>NW_020870615.1:234226-254226 GCF_003789085.1 Penaeus vannamei
TCACTCATTCATTCATTCATTCACTCATTCACTCATTCACTCACTCATACACTCACTCACTCACTCACTCTCATACATATACACTTATTATACAAATCAATCAATATATATCAATAACCAACAGTATTACATCTGTCCAAGCCATACCTTCCAGGCTGTAGTGTTACAATTGCTGGATATAACTGCTGTCTCGAAAGGTTTCTTCTGATGGTTGAGGAGTCTGAGCGTCCTGGTGAACATAATAAGAGTTAAAAAGGCTTATAATAATCAATCATTATTCACAAATTTATGGATTAATAAGAAAAACAAACATCAGGCCAAAACAAGCACGTTTTTTTTCTTTTTTCTATAGTATTCCCATGTGTAATTACAGATTTACGACATCCATGTATTCTTCTGTAGTTACATACTGTCAACTGACTTTGTTGTCCCTTCCTTTTGAATGGTAAATAGCAACAAGCATTAGCAGAATAACAATCAATTAAAATCTGACATCCTTCCAATTTTCATTCAATTTCCATCAATTTAGCTTTGCTATTACTACAAAAGAGCCATCAAAAACCAAATCAATACACATCTAAAAAAGAGGTAAATCAAAAATCAAATCAGTGCACAGAAAGAAAGAGGTAAACCAAAGTTGTGAAACATACCTGGTGAGCTTGGTTGAGGCGGAGATATCTCATCCCTCTCCCTTCGTTCTGGTGTTAGGAAGGCCATATTCCACATTGAGTCACGATACTCTGAGTCATGATCATTGATGCCATCACTGTACTGCACCGACTTCAGAAGAACATTTCTCACAGGACTGTTACTATTGCTCCCTGAATCATTTCCATCACCACCTCCATCACCACCTGTGCCACTACCTCCACAGCTGTTTTCATCATCACCTATACTACTGACTCTACCACCATTATTGTTAGTGTTAGTACTTCTATTGTCACTGGAGCTCTCTTTTCCTTGACAGGTGTTTTCAGATACAATGTTAGATGTTGCTACACTTGAGAGAGCTGGTGTATCATGACACACTGTCTCACTACTTTCAGCTTTCAAATGTTCATCTGCTTCTTTTAATGAATCTTCCACAGCCAACTGTTCTGTTTTTTCTTGTACTTTACTTGTGGATGGCTTGAGGTTGGATGCCACAGGCTGTTCAGATGATATTGCAATTTCTGGAGTTTTTGAAATTTCATCATATTGATCTGATGTTTCTTTTCGTCCTACCTCTTCCTTTGATGCTGAATTACTTTTCACAGAATTCTTAATATCACTTTCATTTGAGCTAGATTCTGTCTCTTTTATCTCTTGGTCTCCAGATGCCCCAGTCAAAAGCTTTCTAGCACAATTCTGCTCCTTCAATTTTTCTGAAGGGCAGGGTGGGCTCCTTAGTACAGTGTGTGGTGAGGGACCATCTAACCTTCTAAGAGTTTCTTCTATGTCATCATCCACATTTCGTTCACTTTGTGCTGCTGGTCCCACTTTGACTTGACCTCCCTCTTGTGTAGGACTATCTTCATGTTTAGCATTCTCAGAATCACAATTTTCATCTTGTCTCTTGTCTTTACCTTGTCTGTCTTCTTGTGCCTTTCCTTGTGATTTTTCAACTATTCTTTTACTAATAGGCAATCTAACATTCTTGTCTGAAATGGCTGCTTCTCTATTTTTCAATCTTTTAGCTCTGGTTGTTAAACTTTCACTGACTTCTACAGTACTTGCTGTTTTCCTAAGCACTCTTACTTTGGGATTTTCTGTAAGCTGATTTCCAACCAATTCAACACTTGGTGTTGACTTTGTATCTTTCTCATTATTTTCACAGATCTTTGGACTAACATCACCTGAATTCTTAGCTCCCTGATCATCAGCTTGATCTTCATTTTTGCTCTGGGGTGATTTTGTCAAAACTGGCTGCTGGAGTGAATGCTCATCTTGGCTTTTCTCTTCTTCTTCAGCATCATCTAAAATAATCCTGGAACTGCTTCTCCTTAACATTGCTTGGAAAGTTGCATTGTTAAAGATGAGATTTTTGGCTGTCTTTTTGTTCACATCTGGATCACTGAATCCATCATCATCATCTGTACTAACTTGCCTATGCTTTCTTAAATTCCTCATTTGCTTTCGTGGCCCAAGCCTCCTTTCATGCCTTCTACTAGATGTAAAACCAGCATCATTCTCCTCCTGGGAATCGGTAGATGAATTAATAACTGCCAAGGTCTTTATTCGGGTGCGTTTTGGACGTGAGATTCCTCTACCACGGCCTCTACCACGGCGATGAGGTACATGAAGCGGTTGCCTGCGTAGTCTGCTGCTCTGCCTCAAGGTCATCCTTGTTTCTGGTTCCTTTTGCTGAACCTCATCCTTAGCCTCCTGATCTTTGCATTTCGAGCTATCACTCCTTACACTTGAACTCTCAATATCTGAGTTCAAGCTTTCTTCCAGATTGCTTGAGTTGCTATCGTCAGTATGAAGACTTACACTTTTGATGTAACCTAACTGCCCTTGTGCCTCACTGCTTTTACTGGAAATACTTTTTTCTTCACTCCCCAAAACTGTATTTTCTATAACATCTTCACCGTGTGCACTTTCAGTTTCACAAAGTGAACTCTGTACTGATGGCAAGACATCAGCAATTTCCACAGTCTCATCTCCAGTGTTATCCTTACCATCATTATCAGTGTTCAATTTTTCTTTGGGTTCTGAATCATTAACTGGAACTTCAAGCATCATCTTGTAGTTTGGTGTCCTGAATAACCATCAGTTCTTCAGTACTTGAATCTAAACTGCTACTGTTTTTACTTTTTGAATACTGAGACCTTCTCTCTTTTAAAATCATACTTAGATTTGCCTCCATTGGAACTGCACCTTCTGATCTGATATTTCTTTCACTTCTTCGTGGTTTCTTTCCTAACAAACTTTCTGGGGGACTTGCTAGAATTCTCTTTTTTACATTTTCTCGGACTCCAAATTTATCAGGCAATGCCTTGCCATCTTTCTCAGTATCTTCAAATGTTGGCTTAACCACCTGTGTTGATAAAAGTCTTTGGGCTCTTCTTGTAAATTTTTTAGGAGCACTAACATTTGCTTCTGGAGATGAGCTTGATGTTCTTTCAAGAGTTCCTATCACTTTGGGAGAAAGCTTTTGCAAAAGAACTTTGGGCGGAGTTTTAAGCTTCCTATCCCTGACCAGTAACGTGTGAACTGACAAATCTATAGGGCCAGGAAACATACAATTTGTATCCTTAGAAAATAGCTCAGGTGATGAACTCATCTCGTGATCAGAATCTGCACAAGGTAGGTGATCGTATACTTCAGAAGCTAATGACTGCTTCTCAACACTGTCAGAGGAGCTCTTTTTTTTATCACTGCCATCTTGCAGTGTTAATGGTGTTTCACTTCTAACAGAACTGTTGCTTTTATCTCCTAACAATAAAGCTTCAAGATCTTCATCATTCATTGTTCTTGCATCTGGTGTTTCAATCCTCTCAGAACTTTTATTTGGAGAACCCAAGATAGCAGCCAACTCCAATTCCACAGAATCCACTCTCACAGACCGACCAGGATAAGGTGTCCCTGTAGGTGTACCATGCTGAATGGGTGTAGGAACTGGAGATGTAGTTTTCACTAGTGATGATTGTACTGCTGGTGATTGTTTCTCGTGTTTACTTTTGTCACCCTCCTCTGACAGATTCTGTGGCATGCAAGATTTGGTTGTCTGAGGTAATGAAAATACTTCTTTTCCTACTGAACTATGTACTACTGTGGATTGTGAAGGTTTTGGTGAAGCTGATATATGAGTTGTGGTTTTTGGAGAAGTCTGCATTACTGGATTTTGTGTTGGGGATGTTTCTACTACTGAAACAGAACTAGGGGGTGTTGGAATATTCTGCAAAATTTCTGTTTGTTGTGTTATGTCTTTTGGTTTATTTCCGTCTTTGCTCTTGTGTGTTTCCTCAGGTTGTTTTCCAAGATCAAATTCCCTCTTGTCATGCTGTGTGCTTACTTCTGGTGACCGGGCTCTTTCCATATCTGTCTGCAGTGTTTCATCTTGATGCAATGTGTGTTTCTTGATAATATTAGAGGAATCAGCAACAAGACTGCCAACTGCTGCACCTTCCGATGACACAGGTGCATCAAGTATACGCAACTGATCTTCCAGCTCCATTGCTTGGGTGTCAGTAATTTTGTCTTTTTCATTACTAGGTCCAGAACCTTCACTGGCAAGATCAAGTTTGCGAACTGTTTCTTCAATAGGATCTGGTGGAACTGGAGGCTTAATTTTGATTTTGCAAGGTGTCTGCAGCATTGGAGGCACTTTAGCAATGTCCATCATGTCATCAGCAGTTTCAGATTCCGTCATACCTCCATCAGTAGTTGCTCCGTCATTATTATCAGTTGCAGCATCTGTGTCATATGATGCACTCTGATCCATATCTGAGGGTTCATCCTCACTCTTATCTTTTATAATTATTTCTTCATTCTGTTCCCAGTGTGAATTGCAACGTTTAAGTCTCAGCACTGGAGCTGGTGGAATCACAAATCCATCCTCTGTTCGTTTTACCCTTTTTAGTGAACCCTTTTGTTTATCACTGGCCTCAAGTGATGATGAAAAGCCAGACACAGCTGACTTCTTGATGATAAGTGTTGGAATTGCTGGTTTGCTTGAGCCTGAATCCTTCTCTTTTGTAACTGACTGTTTAATGATACTTGAGCGAGATACAGCTGATGCAGTCTTGTGTGATGTAAGTTCACTTTTCTCAGAGGTGCTTGCTTGTATATTGCTGGAGGGAGGTACCTGGTCATCACAGCAAGATGTACTGGTGCTTGCTGTATCTTTGCCATCTTTATCTTTGCTATTGTTGTTCTCTTCAACTCTCCTGGATGAGGGACTAACAATCTCAGACTGAGAGGGTACAGCAGGCTGAAGTTCTGCTTTCTCTGCAATAGTACGTTTTTTGATCCTGAGAATAAGTTGTTCCTGGCGGGGCTTCTTCCGTAAGCGAATCTTCAAACCACCACGGGGTGTTGATCCAGGGCCTGAATACGTTACTCTGTGTTCTGGGGTATAAATTGGATATGGCATTGAAATATAAGAAGGAGTCATATAACCTGGGGTATGGCAGGGTGTGCGAGATGGGGTTCTTAAGTAACTGAAATTTGGGTCTCTTACTGGAGTTCTTATGGCATTCTGCACAATTTTCCTTGCTCTCTTATACATGGGGTTGTTTGTCCTGCCCAAGCTCTTTAGCCTTTGAGCAACAGGAACATCTTCATCACTGACATCATCTTCAAATTCATAAACATTCTTACTGCCAGCCTTACTCAATCCTCCAGTCTCCTCTGAACAGTCGATACCAAGAGGATCGTGAGGATCACAGTGGAGTGGGAAAGCCTCTGGTGACTCTTTGCCATCAAGATTACTGTCTACAGTGATGGAAGAGCTTACATTTTCTATAATTGTTGGATCTTGATCATTTCTCTTTCTCTTTCTTGGTGGCTTCTTGAAAGTGCTATCTGCACTCCGCTTTCCTACAGCTGTACGTCTGATGGTGATCTTCAATTTTGATTCTTTATTGCCTACTACAGTAAGCTGGGGAGATGATGGATCTGCTGGTTGAGATTCACCAGCAAGTTCAGTTGTTTTGCCAGATTTATCAGCAGCTTCTGAAGTTTCAATGCTGTTGCTGTCTTTTTCCAAGTTATCTTTAGGAGGAGATTCATTGGGGAATTGAGCAGCCAACTTCCTCTGTGTTTGAAGTCTTCCCTTCTTTGTTGGAGTCGGATGATCTGCTTCATCCGAGAAGTTTACACTATCATGTAATTCACTGATATTTATTGTTGTTAAACTATCTTTGGTGGAATCAGTGTTCAGGATCGATGCATCTGAATTTTCCTTTGCTGACACATTTTCAGCAACAACTGGTGTAACAGCTGGTGTTGTAGGTACATCAGGTAATGTTAACAGTTTTTGTTGTTCTTGTTCTTTATTTATCTTTTTTGGTCTTCCCCGACGTCTTTTTACAGGCTGACCTGATGGTGATGGTGTTACACTTGGTATACTAGGGGATGGCTGACCACTTTCTGGGAGCTGGTCATTCACATTTGTAACTTCAGGCACAGCTGGCAGAAATTTAGCAGATGGAGTTAGTGCATCAGCATCAAAAAACTCTGCATATGAGACATTTGCACATGCACGCCTACCTCTCAAACGTGTTGAAGGAGCTGGTTGTGGCTTTGTAAAAACAATTCCTGAATTATCTTTTTTATTTGATGACCCCTGCATTGCATTTTCCTGCACTACAGAATTTTTCTGTCTATTTATTTCATCTATGGGAGTTGCAGGAGTTTCTGGTTGTGCAACTCTGGTGTACTGACTCTTCTTAGGTGGCAAAGCCTTGCACTTTTTGGGTGGTCTTCCTCGTGGCTTCCTGTAAACAGTTGGATTATCTGGTGTTGTGGATGTTACTTCTGAGCTGCTGTCTGGGGTGCTAGTTTCAACCACCTTTTGATTTTCCATGTTGATGATCGGAATCAATTCTTCACTAAAAGCTTTCAGTGCTCCTTTTGTTGGTGTCCTCTTGATGGGTGTTTTTAATTTCAAAACTAACTTTGGTCTGTCAACTTCAGTATCAGCAGGAGCTATCACAGAATCATTTACACTTTGGTCACTTGAAACTATATTCTGCACATGAACTGGGGTACTTTCTCCAATATCTTTCCCTGTGAGGGATTCACTGCTTGGCTGATCATCAGAAACCTCTCTAGATGATATATTGCTTTGGGAGACTATGCTTGGCTTAGAAACTTCAACAGGCAAAGTGATACAATCAGGCTTCTGAGAGGAATCTAAAGCAGGTCTTGATGTCTGAATATCTGGTTCTGTCATTACTTTTGGATCTTGATGACCTTCTGATCCTATTTTCTCAGCTTCACTCTCTACCTCTTGAACTTCACTGAAACTCTCTGATGCTGAAACAAGTTCACTTCTTGTTTCTGTTGATGAATCTTTGATATCTACAGTTGGCTCCTCAACAACTGCTTTACTTGAAACAGCTGGCCCATCAGTTGAGGTCTGACTGCTACTACCCTGACTGCAAGAAGCACCTGTTGGAACTGATTTCTCTTCAGCTACTGTCAACTCCTTAGAAGATGTCTGTGGCATTTCATCTTCTGTATTCTCACCATCTGAGGATCTTGGGAGGGAGCATGGTGGCGGAGAGTTTGCAGAAAAGCGTGATGTATCACTTGCTTGGCTTGATGAGCTACTCCGCCTGATTATAATTCTACATCCAGCCATATTTCGACCAGAATCAGCATCACTATCATCATGCTCCTGCAGTAGGTTAGCCTTTAAGGCATGGAAAGATGACTCAAAGCCTTTTAGTCGTTCCACTGATGATTTTCCTACCTGGGATAAGTCAACCTCTCTTGCTGACTTGCTACTGTCCTGTTTCTGAGAATCTTCATCCAAGTCTTCCAAAATGAACTGCTCCCTTGATGTCTCCACAATACCTTGTAGGATAGACAGTGTTTCACTAATGTTATCTGAATGAAGGCTTTTTTGGATGATTGGATTATTTTCAGTTTCCTGAGAATTTTTTGGATTTTCTTCTGGTACAGTTACAACATCAACTTCTGTGGCTGCATTATCATCCTCAAACTTTGAAGATATGCTCTTCTTGAATCCTCTACTGAACTGGCGGTCTGTTTCCTGATCTTGGTGGATACTCCGTAAATCTCGCAACTGGGTCTCTGATAAACTTACTTCAAAATTTGGTTCTTTGAAACAATGTGAACTTTCCTTTCCTGATGCCTCTTGCTCTTCCTTTGAAGTGGAGGGAACATCTTCCATAATTTGGTCACCAACAGATGTAGCAACACATGCTGCATCTTCTCCACCAATGATGCTGACAGGAGTGCTAGCCTCAGTTCGTGGGTGATCTACAGAACCTCTGTTAACTCTCTTTAAGAATTTTCCCAGTTTTCCTGCTTGTTCATGACGAACATCATCATGCAAATCTCCTGTTGTTGGGTGCAACTGTCTCAGAGATGCACTACATTCATCATCTTGAGATGTTAATGAGCCACCACTTGTGCAAACATTTGCGGTTCCCTCAAGACTATTTACTGTTTCAATGTTACTACTAACAGTATTACCAGCACTACAACTTAAAGATCCTCCCCCACTGTTACCAACAACAGAGTTACTACTATTTCCAGACATAATGGCATTTGGGAAAAGACTTCCTGAGAGTGCACTTACTGCATGAGAACTTTTCAAAATGGATTCTGACACAGATCGAGGTAAACCAAACACACCAGTGTGTGGTACTGTTTCATGAAGATTTGAACTATTCTGGACTACTGGGCTAGTGAGGGGTACCTTTGCTTTTCCATCTGTAAGAAGTTTTTGGGAAGTGAGGTGATGTTGTAAAGACTTTCCTAAGCCTTCTAATTTTGATGCTTCAGAACCAATTGAGCTTGCAGGCAGTAGTTCTGGTGCTTCATCCACAACATTGATAGGACTATCATCTGGTGAAACTTCCTGACTTGGCTTGGTTTCCTTCACACAGTCTGGTTTTACTGTAGTCTCATTACTATGTGGTCTGTGTCCCTCTGGTAAACTGCAGGGTTGTTGATACATCTGAGATGGATAATTAGGTGGTAAGAGAGATCCTTGAGCAAAACGCCCACGGAAGAGATAAGAGTTAATTCCAGGTCGATATAAGGGAGCAAGATTTTGGGGTGCTTTCAGCTGTGCTGCAATTTCACTTGACATACCAGGCCACCGTATGGGAATCAAAGCTGGGTCCATGTGAATAGGCAAGTCTCTCAAATCTGAGCTCGAGCCATACCTCCAAAATGGATGTCCTTGGTCTTCTTTTCCCAGATTCGGTGTTGTTAAATCTTCTTTTGACCCTATGTGTGGCCTATTTGGTGGCTGTTGTGGTGGGTACACTCCAGCACGATGCCCATGATCACCTGGGCTGAGTAGAGGAGGTGGGGCTGCCTTTGATGTTGTCAATATTGAGCCTCTCATAAATGGCCTTTCCTTGTACATCTGAATGGCTCTACCTCCCAATTCTGGTCTCAATTTCAGAGCATGAGGATGGTATCTTGGGTGCGGTAATAAAGGTGTGATACCAGGAACACTGGGTGGAGCCATGGACTGCACATTTTCTTCAGGTGGTTTAACATCATTCTCTTTACATGAGGCAGGACTCGGAGTCACTCGTACCAGTGACACAACTTGGGCTTGGGAAGTAAATGTGCCTTGACACTGAATTTCTGGGTCTTTATTATCCTCAGAAACTATCTGGACACTTCTCTTCCGTATGGGAAAGAGACGTTTATCACGTACAGAAATCTCTTGTACAGAAAGAGGTACAGGTGCAGGTACATAGCTTAATGGAGTTTGCTGAGACTCTCGTGGTGCTACTTCAGTGCCACTTTGAATACTAGACCTATTGATTAAGTCATCATGAAGTATGGTAGAGATGGAGTTGCCAGCACTATTAACTTTCTGAATAACCAGAGATAGGGGGGAAGTTTTTTGAGTTTGAGGGTCTGAGTATGGAGATGATGATGGGATTTTGAAGGAATTTACACTGGGTGTGCTTTCCCTTGACCAGTCAGATCTGCTCTTTGAACTAGATGAAGATGCTGGCGACCCTCTGATCAATCGAATGTGCCCAACTGGAGTTGCTGGCAACCGACCATCAAGATCAGTACCGGACGGGTGGCTAGGAAGCGTCTGAGGTAACTCAACAGAACCCAGAGAATCAACTGATCTTGTGTCATGCTCCACCACCGGACTAGGACCTGGTGCACCAACTGGGTGTCCTATAGGGACTTGTCTATTCTGGGTGAGGATGACAGGTGGTGGAACTGCCTGATTCATCTTCAGGAAAGAAGGTTCAAGAAGAGCTCCAGGTCGTGGCACAAGACCTGCATAACTACAAGTGCTGGATGACTGGTAAGCTTCAAACCTGTTTGGCTGTGGATTTGGCTGAGAAACTGGCGCAGATTCGTGATGTGGGAGCCGACCTAAACTGCCCTGATCATGCTTTTGGTTGGGATCTGTGGATTTGGGTTGCTCTTCATGTGCTACTCCTTCAATTGTTGCAGAATTCTGAGTTGATGATATCAATTGCTTCTTAAAATGAGTTTGAAATGGACGAGACAAATGGTGGGATGGGGACTCTACAGATATGCTGGGTGGCCTCTGACTTCCCTCCCCAATAATCTGTACTGTATTTGGATACATGTGGCTGCTGTATGGTGCCGAAAACCCTTCACCAGAGGCAGAATCAAGCTCTGTTTGTGCTATTATAGGCTTAGGAGTCGGAGCAGTTCCAACTAATCTAGCCTGAAGTTCTGGAAAAGATGGATCATGTTGAAACTGGTGAGACCCACTGACTGGTAAGTAGCGAGATCCAGAATCGACTGGCCCTACAGATTTGTTTGCCAGAGAGGAATCCAGGGACAAAGTGTTCATTATACCCCCATGGTGAATTCTTGTTGTTATAATGCTAGCTTCAGATGATGCCCCAGATGCAGTGGGCATTATACTTGTAATAGGAACACTACTCACTCTTGGTACTGAAGAAACAACTGCATTATCTAGTACAACCACACTTGATGCACTGGGAGATGATCCTGGTGGCATGCTCATTACAGGTAAGATTTTCCTGCTTTCAGAGAGAGGTCTGACATCATAAGGTGATGTCAGAGCATTAGGTACATTAGTACTGATAGTATCAGGTGCTCCTGTTGGTAGCTTTGAATTCAGATTTTGTAATTTATGTGTCACTAGTGGCACGGGAATAACTTTGCTTGGATTATTAGCTGATGAGAACAGTGACACTAAAGAATCTTCCCTAGAGCAAGGCCTGCCTATATCTGAAGATGATTCAGATGTGGCTGGCAGTAGTAGAGATGTTGTGGAGGACATGGGAGTTATGGTTGCTGCGGAATATGTTATTTCCCCTAATGAAGTAACTGATGAAACACTTGGAGAAGTAATTGTGGACATGGTGGGAAGTGTAGCCGAGGATGATACTGTCAAGACAGTCCTCGGAGATGTGGTTTGTGGAGATGATACCTGTTCAACAGCAGTACTAGATGTCAGTAATACAGGTGTTACAGGTCTTGTTAGTGAAACTGGAGTCAAAATTCTTGCAATTGAGGCTGGCGTTTGTGCCCTCACACTAGGTATCTGGACAAAATTCTGTGTTGGGGACACACCCACATCTGATGCTTCAGAACTCTTAGGTTCCACAGCAACTTCTGTATTCAATTCTGGTTGCATATTAGATGTTGCTACTTGCACTGAAGAACTTGCTGGTGTTGGAATTCCTGGTGATGGTAACACTTCTACATCATCTACTTCATTTCTCAAGGAGAATCCTCCATCTACTGATTCTGAATTTTTCTCAATTGATGACATAAATGGTACTGTCTCAGGCGGTGCTGTCAATGATCCAGCTGCTTTTGGAGATACTAACTTCGTGACAGACTCTGTCACCTCTGTTCCCATAATTTGTGCAGTTGGTGCTGTTGTTACAAGAGTAGGATAGGCAGATACTAAAGTTTGGTCTGTGGAACCAAGAGGTAATGATTCTGATGATGGAGAAAATTTATCTGCAGACAAATTCTTTTCACTTGCTGGTGACTGGTGACTCATCTTCAAGGCATCTGTCACATTTGCTCCTAATGACACCCCAAACGACGCATTTTCCTTGGTAAAAAAGGGTGCATTCAAAGCAGAAGGTTCCCTTGGTGAAATATGTGGATTTGACACAGGAAGGAAAGTGGAAACTGTTGATAATTCTGGGCCCTCTAGTCCTTTCGATGCACAAGTGTCTTTATTTAATTCTGGAAGCATGAGGGGTGATGCTTGTGTATATGGTGAAGTTACTGCTGTGTTTGATGAATGTGAAAAAGTTTCTGTTAATCCTAAAGTTGTAGCTGCATATGGTGATGATACATGTGGAGATTGTGACTCTGACAGGGCACTGGCAAAATGCGATGACGTGGGAACACAAATGAACTGAGGAGAAGTTGTAATCTGCTTCAGTGGAGATGAAGATGGTGCCTGTGCCATTAATGGTGATGAATTTACTGACACTGCTGGTGAAGCTGTGGTTACCTGCATAATGGGTGAAGTCAAAGAAGTGTGTGTTGTCTGCACAAGTCAAAGATGCACAATGGGTGAAGTCAGAGAAGTGTGTGTTGTCTGCACAATGGGTGAAGTCAAAGAAGTGTGTGTTGCCTGCACAGTGGGTGAAGTCAAAGAAGTATGTGTTGCCTGCACAATGGGTGAGGTCAAAGAAGTGTGTGTTGTCGGCATAATGGGTGAAGTCAAAGAAGTATGTGTAGTCTGTACAACGGGTGAAGTCAAAGAAGTATATGTGGTCTGCACAATAGGTGAAGTCAAAGAAGCATGTGTTGCCTGAATAATGGGTGAAATCAGAGAAGTGTGTGTTGTCTGCACAATGGGTGAAGTCAAAGACGTATGTGTGGTCTGCACAATGGGTGAAGTCAAAGAAGCGTGCGTTGCCTGCACAATGGGTGAAGTTAAAGAAGTGTGTGTTGCCTGTACAATGGGTGAAGTCAACGATGTATGTGTTACTTGTGAATTAGAAGCCCCAAGTGCTAACTTAGGGGAAGAAGAGATATTTGCTACCTGTGGACCTAGAGCAGATTCTGGACCTAAAGTGGTTTGTGCTATTTGTGTGGCTTCAGATGTCTGCATTAAAGAAGCTGGAGCTTGGGATAGCTGTGTGTCTGAGCTTATTTGAGGTAAATGTGAAACTAGAGGTGACTGTGTTAAATGCTGATTGATATTAGTATGCATCAAGAGTGGAGCTGTGGCTGCCTGAGTCAAATGAGAGTGTGGGATCAAAGGTGTTAGTTGTGATGCTGTGGTCACCTGGGTTAGGAGAGTGCATGTACCTACATCTAATGAGTGTGAGGTTGCAGTTGAATAACTAACTTGAGGGAGTTGATTTGTAACTGTTATACTGGAATTTGGGGTTTCCTGCATTAAATTGGATACTGTGGTTACTTGTGCTAAATGCATGTTTTGTGTGAAAGGTGATGATGTACCTGTATGTGCTAGATGTGCATTTTTTTCTTCCAACTGTGTAGGTACATCTGCAACAGATTTAACATCAGGAATGACTACATTGGGAAAGGCATCTTTAGAATGAGGTTCCATACAAACTGAAATCCCTTCATTGTCATTACCTGATTTATCTGTGTCACTAGCAACCTCATTGTCTTTTGTGGCATTCTGACTTTCATTTTCTTTATTTTCTGCATCACTCTGCATCTCTTGCTCTAAGAAGTGTAAAAGCACAGGAGGCAATTGTGGTGGCTGAGTACTACATGATGAATCTTTTTGACTGTCATTTGCAGGGAGATCAAGCTGAACTGCACTGGGTGGAGCTGGTGTGATATTGGTCTTGTCAAGTGTGAAAAGAGGGACATTTTGCATACTTGCCTCACTTTCTGCTGTGTTTACCTGCGGTACTTCTGCTGTCTCCTGAAGACGTAAACAGAAATCCTGATTACTCAATTCTTCAGCAATCTCAGCAAACATTTTGTTGGATGGCTTATCTTCTATATCAAGCAGAGTTGACTGGAATGCTTGCTGAACAACATCTAAAGGTTCTTGTATATTTGCATAACATATTTCATCTGGCTGAACTGCTGTCATTCTAGAATCAATATTTCCTTCAACAGTATGAAGCGGTACTGTGTAAGGGACACCTATGATATTAGTATTTGCACTACTGGAATCCAATGAATTTAATGACGGCATAACCATATCTGACACATTAGCAGAAAGTAAAGCTGGACGATTTGGATTCTGTTCGTCCATAATACTAGTCGGGACTGATGTGACAGTTTCATTAGACTGTGTGCTAGTCTCGGACACAACAGCACCTATTACAAGAGGTAAGTTAACTGCTGGAGCAGTCACTTGTGGAATACTAATTTGCACTTGACTTGGCATTAAAATAACTTGTGGAAGGACTTCAGCCTCCTGACTTGTATTTACTGGGAAAGCTCCCTGAGTGACATTTAGATTTCCCTGTACATCTTCTACGAGAGTACCTGCACTTAATTGCTGAACACTTCCACCAGAAAACATTAATGGTGTTTCATGAGGAGTAACCAGTGTCTTGTTCTCTTGATTTAAAGTGTTATCACCCTGAGAATTTTCACTTAAAGGCTGAAGCAATCCAGTTAACCCACTTGATACATTAATATGAGGGAGTACTGGATTCAAATCGGCTGAAAAATGGGACTCTGACTCCTTTCTACAAGCTGGTGTGGTTACAACACGAGAAACTCCTCTACCTGAGTCTGATAAAAGTGTTGCTTTTAAGATGCTTACTGGTGTTTTGCCTGCATCTGACAGCTGAGATGTATCACTAAGTGAAGAAGTATTGTTACCATAAGGTAGGCTTGTTGTTGGCATTTGCATGCCATGGCTTGTGACTCCTGAAACCCCTGAACAAGTTGGGAGATTAGACCAAGTTACAGAGGGTGTTTGTGAAATTACAGACTGGGAATTATTTAAAGCTGATGAAACAGATGTTACAGGCATTTGTTGATGATACTCAGCTCCACAAGAATTGAGATCTTTTACACTCCCAGATTGAACAGTCATAGCCACTGAAGATGGTGTGCCTGCTGATACTGTCAATGTTTCTGCTGGAGTTGTGACAGTAGTGTGTGTTGTAACACAAGACGGATATGCTGGACTGTAATTCAAGGCATCTGATGCACCTTGTGTAAGTGTTGCTGTCTTTGTCAGCATAGTATCATCTAACGATGAGGTTAAGCTCTTCAAAATATTCCCATCTCCTGACAAGGACAAGGAATTTATTGCTGAGGTAGTGTTACTATTACTGGAGGTTAAGGTTGCAGAGGGTTCAGTAGAGATAGAGGACATCATATCTTTACCTTCACTTGGTGAGTTCAAAGCAGTTGTAGCCACAGATTCTGTTGCAAAAACTGATGGTGACCCAACCTTGGCCACTCCTGATTGATCACTTGCACTATATGCAACACTAAAATTGCTCACCCCTTGATTTATCATTGCCTTTGAAGTATTAATGCCTGGATCCATCACCCCTTCTAAACAAGGAGATAATGCCTCTGAATTTTTTGGAGTGACTGGCAATGTGCAAGTGGGAGACTTCCTATCAGCATCTGTCAAATTCACACTTTGCCTTCCACTCTGTAAAATAATGCTGCTAACGCTTGGAGGTGTCTGTGGTATATGTACAGGTGTTTGTGGCATGGGGCTCATCACTGGACCAGGTACAGAGGGAAGGACTGGCATAGGACTATATTGTCCATCATAACCTATGGACTCACTCGGACTTTTCAGAGAAAATGAACTCTTACCCTCAAGAGCTTGTGATGCTTTATGTAGGGTGTGTTCTTGTGACTGTAAAGAATCTGAGGTTACTGGAGTTGTATGAGGTGTCTGTGCAGATGATATAGGTGTTAAAGGTGCCTGAAGTGGTGTAATGGGTGGCTGAAGAGGAGTCATGGGTGCATGAAGTGGAGTCATGGGCGCATGAAGTGGAGTCGTGGGTCCCTGATTAGGAGTCATGGGTCCATGAAGAGGAGTCATGGGTCCATGAAGAGGAGTCATGGGTCCATGAAGAGGAGTCATGGGTGGATGAAGTGGAGTCATAGGTCCATGAAGTGGAGATACAGAGTGAGGAGGGTGAGGTGTGACTGGAGTCTGAGATCCTGTAATAGCCTGGGTATTACTCGGAAATGTCTTTGAATCCTGAGGATGTGCCAGTGTTCCTGACTTAAGGTGGCTGTCTTCATCAAACTGCGATCTATCTTCAGGTGACTGTTGCAAACTTGGCAATTTTTGTTTGTGTGACTCTGTAGCATGAATAGGTGAAGTACTGGTTTGTTGTGCTGAAGATTCTGATTGTACTGTCGGACTAGAAGCTATTGCTTGGGTGCTGGTTGTATCAAGTACAGAAGGAACAGAAGTTTCAGGGGTGTGAACTGATGCCTCTGGTGTATGAAGGGGTGTCTGTGGAGCATGTGCATGAGGTGTATATGGCATGTATAAAGGTGACTGAGATACATAGGGTTGAGGTGCATAGGATGGCGTCTGTGGCAAGGGGCTCATGACAGGACCAGGGGCACTGGGCAGACTGGGGAGTGGACTCATCATTGGTGGTTCATTACTCTCAACTCCATAATGGCTTGGTGTGTGAGGCATTGGACTTACAAGCGGTCCAACTGACGGATAAACTGGCATGGGGCTCATCATGGGAGGAAGGGAAAAATCATCCGTTTCAGAATATGCAGGTGTTGGAGGAATTGGGCTCATGGCTGGCGTCTGAGCTGTTGATGTTGGGTTTTTACCTAAAGGAAGCTGCTGGGGCATCTGAGCAATATGAGCAGGTGTCTGAGGCATTGGACTCATGGCTACTTGAACAGTAAAATGTTCTGCAGCCTCTCTTAAGCTACCAAATGGATGTGCATGATGGGATGACATGTCTTCAGTACTGGGCACAGGACTCAGTATGGAAAAGCTCTCTCCAATGCTGTGTGTTGGTGTGTTGGCAATTGGGCTTACAATCGGGCCTAACATTGAAGGATACACAGGCATGGGACTCATGCGAACTGGGGAGGTAGTGCGTACTGGGGTCGGTGGGATTGGACTCATCACTGGACCAGGAGCTGAGGGTAAGATAAAGGGTGCACTACTCTGAGGTGTCATGGAGGCTGAAAGATTAACAATGGGTTCAACTGGACTCAAAGGCTGTAAGCGCAAATTTATGTCTTCATGCGGCTGATGGCGAGGGGTGGGGGCCATTGGACTCATTGGAGGTTGAATAGAATCCATAAGAGGGAATGCATTATTGCCAGTATCAGAAACTGAGCAGAAGTCATCTCTGTGTGCAGCTGGTGTGCAAGGTATAGGACTCATGAGAGGTAATGATGTATCAATGAATGGTAAGTTGAAGTCATCATGATCAAGAATATCTCTACCATCTTTCTTTTCCTCTCTTCTCTCAGTAATGTTTGTGAACCCACTGGCTTCCTTATGGGGAAATCCCTGAGACTGAGGATTTGTCTCTCTCCCTGGAGCCTTTGCTTTACAAAATGTTGAAGCTAATGAAGGAATTGATTTCAAACTTCTCATTTTAGTCATTTCTTCACCTGCAGACTTTTCACGACGGAAAGGCTGAGGTTCATTGCGTTCCATCGGCCTTCCTGATTTAAACCCACTGCTGTTTTCTGTTTTGTTCCATCCACTTTTTGTGTTGTCTTTTGTACTAATATCTTGTCCTTGCCTCAATCTTTGTGGTGGTACAAAGTGGCCTTCTATTCTATGCGCTTTCTTTCCTTGTTGACTTGAAACATCAGGGTGTGGGGAAAAATCTATTTCTTCTG
The DNA here is from genome assembly GCF_003789085.1 of Penaeus vannamei. NCBI lineage: Eukaryota > Metazoa > Arthropoda > Malacostraca > Decapoda > Penaeidae > Penaeus > Penaeus vannamei. The sequence continues at coordinate 251,675 of NW_020870615.1, forward strand.
TATCCTGTTGGCTACTTGTTTCCACTGCTTTGTTATAATTGTGTGGCTTTGACCATCTGCTACTAGATGACTGCATATGACTGGTAGCTTGGGAATGTGTGTCCTGTTGTAGATGTCTCTGGTTCCCAGGTGCCATTTGTTGTCGTTTTCCCTGCAAAAACTGTTGCTTGTTATTTGGAGACACCAGAGATTTACTCCCTTGTGAAGACTGAGCCCTATTACTTGAGGAAATTTGTGATCGTTCTAATTGTGGTGGTGGTTGTCGGTTCCCAGACATAGATCTGTTGGCTTGTGGAGGCCCTGGTTTATTGCCTGGAGACACCTGTTGCCTGTTCCCTTGTGAAAATTTAGGCCTATGTCTACCAGGAGAAATTTCTGTAGTATTTGATTGTTGTGGCAAATTTTCTGCAGATGGTCCTCTACTTCCAGATCCAGACTGCCTGAATCTGTTTCCATGCTGTGCATGCCTGCTGTCCATGTGTTGTTGGTAACGACTTCTTGGAGGAGAGCGTGAATCAGGATGATGCTGATGACTCCCTTGTGGCGCATGGAAATGACTCCCCGCCTGAGAAGAAGGACGGGGGATATTGCCCCTATCCTTCCTAGAAGCAAGTGATGCTGCTTGCTGATTGGAAGGCCTGTGGGTTCCTTCTGATCTCAAAACATTTCCCTGCATTCTATCAGCAACTGCCTCTCCCTCTAAAGCTGTGTTCTGAAAAGGCTGGTTCTTTCTTCGAGAATCTGGATCCTCTAACACCTCAGAAAAAGAATGATGCATTGCAGACCTTCCTCTGTGCTTCATGCTTTCTAAGTGTGTCTTTGACTTTTTTGATTTTTGCATCTCTTCATACTCCATCCCATGACCTACTTCTTCCTCACCCTTCTTTAAGTGGGAAATATTCTGCTGTTCAGAAATCGTTTCTACTTCCCCACCAGCACGCCCATGTACATTTTGTCTAGCTTGTCTCTTTTGTTCTGATGGATACCTGCTTCGTGATTCTACCTCAACTTTACTCTTTGAAGTGTGGGGTTCTCTAAGTGGACTCAGTGGTGCAGGAACTTTTCCAATGCCAATAAAGGGGGATGAGTCCATACTTTTTGCTGCACTCTTCGACAACTGCAAGGCCTTCTTCTCTTCCTTGCTTGCTCGATTTCTTGAAGAAAATTGTGTGCCTTTGGGGGAAAGCCCACTCTCAAGAGTAGAGTAGTTTTCTTTTTTCTCATGCTCTTTTCTATCTGAAGGTGGATGGTTATGAGAAGAATGAGATGGCTGGCTGGAATGTTTTGGAAGGTTAGATTTTGATGGAAATCTTTGAGTTTTGGGAGACTCCTTCACAACAGGCTCAGGTTCCACTGGAACAGGTGATGCAGGAAATAAATTCATTCGAGCATGACTGGGGGACTTAAACTGTTGATCTGGTAGATACAAAGAGGAAATATCAGACGGCTGTGAAAGTGACTGGCACATTGAAGTTGGACTTGATCCACCACCAGGAGTTCTTGGTCTCTCTGGCAAGCTACTGGCCATGAGATCTGGGTCAAAAATAGATTCAAACTGCTGGTACGGATTTCTTGCAGCATCATCTCCTGAATCATTAGAAAAAATGTTCTGTACTTCATGATTCCCTCCTGGTGTCAGAGGTCTTTCTGGGAAGTTATTCATATAATAATCATAAATATAGTCATGTGAATGTTGTTTTTGGGATGATGATGGAGTGCGAAAGGTGTGGTCATCCCTAACTTCCCTTCCTGGTGTCTGTGGACGCTCTGGGGTCTTATTATCATCAGAATCAAACGTATCAACAAATGGCTCTACATTGACAGGTTTGATGTTTGTTACTTGCAACCCCTCCTCCTGTGTTGGAGTAGACCCAGAAGAAGAGGCTGGAGGGGAAAAAGACCCAAACAACCGAGCCATCTTTCTCTTGGATTTCCGTTTTGATTCTGAACTTCCATTAGATGCTTGAGCAGTTTCACCAGATGACGACTGGGCCTTTGCTGAAGTCTGGCGATTATTTACCTTTTTGGCATCAGTCTTTTGTACAAGAGAACTAGGCTCTGAGAAGCCATGCTTGCTGCTGACTGGATCCCCTGGTGTAGGCGGACAATCAAAGTTGAACCAGTCAGGATTATCACAGTCGGACATTTTCCTATGGGGCACTGCAGATTCAGACTTTTTTGAAGATGTTGCTGCATGAGATGGTTTATTCTTTTGGGATTTGGGCACCTGATTCAAAACACCAGCAGCTGGATTGGTAACTGGATCATGAACTGGGAGGTCACTACCTGGAGTCTGTGGAGTCATATCATAATCCATATCAAACACATCAGTACTGGCAACCCGAGAGAACCTCCTTGACTGAGTAATTGGGGTAGTCATGTGTCTCTCCCTGACCGCCTGCAACTTCTGTGTTCTAATGCCAGACTCCGGGGAGGAAGACCTGGAGGAGTCGCTGCCACCTTGCCTCTCTGAACCACTTTCAGAGTGGCTGGAACTGGAGGAGGAGTCACTTACCTCATTTGTTCTAAGGGTCTGCCCAGTGGGAGCTGCT
>NW_020870615.1:261726-266726 GCF_003789085.1 Penaeus vannamei
CTGTTCTCATGTTCAATAGTAGGCTGGACCATCATTACACTGGGTGACTGTTGACTGTTTCCACTTTCAAAAGAAGACTGGTTAAAGATGACATTTCCAGAATTCTGCATAACCATATTGGGTGACAGCATTACATGTGAATTAGTAACATTCACTCTTTTGTTCGTTACTAGTGCTGGTACAACAAGAGCTTTTCCAATGCCTGGAAATTCCTGTGGCATCCCACTCGCAATAGGTGTTATGTTAATAGGACCAGCCATACCCATAGAATCTGAGGTCTTGGAACTAACATGAGAAGGCACAGTAGGATCTCTGAATTCTGATCTCTGTCCCTTCCTGTTTTTCTTGGATGATTTGCTTCTCTCCTGTGACTGAGATACTCTCTGGAAGCCCTGACTCACTCCTGAAGCAATGTTTCCTTCTCTTCTATCAGTATGACCCATGCTATCAGTTTTCATAGAAAACTGATTTCTAGCATTTGATCTTGAGTAATTTTCTTCTCTGGCTGCTGTGCTAGATTGCATAAACTGTCCAGATGCCATGTTTGATGATGTTTCCATTCTCCTTCCTAGCATCCTGTCCATGTTTATGTCTGAAGGAACTGAACTTGACATACTAGCAGGTACTCTGTTATTATGTGATGAAGGCACTGGAGCCTGGGGAGCTGAAGGGTAAGGCACAGGTTGCGAGTTACAGCGCTGTCTTTGCTGTGGTACCTGGGGATCTTGCCTGCGATGCTGAGTGGGGTGCACAACCTGAGATACCTCACCTCGTTTCTTTTTCAATATGTTTTCTCGGATTGCCTCGCGTGCGGTGATTGATTTTGAGTTAGACGTATACTGCATCTGAGGTAAGGAGGGTCTTTGACTCAAGCTCCCTTGCCCTGTATGCTGAGCACTAGAATTACTAGAAGTTTTTTGCTTTCGACTGTGAAACACTATGTCATTTGCACCATCGAACTGAGGGATAGTAAAGACTTCTTCATCACTGGTTTCTGAACTTAATTTCCTTTCAATCTTTTTCTTACTATAAACTTCCTTAGTTCTTGGTAAACTTTTTCTCTTCAGTGATATAGCCTCTTTGCTTTCACTCTTTTCCCTATCACATTTTTGCTTATTTCCCGACAAAAAATTGTCACAGTGTTTACTTAAAACTTTTGAATCACAGTTTTGAGCTATATTCATTATCACAGTATTTCTTTCTACAGTTTGGGCACTACCTGAAGGCACAAAGGTTTCTCGCAATGCACATTCCTTAGTTCTCGCCTCGGACTTCGGCAGACGAACACAGTCGATTGCCCCATCCAACTGCGGTAAACTACAGCCAGGACCTTCCACTAAGTCCTCTATGTCCTTGTCTTCCCTTCTGTCACACACACACAAAAAGAAGGAAAACATGTATTATATAACAATCAAAGGAAAAGTAACAAACACTTTCCCAGGGGTAAATAAAGTTTCACTATCAAAACCCTGGTCTTTAAGAATATTTTTTTGGCATTAATAACAAAAACTGTTACTATGAATGACGTGAAATATCTATACTTTCCCTCAAATTATTCAGTTTAGCTGTTATCAAAAATGCACTTAAACAAGACGCATATTTCTAATTCTAATCATCGCTACTCATTATTTTATAAAAGAAAGAAAAAACTGACAGCTTCCGTGAATTCTAAAGCACTCTGATTCACCAAGTCACATTCAGAAAAGTAAATGTAGTGTTGACAATGAAAAAAATTAATAAAACAATAAAACTATTGTACAGGTAGTCCTCGATTTTTGTTCAAATTGCATTCCTGAATCCATATCATAAAAGAAAATAACCTAAAAAAATAATCATTCCCATAAGAAATAACTAAGACTTCATAATAACTGAAAATATTAAAACACACAAATTTGGTAAAAATGAAAATAAACAATAAATAACTGAAGTTATGTAAATTTTCATCAATAATAATATATGATGGATATACCAAGCTCATTTAAGTTAGAGAAAAGCTTGGTGAGTGACAGTCATGGGGAGCACAGGTGGCCATTCACAGAGCCGCCAATCTAGAGGGTCTGCATCATCAATGACATTAAATTCTACATCCACAATTACAGTATAGTTTGGCAAATTGCTTTACAGTCAGTTCTTTAAATAGTCCTTTTTCCTACCCTTTATAAAGCGCTTTTGTCTTGTGCTGTATTGCCATAAGGACATTGTAACGAATCTATTCTTCAATTGATTTATTTACCTTTTTCAATCACAGTCTATGAGAATAATTTGCATGTGTGTGGGGAGAGGGGGGATAACCATGAAAAAAAATCATGATAAAGGGAAACACTGCAAACAGGGGGGGGCATCGTAAAATGAGTATTGTCTGTACATAAATTTTAAAGTTACAAAAGTTTATCAGCATAAAAGAATCGGCAAATCAAACTACTATAGAGCCTGTGGAAAGCTTATACAAAACCTTAATGAGAAAAGTAATCATCACTTACAGAAGAGACTGGTCCCTTAAAGAATCCTCGTGGGTGGAAGACTTTTGACTATCATTAATCTCTCCTTCCTCATCCTCTCTTTCTTTCTCTTTCTCCTCCTCTTCTTCCTCCTTTGCTGGCAAAATGGAATCCCATATACGCTGAGTCATGTGTCTTGTCTCTTCCTCATCACTTTCCTCTTCATCTTCTCTGCCCTCGCTCGGATGGTTTTGAATGGTAACTTCATTAGTTGCACAGGAACCTTGAAAATGATTAAATATTTATCAAATCATTGTAAAATCCTGAATATATAACTCTATTAAGAAGTAATATATATAATATTATATATATAAATATATATATAATATATACAGGTTAATACTATGTATTACCTATTGTATACTATGTGTATATATGTATATAATATTCCTTATTTAATATATTAATATATTTTATACTATCTTATATTATTCTATACTTATCTTTTATATACTTTCATATATTCTTATATATGTTTTAATGACTATCTATATTCTTTATACTACTTATTACATATTATTTTATTATATTATTACACTTTATTATTAATTATTCATTTATTTTACTATCCTTTTATCTATTATACTATATACTATATGATTTATACTATTCTTATATCATATCTGCTACTTATATGTATACTGTATTACTATTATGTATATTATTTTATTATACTTATATATTATATATCAAACCCTAATCCTTTAAGTACTTATTTATCTTACTATTATCTACCTATATACATATATTACTTCTTTTATATTCATCTATTACTCTTATATCTCCTTCTCTCTTTCTCTCTTTCTTTTATCTATTATCCCTTATAATATTATAATTTAATATCATACTACTATATTATTATAATTACTATCATCTCTACTTCTTCTTATATATATATCTATATATAATATTATATTTACTATCTTATCACTATATATATATCTTACTTCTTATTTATATATATAATTATATATCCTATATAACATCATATATTTCATACTTACTATAATATACTTTATATAACTGGTTTTTATCCTATTCTTTCTTATTATTATATTATCTATAATTTATTATTATCTATTGTGTTGATATCACCTATATTATATATTTATTATATTAATATACTTTCTCTCTTCTCTTCCTACTCTTATCCTACCTCTTCTCTATATATTTTCTATTTATATTCTATTATCATTATCTATATTACTATTAATAACTCTTCTCTCTTATAATTATCTTATGTATTATCTCATATATATATAATTATATTAATAATATAAATATTTATACCTTTATTTTATCATATATATATATCTTTTTCCCTTAACATATAGTATATATACTTATCCTTATATATATTATACTGTATATCCTTTACTTATATACTAAATATATTTTTTTTTCATAATATATATGCTCAAGTCTATTGGTCATATGTACAATAGGGATAATTAATTATCATTATATTGGTACATATTTTTACATTATACATATATAGTACATATACATATATCATTATGATATATTATATATATCACTATATATATACTATATATATTTTGTTATATATCATATTATTAGTTACTCTTGTTAAGTATCTCATATATACATAGTTACTTCTTGGTGTGATTATATATCATATATTATATATTTATAGTTATATATATTTAATGATTTATACTATATACTTAATATATTTGTCATTAATTTGATATATTTATATATTTACTCACTTACTATTTCATGTATATGGCAGTTTTCATATCTTATATATATAGTAAATATATATATTATATTCATATAATCATCTAAATAAATAAATATAAATATATATCTATTATGTATCATATATATTACAATATACACTATATATATATAATATATATATATATATATTCTATATATATAATTTATACCATATATTATATTATAATATATATATATATAGTTATAGTTATATATTATATATATATATATATATTAATTATATATATATATATAATAATAATAATATAATAGTTATATATATATTATAATGTATAATATATATATATTATATATAATATATATATATATAATATTTATATTTGTTTTATCATAGTATATCATATATATTATATATATTATATATATTATATATATATATAATATATATATGTATAATATATATATAATATATAATATATATATATATTTATATTTATTTATATATATAATATATTTTAGACATATATATATATATTTACATATATAATATATGTATAATATATATATTATATATATAGGTATATGAATAAAATAAATATATATATAATATATATATAACCATATATATATAGACATAATATATATCATAATACATAATATATATATAATATATATATATATATATAGTATATATATTAAATAATATTATATATATATATATATTCCTAATATATATTATATATTTATATATTATTATTATATATATAGTACTTAAATATATATATATTATATAAT
>NW_020870615.1:271726-275209 GCF_003789085.1 Penaeus vannamei
TGTCTGGCGCTGTGGCTGGGGCTAGAGCCGAGTCATCTGGGGTGACAGCCGCAAGACTCACTCCAGCTTCTTCGCCCTCACCGTCTTTTAGTCTCTTCTAGGGTTGGACAAACAAATAGGTTATTCGGGTTCTAGCCAGGGCCCTCGCCCCGAAAAAAAACAAAAAAACACAATCAATCCCCAACTGAACAGAAAACAAGGGGGCTGGCCACAGGGGTATATATTAACAACTTTCATACCATAAAACCATAAACCATAACCAGAGACCTACTCAACCCAGTAACAACGGGTGTTCCACATATGTGACACCCGAAAAAATAAACATTGCCAGGCGTCCTGCTAGTGTGACACTGTATCAGGCTCCGATGCAGCAGTGGGCCGCGGCCAGTGCACAGGCAGAGTCCGGACCAGCCCTGCGCACCGATTTTGTAGCCGCTCAGAAACTTTTATTTTCGGCTTCAAAATATACCGGCAGTAATGTGTTAAGTTCACTTATTCTCAGCAACCACAAGGAATTGGGAGGAGTTCTTGGGCGCGTTAAAAAGGCCTCGAGATCCTGTGTGGCTTAGGCTATGTGACGTTCTGATAAGGGGTCCCTATAAGGGGTCAGGACGCAAAAAACCCTTAAAATACCACTTAAATATTGAAGCAACAGTACATGGTTACAGGTTTATTTAGGGTGCTATGGAAACCTATCACAGAGTAAATTACTAAATTAAACTGGGTATGATATGAAAATTTTCATACCCCTTATAGACCCCTTAAATATACCCCTAAACAACGGCAAATGTTACAGAGGTGATCCAGGGTGGTATAGAAAGCTATCACAGAGTAAATGAGAATGGATATCGTTTAAGTACTCGTATACCCCTTATAGATCCCTTTAACACCCCTGAACAACGGAATGGGTTAGGGAGATGATCAAGGGTGCTATGGAAGGCTATGACAGAGTAGAGGGAATTGGGCATGGTTTGAGATCTCGCGTTCCCTTTAAATATAGCAGGCGTAGGTACATGCATCACCTTTTCGGGGCGGCACCTCTAAATTGCATTTTGATCTATAGAAATGTAATAAAATAAAGAATGTGAGACAATGATGTAAAATTCCCTAATATATGTGAGAGGAACAACAACAAAAATAAAGCCAAAGAAAAAGAAAGATTGAAAAAGAAAAAGAAAAGAACAAGGTGGACTGGGGGAGGGAGAGAGGGGGAGGGAGGGAGAAAGAGAAAGAGAAACAGAAAGAGAAACATAAGAGAGAGGAGAGAGAGAGAGAGAGAGAGAGAAGAGAGAGAGAGAGAGAGAGAGAGAGAGAGAGAGAGAGAGAGAGAGAGAGAGAGAGAGAGAGACAGACAGACAGACAGACAGACAGACAGACAGACAGACAGACAGAGACAGACAGAGACAGAGACAGAGACAGAGAGAGAGAGGAGAGAGAGAGAGAGAGAGAGAGAGAGAGAGAGAGAGAGAGAGAGAGAGAGAGAGAGAGAGAGAGAGAGAGAGAGAGAGAGAGACAGAGAGAGAGAGAGAGAGAGAGAGAGAGAGAGAGAGAGAGAGAGAGAGAGAGAGAGAGAGAGAGAGAGAGAGAGAGAGAGAGAGACAAGAGACAAGAGACAAGAGACAAGAGACAAGAGACAAGAGACAAGAGACAAGAGAAAGAGACAAGAGACAGAGACAAGAGACAAGAGACGAAGAGAAGAGAAGAGAAGAGAGAGAGAGAAGAAGAGAAGAAGAAGAGAAGAGAAGAAGAGAAGAGAAGAGAAGAGAAGAGAAGAGAAGAGAAGAGAAGAGAAGAGAGAAGAGAAAGAGAAGAGAGAGAAGAGAAGAGAGAAGAGAAGAGAAGAGAAGAGAAGAGAAGAGAAGAGAAGAGAAGAGAAGAGAAGAGAAGAGAAGAGAAGAGAAGAGAAGAGAAGAGAAGAGAAGAGAAGAGAAAGAAGAGAAAGAAGAGAAAGAAGAGAAGAGAGAGAAGAAGAAGAAGGGAGAAAGGGAAGGGAAGGGAAGGGAAGGGAAGGGAAGGGAAGGGAAGGGAAGGGAAGGGACAGGAATAGAAGAGAAGAGAAGAGAAGAGAAGAGAAGAGAAGAGAAGAGAAGAGAAGAGGAGAGAGAAGAGAAGAGAAGGAGAAGAGAAAAGAAGAGAGAAGAGAGGGAGAAAGAGGAGAAGAGAGGAGAAGAGAGAGAAGAGGGAGAGAGGAGAGGAAGAGAGAGGGAGGGAGGGGAGGGAGGGAGGGAGGAGGGAGGGAGGGAGGAGAGGAGAGAGAGAGAGAGAGAGAGAGAGAGAGAGAGAGAGAGAGAGAGAGAGAGAGAGAGAGAGAGAGAGAGAGAGAGAGAGAGAGAGAGAGAGAGAGAGAGAGAGAGACAGACAGACAGACAGACGACAGAAGAGACAGAGAGAGACAGAGAGAGACAGAGAGAGAGACAGAGAGAGAGACAGAGAGAGAGAGAGAGAGAGAGAGAGAGAGAGAGAGAGAGAGAGAGAGAGAGACAGACAGACACAGACAGACAGACAGACAGACAGACAGACAGAGAGAGAGAGAGAGAGAGGAGAGAGAGAGGAGAGGAGAGAGAGAGAGAGAGAGAGAGAGAGAGAGAGGAGAGAGAGAGAGAGAGACAGACAAGACAGACAGACAGACAGCAGACAGACAGACAGACGACAGACAGAGAGAGAGACAGAGGAGAGAGAGAAGAGAGAGACAGAGGAGAGAGAGAGAGAGAGAGAGAAGAGGAGAGAAGAGAGAGAGAGAGAGAGAAGAGAGGAGAGAGAGACAGACAGGACAGACAGACGGTACAGGACAGACAGACAGACAGACCAGAGGAGAGAGACAGAGGACAGAGACAGAGAGAGGGAGACGCAGAGAGGCCGGAGGGGGAGAGAGGAAGAAGAGAGAGATTCATGTCTCTGTCTCTGCTCTCATGTCTGCTGTGCTCTGTCTCTCCTCTGTCTGTTGTCTGATCGTCTGTCTGTCTGTCTGTCCGTGGTTGTCTTTCTCTCTCTCTCTGCTCTCTAAGGTGAGGCGTGTATCTCTCTCGCTGATACGTCTCGATTCTCTCTCTCTCTTCTCTCCTCTCCTCTCTCGTCTCAATCCTCTTCTCTTCGTCTCTCTTGATCTCTGCTGTCTGGCTGAGTCTGTCGTCGTGTCTGTCTGTTGGTCTGTTGTCCTGTCTGTCTGTACTGTCTTCTCTCTACTTCTGACACATCTATACCCCCATCGTCCGTCCTTCTCTCTTCGGTCTCTCGTTCAATCTGGTCTCTCTCTCGTCTCTCGGTTCTCATCTTCTCTCTGTCTGTCTGGTCTGTGGGTCTGTCTGTCTGTCTTCTCTGTCTGTCGTGTCTCTGTCTCTTCAGCTTCGCTTCCTCGTCTCCGACCTCCATGCCGTCCTCTTCGTCCATGTTGGAATGAAGGAACGTTGGGTTTGAGAAGATGTTCTGGAGGCATAGGGCGGGTGTAGCTACAGCGGAAGTAACGTTGTGGGGAGATGAGGGCGG
>NW_020870616.1:0-5000 GCF_003789085.1 Penaeus vannamei
CACAAGAGACATGAGACAGAGACAAGAGACAAGAGACAAGAGACAAGAGACATGAGACAAGAGACAAGAGACAGAGACACAGAGACAGAGACAGAGACAGAGACAAGAGACAGAGACATAGACAAGAGACAGAGACAAGAGACAGAGACAAGAGACAAGAGACAGAGACAGAGACAAGGACAGAGACAGGACACAAGAGACAGAGACAAGAGAAGAGACAAGAGACAGACACAGAGACAGAGACAAGAGACAGAGACAGAGACAGAGACAAGAGACAAGAGACAGAGACAGAGACAGAGACAGAGACAGAGACAAGAGACAAGAGACAGAGACAAGAGACAGGACACAAGAGACAAGAGACAAGAGACAGAGACAGAACAGACAGAGACAGAGACAAGAGACAAGAGACAAGACATGAGACAGAGACAGAGACAAGAGACAAGAGACAGAGACAAGAGACAAGAGACAGAGACAAGAGACAAGAGACAAGAGACAGAGACAGAGACAGAGAAAGAGACAGAGACAGGAGAGACAGAGACAGAGACAGAGACAGAGACAGAGACAATGAGACAAGAGACAAGAGACAGAGACAAGAGACAGGACACAAGAGACATGAGACAAGAGACAAGAGACAGAGACAGAGACAAGAGACAGGACACAAGAGACAGAGACAAAGACAAGAGACAGAGACAAGAGACAGAGACAAGAGACAAGAGACAGAGACAGAGACAGAGACAGAGACAGAGACAGAGACAGAGACAGAGAACAGAGACAAGAGACATGAGACAGAGAAAGAGACAAGAGACAGACACAAGAGACAGAGACAAGAGACAAGAGACAAGAGACAAGAGACAGGAGACAAGAGACAAGAGACAAGAGAAGAGACAAGAGACAGAGACAAGAGACAGGACACAGAGACATGAGACAGAGACAAGAGACAGAGACAAGAGACAGGACACAAGAGACAAGAGACAGTGACAGTGACAGAGACGGAGACAGACAGATAGAGACAGAGAATAAGAGAGAGGGAGAATTTAAAACCTTGAGCCTACATGAAAAACAACATCCTTACTCTGTTTGCATGCAGAAAGCAAGCCTTTATGTATCCCTCATCACACACACATCCTTCTCCCTCTTCACATCTGCTATGATCTGGGCAATTCAGCATTGAGGAACAAAATCTGGCTGTCACTGAAATGGAGAGTGGAATTTGTATCAATATAAATAATGTGTATTGTATATGAGAGAGAGAGAGAGAGAGAGAGAGAGAGAGAGAGAGAGAGAGAGAGAGAGGAGAGAGAGAGAGAGGAGAGATGAGAGAGAGAGAGAGTAGAGAGAGAGAGAGAGAGGCAGAGAGAGAGAGAGGAGTGTGTGTGTGTGTGTGTTGTGTGTGGTGTGTGTGTGTGTGTTGTGTGTGTGTGTGTGTGTGTGTGTGTGTGTGTGTGTGTGTGTGTGTGTGTGTGTGAGTGTTGTGTGTGTGTGTGTGTGTATGTGTGTGTGTGTCGTGTGTATGTGTGTGTGTGTGTGGTGTGTGTGTGTGTGTGTGTGTGTGTGTGTGTTGTTGTGTGTGTTGTGTGTGTGTGTGTGTGTGTGTGTGTGTGTGTGTGTGTGTGTGTTTGTTGTTTTGTGTGTGTTTGTGTGTGTGTTTGTGTGTGTTTGTGTGTGTGTTGTGTGTGTTGTGTTTGTGTGTGTGGTGTGTGGTGTGTGTGTGTGGTGTGTGTGTGTGTGGGTGTGTGTGTGTGTGTGTGTGTGTGTGTGATGTGTGTGTGTGTGTGTGTGTGTTGTGTGTGTGTGTGTGTGTGTGTGTGTGTTGTGTGTGTGTTGTGTGTGTGGTGGTGTGTGTGTGTGTGTGATGTGTGTGTGTGTGTTGTGTGTGTGTGTGTGGTGTGTGTGTGTGTGTGTGTGTGTGTGTGTGTTGGTGTGTGGTGTGTGTGTGTGTGGTGTGTGTGTGTGTGTGTGTGTGTGTGTGTGGTGTTGTGTGTGTGTGGTGTGTGGTGTGTGTGGTGTGTGTGGTGTGTGTTGTGTGTGTGGTGTGTGTGTGTGTGTGTGGTGTGTGTGTGTGTGTGTGTGTGTGTGTGTGTGTGTGTGTGTGTGTGTGTGTGTGTGTGTGTGTGTGTGTGTGTGTGTGTGTGTGTGCTGTGTGTGTGTGTTGTGGTGTGTGTGTGTGTGTGTGTGTGTGATTGTGGGGGGTGGAATGTTTGTTTGTGTGTATGTTTGTATGTTTGTATGTGTGTATGTGTGTATGTGTTATGTGTGTATGTGCGCGTGCGTGTGCGTGTGCGTGTGCGCATGCGTGTGCGCGTGCGTGTGCCATGGGCATGTGCGTGAGTGGGTGTGTGTTTTTAAAAATAAATTTGTTATGAATACTACTTTTTTCTCTTTTTGATTCATATACTTAAAATAAATAAAATACTATACACTGTTAATCTAAAATATATTTTTTTTTAAATGTATATTATAACACTCTGAACTTACACATTATAAGCGGATCACATTCTGGAGCCAGAGAACTTTCACTGTACTGAATAGAGCTACAATTGCACCACCCATCTCTGCAGCGTTCTTCACCAAAATATTTATTACAGTCACTATTAAGTGTGCATTTCTGGCCAATATCTGTTTCTGTGAAAGAAAAGACCAACAATCATAAGAGAAAAATTTAAGTAAGAACCATTATATTTAATCCACTTGCTTTGGGTTTATATACTGTCCACTGTAGCTTCTTGTGAATTTTGTTGCACAAAGATGTCTTCAAAAGGTCTCTGGCACCATGGAGTCAATCAGGAGACCCTGGTGACTGTGGCTGATTTCCCGATTCCTCAATTATATAGGAAAATATTTTTCAAGTACTTTCTGAAAAGCTTGAAATAAGGTAGACAAGCAAGATCCATAAGACTGATAACTGGCTCCTTAGTGACTAAGTACTTGTGGAGCCATCTCAGCACTATTCAGAACCTCAAAAATTAAGATGGCTTTTCCTAACAGAATTCTAACAGTTGTTGATGATATGAAACAGTTTGTTATAATTAACAAGATAATTTTACTTCTGGTGATTACAACATTTGATAAATTATACAGATAAATATTCACCTAGATATGTAAGGCATCTCATAGCGCAGCCTCAGTGGCTAAAAGAGATGACATTAGCTCTGCCCCTTTTTGCTCCTTTCAATCTTTGCAATCCATCATAAATGTTTCCTCAATATATTTTCTCTAAAAATTGTTCAAAAATGACAATGGTATATAAATACGTGAAAAAGAGAGCAAACAGAGATTATATAGAAATCCTATTGATATATGCAATGAATGGTTGCAATGAGGGCAGGGCTTACCATTGAAGCAGAGTGTTGCTACCTGTCTAATAAGTACCTTGGTAACAACAGACTCATAAACAACTGAGTAATCATGAAGAATTCACCCTTGAATATAGAAGACATAAGGATGTAATGCCTGTATCTGTTATGGGAAGGGGATCAAGCCAATCTTCCATCAGTTATTTTCCTATTCTTTAATTTGATTAGGTTACATTTTGTATTCATTTAAATAACATCAATAATTTTCAAGGTACCAGATAATTATTTGTTATGATATTTTTCTTTTTAAAATTTGTATATCTTTTTTTAGAATAATTACATTGTAATTCTATTCAACTGCTGGTTAATTTTTACAGTATGGATGCACCAAGTTAGGGCAAACTGATTATGATATTCTTGTAAAGGATAAAATGTTGCAGTTGTCTGTACAAGGAATAATCTGCAGACATGACCAGTAACACGACAAATGAAGGTAACAGATCTCGAAAAGTGCCACTCTCAGCGTGAGTCCTCTCGCTGCTCCCGAGTTTTAACTCCATCTTGCTGTGCATACAAGATGAACACAATGCTTCCTGGGGGCTGGAAGGTTACGCTCAGTAATGGCAACTCGGACTGATTAATAAATTTGGAACATGGAGTTGGGGACTGTCTTTGGCAGGTGCATCCATACTGTAAAGAATTACCCAACTGCTGTTTATGACAATGCTCATAGAATACCTGTAAGATCAACCTTCCAGTAATTCGAGTAATATATAAAATTAATAATTAAAATCATTGCAGATATAATAAAAGCAAAGAAAAGAACACCTATGTGACAGACTGCACATCATGTCAAGGAAGAGCTTGGATTGTCACTTACTTGCAGGATTTATCCAAAACCCAACAATTAGTAGAAGTAGGACCTGGTTTCTTGCAAATCCTATCTGCTCTGAGGAACCCATTACCGCTGTAGATTCTGAAGGATTGATGGAATGGTAATTAAGGATCGGACACTGCTAATAAGACGTCCCAATGAGTGCTTGTTACTTGCTACTCTGTATGGAAAATATGTCATGAAAATGAGTACAAGCTGTCATGGGTTTGGTACGTCATTTTAGTTCCCGAAGTTTTGTCGTTTCTTTTAATGACACATCCGGCTTCTAATTTTAATAAATGTACTTTCTAAAGATATCTATGACTACTACATGTCTGGCTCTAGTAAAATAACCCGTTAATGAAGGTATAAATCATAAGCAAAATCTCCTACCGACCTCTTACTCTGCCCAAAAACTATAAATATATCCTTGACTTTTAAGTTTTAACCAAAGTCGCTCTGTCCCCACACTGGTGTCGTCTATCTAGTATTCATTTGTTACTATTAGGTTGAATCACTTTACCTATATATATCAGAAATTAATTTTGGTTACGAACATGATCGGAAAAGTAGGAAGAAAAGGTACATCATAATCTGGGAGGTAAATGGAAGAGCCACTGTATGGGAATAAAACATCTGGTAGTGTGTAATTCTCGTCTGCTTAGGAGCGCGGGAAGTTTAAAGCGGTAAAGAAAAAAAAAGTTTTGACCCATTTAGTCAAGGTGTAACAAGGTTTTATCATTTATTTTTCTACACAGGGCAGTTACGTGGGGTGGGGGGCAGTTACTGATAAGCTGAGAAATTAGGAGAAACGGGAAACCCAATGAATTAAT
>NW_020870616.1:22500-25000 GCF_003789085.1 Penaeus vannamei
CGCCGCCCCGGGTCCTCTCTCTCATCCCCCTTCTCTACTCCCTCCTCTCTCCAACCTTCTTTTTTTTTTGTTCAGGTGATTAGCGCAAAGTCCCCGTTAATTTCTGATACTCCCCCTTCTTTGTCACGTATCCGCGGCACGTGTGCTCCATTACCCTCTTCCCTCCCCCCCCTTCTGTTTCTTCTCTTGCTGGGTGGATAGATAGATAGAATGAAGGGAAGGAAGGAAGAATGGGAGGAAAAAGAAGAGAGAGGGAAATAGTGTTGGAAGTTTAAGAGGAGAAAGGAAAGAAAGAGAGAGAGAGAGAGAGAGAGAGACGAGAGAGAGAGGGAGAGAGGAGAGAGAGAGAGAGAGAGAGAGAGAGAGAGAGAGAGAGAGAGAGAGAGAGAGAGATGAGAAGAGTTAGAAGAGAAAGAAGAGAGAGAGAGAGTTAGGAGAGAAGGAGAAGAGAAAAGAGAGAAAGAGAGGAGAGAGAGAAGGAGAAGAGAGTTAGAGGAGAGTGAGAGGAGAAAGAGAGAGAGAGAGAGAGAGATAGAGAGAGAGAGAGAAGAACGAGAGAGAGAGAGAGAGAGAGAGAGAGAGAGGAGAGAGAGAGAGAGAGAGGTGGGATAGGGACAGACGAGAGAGAGGAAAAAGGAGACAGAGAGAAGAGAGAGAGGAGAGAGAGAGAACGAGAGAGAGAGAGAGAGGAGAGGGTAAGGGAGAGGAGAGACGAATGAGAAGAGAATTAGAGAGACCACAGAGAGAGAGAGATGAAGAGAGGGGAGAGGAGAGAATGAGAAAGAGTTAGAGAGAGAGTAGAGAGAGAGAGAGAGAGAGAGAAGAGAGAAGAGAGAGAGAGAGGAGAGAGAGAGAGGAGAGAGAGAATAGGAGAGAAGAGAGAGAGAGAGAGGTGGGAGACAGCAAGGGAAGAGAGAAAAAAAAGACAGAGACAGAAGAGAGAGAAGGCAGAACAGAGGAGAGAGAATGAGGAGAGAGAGTTAGAGAGGGAGAGAGAGAGAGAGAAATGAAGAAAGAGAGTTAGAGAGTGTTTAGAGAGACACAGAGAGAGAGATAAAATGAAAGAGGGAGAAGAGAGAGAGAGAGAGTTAATGAGAAGAAGAGAAAGAGAGGAAGAAGAAAAGAAAAAGAGGGCGAGAAAGAAGAGAGAGAGAGAGAGAGAGAGGAGAAAGAGAGTGCGGGAGAAAAAAAAGACCAAGATCCGGAGCCCTTAGCCTAATTCGCTAATTTACACTTTTAATTATCAAAAACAAGCCTAAAGGGAGAGAGGAAAAGAAAGGTCCCCAGGGGGAGAGTGGGGGGGGGTAGAGGGGTAGGAGGGGGGGGGAGGGCATCACCCAAAGTGAAAACAAGGTGGTTTAAGGAGTGGCAGTGAAGGGGGAGGGGGGGCAAAAGGGCACTGGGGATGCGGGAGGGGTACAAAAGGCTGGGAGGGGGGAGGTTTCGATGGCGGGGGGAAGGTTCCGGAAGGGGGGGGTACGAAGGCGGGGGGGGAGGGTTTACGGAAGGCGGGGTGGGTGGGGGGGGGGAGGTTACGAAGGAAAGGGAGGGGGAAGTTTGCGAAGGTGCAGGGGGGAGGTAACGAAGGCGGGGGAGAAGGTTCCGAAGGGCGGGGGGCGGGAGGGGGAGATTTTTTTTTTGATTTTTTTTATTTTTTATTTTTTTTTTTTTTTTTGGGAGGGAATTACGAGGCGGGGGAGGAGGGGAGGAGATTTACGAAGGCGGGGAAGGGGAGGGGGAGATTACGAAGGGGGGAAGGGGAGCGGGAAGAAAAAAAAGGGGGGGAAATTAACAAAGGGGGGGGGGGGATGGAGAGGCTACCGAAGGCGAAGGGAGGGGCGGGAGGCCGGGTGCCGGGGGGGGAAGGGGGGTGGGTTAGGGGGGGAGAGGTCAACATTATGGTGCCCTTTATTCCATCCCGTCCGCTTCGTAGGTTATGAGATATGATCTGGTTGTTCCACAGGGGGGGAGAGCGAGGAAGGGAGAGCAGCAATCGCGGGGGAAGAAAAGAGAGAGAGAGAGAGAGGGGGGAAAGAGAGGGGGAGAGAGTACGAGAGAGAGACAGAGTGAAGAGGGGGGGAGGTAAGGGAGAGAGAGGAGAGGGAGAGTAGAGCCGAGGAAGGGAGAAGCACAACGGGGCAGAAAGAGAGAAGAGAAAAGAGACAAACGGAGAGAGAGAGAGAGGAGGAGAGAGAGAAGAGAGAGAGAGAGATAGAGAGAGAGAGAGAGAAGAGAGAGAGAGAGAGAGAGAGAGAGAGAGAGAGAGAGGAGGGAGGGAGGGGAGGAGAGGAGAGAGAAAGAGAGAGATAGAGAGAGAGGGGGGGGGAGGAGGAGAGGAGAGAAAGAGAGAAGAGAGAGAGAGAGGAGAGAGAGGAGAAGAGAGAGAGAGAGAGAGAGAGAGAGAGAGTGAGAGGGAGGAAGGATGCATAGATACATACATACATAGATAGATAGATAAAGAGAGGGGGGGAGGGAGGGAGGGAGGGGAGAAAGAAGGAGA
>NW_020870616.1:30000-35000 GCF_003789085.1 Penaeus vannamei
AGGAGGCAGGGAAGGAGGGAGAGGAGGGGGGTAGGAGGAGGAAGGAGAGAGGGACGGGCAGGGTAGGGAGGGTGGGGTAGGAGGCAGGCAGGGAGGGAGGGAGGGAGGGGTAGGAGACGGGGTGGTAGGAGGCGGGGGTAGGAGGCAGGGAAGGAGAGAGGGACGTGAGAGGTAGGAAGGAGGAGGGGGTAGGAAGCAGGAAAGGAGGAAGGGGAAAGAGAGAGGGACGGGGGAAGTAGGAAGGGAGGGAGGGAAGAAGAGGGAAGGAGTAGGGAGACATGGAAGGAAGAAAGGAGAGGCAGAGAAGGACGGAGGGAAGGGCAGGGAAGAAGAGGGTAAGGGTAAGGAAGAATATAAGGAGGGAAGGAAAAAGAGGGGGAGCGGGGGAGAAGGGAAGAAGACGGAGATGCGAGGAGATTGAAGAGAGGCAAAAAATCGTACACAGACCAACAGCCAATTAGAGACCGAAAAGGGGATAAAAATGAGAAAGAGAGAGACTGATAAAGAGAGAAAATACATAAAGTAAAGAGAAAGAAAAACGGATAAAGAAAAAGACAGAAGAGAAAGGGAGAGACACGGACAGGAAGAAACAGACAGACAAGTTTAAAAAGGGAGAGACGAATGAGAAAAGCATAAAAAAGGACAAAAAAAAGACAGAAAAAAAGAACAAAAGAATCCAGTAAAAGGGACAGATGCAAATACAGAAAAAAGGACAGAGAGAAGAATAGAAAAGACACAGATAAGGAGAAAAACAGAGAGAGGGACAGAAACTGACAAACAACTAAAAAAAGGGACAAAGACACACGAATAAAAACATAATTAGACAGGAAAAGGAAGAACAAAAAACAGTACATTCATGCCTTCTCTTGCATCCTCTATCCTCCGTATCTCTCGTGAAACCCCGTATAAACTCCTCTTCTCCCTCGCCAATACCATCCTCCTTTAAGGTACTGTCACACTAGCACTTTTTCCGTCATTTTTTTCGGCAATTTTCGGAAATTTTGTACATTTTTGAGCGAATTGTCGATTCTCCAGTCAGATGATAACGATCGTTTCCGTCTGAAAACCTTTCCGTGAACTTTTTTCAGCCAAGCAAAGTCAAACCAAGAGCTAAATTCGAGAATGTTTGTATTTATGTTAAATAAAAATTGTCAAAAAATGACGGAAAAAGTGCTAGTGTGACGCGGCCTTTACTTACTATTAAGGCGCTGTCACACTAACACTTTTTCCGTCAATTTTTTGACAATTTTATTTAACATAAATACAAACATTCTCGGACTATGCTTGGCTGAAAAAATTGCCGGAAAGGTTTTCAGACGGAAACGATCGTTATCGTCTGACTGGAAAATCGACAATTCGCTAAAAAAAAAAAAAAAAAAAAAAAAAAAAAAAAAAATCAGAAAATTTTCAAAAAATTGACGGAAAATGTACTAGTGTGACAGCACCTTTAGACTCCTTCATAAGACCTCACGGACTGTCAATTTTCGTTCCCTTCTCCACAGATGCATCCTTTTCCTCATACAAGTTACACGCTTTTTCCTTTTCCTCATACAGGTCACATGCTTTTCCCTTTCCTCTCAACAACACATTCTCTGAGTTATCAGCCGACCACGACCTTGTCCTCAGATCCCACGACCACAAGTCACTCGTTCATCTCCTCTGAAGTCCTCTCTGATGTGATCTCCAGATTCAGAGCTCGCTTCCACATACTCCCACCTGAACGATCATACTTCCACTCATCCTGTCATAAGACTCTGTTTTCGGGCAGAGACGTCCACTCCTCCCTGCATGTTCAGTCAACTACACGCTACAGACGCTAAACCCTTTCGTTCCTAACAAACTCCCTGGGCGTTCACCTTCTGTAGCTTGCGTTTTCCGGGAGACAGTATNCCCTCCTCTCGCCTTCCCTCCTTTCCACTTCCCTCTCATCTCTCCCTCCTCCTCTTTCTCTCCTCATCCTCTCCCTCTCCTCCTCTCCACTTCCCTCTCATCCTCCGCCTCCTCCTCTTTCCCCTCCTCCTCTTCCATCCTCTTTCTCCTCCTCCCTTTCCCCTCCTCCTCTTTCTCTCCTCATCCTTCCTCCTCCTCTTTCCACCTTTCCCTCTCCTCTCTCCTCGCCACTCCCTCTCATCTCTCGCCTCCTCTCATCTTTCCCCTCCTCCTCTTTCCACTCCCCTCTCATCTCTCGCCTCCTCCCTCTTTTTCTCTTCCTTCCCTCCTCTCTCTCTTCCCACTCCTCTTTCTCTCCTCCTCTTCCCCTCCTCCTCTTTCCACTTCCTCTCATCTCTCGCCTCCTCCTCTTTCTCTCCTCATCTTTCCCCTCCTCCTCTTTCCACTTCCCTCTCATCTCTCGCCTCCTCCTCTTTCCCCTCCTCCTCTTTCCCACTCCTCTTTCTCTCCTCCTCTTCCCCTCCTCCTCTTTCCACTTCCCTCTCATCTCTCGCCTCCTCCTCTTTCCTCTCCCTCATCTTTTCCCCTCCTTCCTCTTCCACTCCCTCTCATCTCTCGCCTCCTCCTCTTTCCCCCTCCTCCTCTCCCACTCCTCTTCTCTCCTCCTCATCTCTTCTCTCGCCTCCTCCTCTTTCTCTCCTCATCTTTCCCCTCCTCCTCTTTCCACTTCCCTCTCATCTCTCGCCTCCTCCTCTTTCCCCTCCTCCTCTTTCCCACTCCTCTTTCTCTCCTCTCTTCCCCTCCTCCTCATTTCCCACTTCCTTCCCATCTCTCGCCTCCTTCGCTCTCTCGCCTCGGGCTAATTTCGTCTTGAATACTCGTCGTTCGCCTCTCAATCTGAGAATCTACAAATGGATAATTGAATTACAGGGGCTGGGGGGTGGGGGTGGGGGTGGGGGAGAGATGGAGGACATATTTAAGAGGAAAGGGAGAGGGATGGGGGGAGGTAGGAGAGAGGTGGGAAGGGAGGGAAGGGAGAGGAAGGGGAGGTAGGAGGAGGAGTAGGAAGGAGGGTGGGGGGGGAGGGGGAAGGGTAGGAGAAGGGGCGAAGGAGAGAGGACGGGGGTGGTGAGGGGGGTAGGAGTCAGGGAGGAAGCAGGAAGGAGGAGGGGAAGGAAGAGGGACGAGGGTGGTAGGAAGGGAGGGAAGGAGAGAGGGACGGGGGTGGTAGGGAGGGTGGGGTAGGAGGCAGGGAAGGTAGGAAGGAGGAGGGAGGTAGGAGGCAGGAAGGAGAGAGGGACGGGGTGGTAGGAGGGTGGAGGTAGAGGCAGGGAAGGGGGAGGAGGGGTAGGAGGGGGGGGGGGAAGGGAAGGAGAGAGGGACGGGGGTGGTAGGGAGGGTGGGGTAGGAGGCAGGGAAGGTAGAAGGAGGGAGGGAGGGAGGAGGGGTAGGAGGCAGGGAAGGAGAGAGGGACGGGTGGTAGGAGGCGGGGGTAGGAGGCAGGGAAGGAGAGAGGACTGAGAGGTAGAAGGGAGGAGGGTAGGAAGCAGAAAGGAGGAAGGGGAAAAGAGAGGGACGGGGAAGTAGGAAGGGAGGGAGGGAAGAAGAGGGAAGGAGTAGGGAGACATGGAAGGAAGAAAGGAGAGGCAGAGAAGGACGGAGGGAAGGGCAGGGAAGAAGAGGGTAAGGGTAAGGAAGAATAAGGAGGGAAGGAAAAAGAGGGGGAGCGGGGGGAGAAGGGAAGAAGACGGAGATGCGAGGAGATTGAAGAGAGGCAAAAAATCGTACACAGACCAACAGCCAATTAGAGACCGAAAAGGGGATAAAAATGAGAAAGAGAGAGACTGATAAAGAGAGAAAATACATAAAGTAAAGAGAAAGAAAAACGGATAAAGAAAAACAGAAGAGAAAGGGAGAGACACGGACAGGAAGAAAACAGACAGACAAGTTTAAAAAGGGAGAGACGAATGAGAAAAGCATAAAAAAGGACAAAAAAAAGACAGAAAAAAAGAACAAAAGAATCCAGTAAAAGGGACAGATGCAAATACAGAAAAAAGGACAGAGAGAAGAATAGAAAAGACACAGATAAGGAGAAAAACAGAGAGAGGGACAGAAACTGACAAACAACTAAAAAAAGGGACAAAGACACACGAATAAAAAACATAATTAGACAGGAAAAGGAAGAGACAAAAACAGTACATTCATGCCTTCTCTTGCATCCTCTATCCTCCGTATCTCTCGTGAAACCCCGTATAAACTCCTCTTCTCCCTCGCCAATACCATCCTCCTTTAAGGTACTGTCACACTAGCACTTTTTCCGTCATTTTTTTCGGCAATTTTCGGAAATTTTGTACATTTTTGAGCGAATTGTCGATTCTCCAGTCAGATGATAACGATCGTTTCCGTCTGAAAACCTTTCCGTGAACTTTTTTCAGCCAAGCAAAGTCAAACCAAGAGCTAAATTCGAGAATGTTTGTATTTATGTTAAATAAAATTGTCAAAAAAATGACGGAAAAAGTGCTAGTGTGACGCGGCCTTTACTTACTATTAAGGCGCTGTCACACTAACACTTTTTCCGTCAATTTTTTGACAATTTTATTTAACATAAATACAAACATTCTCGGACTATGCTTGGCTGAAAAATTGCCAAAAATTTTCAGACGGAAACGATCGTTATCGTCTGACTGGAAAATCGACAATTCGCTAAAAAAAAAAAAAAAAAAAAAAAAAAAAAAAAAAATCAGAAAATTTTCAAAAAATTGACGGAAAATGTACTAGTGTGACAGCACCTTTAGACTCCTTCATAAGACCTCACGGACTGTCAATTTTCGTTCCCTTCTCCACAGATGCATCCTTTTCCTCATACAAGTTACACGCTTTTCCTTTTCCTCATACAGGTCACATGCTTTTCCCTTTCCTCTCAACAACACATTCTCTGAGTTATCAGCCGACCACGACCTTGTCCTCAGATCCCACGACCACAAGTCACTCGTTCATCTCCTCTGAAGTCCTCTCTGATGTGATCTCCAGATTCAGAGCTCGCTTCCACATACTCCCACCTGAACGATCATACTTCCACTCATCCTGTCATAAGACTCTGTTTTCGGGCA
>NW_020870616.1:40000-49965 GCF_003789085.1 Penaeus vannamei
TTTCTTACTTTTCATTCTACTCTATCGCTTTATTTTTCTCATTCTTTCTGTTTCTTGATTAATACCTAATATATTTCCATATTTGATAGAGTAAGGTATAAACATTTTTTGTTCTCATGATGATTTTAGTCATGGTTGTTCATTTGATGCAAAATATAGAATGAAAGTGAAACAATGATTGTAAATATTATATTTTTTCTTAAATAATTATGATAATGGTAGTAATAATATCAATAATGCTGATAATGATAGCAGAATTAAGAAAATTATGGTGATGATGATACTACTACTAATAATGATAAATGGAAATGATGATAATGCTGTGACACATTCTCTCTCTCTCTCTCTCTCTCTCTCTCTCTCTCTCTCTCTCTCCTCTCTCTCTCTCTCTCTCTCTCTCTCTCTCTCTCTCTCTCTCTCTCTTCTCTCTCTCTCTCTCTCTCTCTCTCTCTCTCTCTCTCTCTCTCTCTCTCTCTATCTATCTATCTATCTATCTATCTATCTGTTTGTCTGTCTCTTTGTCTCTCATCCCCCCCCCCTCCCCTCTCTCTCTCTCTCTCTCTCTCTCTCTCTCTCTCTCTCTCTCTCTCTCTCTCTCTCTCTCTCTCTCTCTCTCTCTCTCTCTCTCTCTCTCTCTCTCTCTCTCTCTCTCTCTCTCCTGTGTGCTGTGTATTGCAATGTTAACGTGCTGGTCTTGCAATCTTACTGACCTGCGTTCGATCCTGCACACTAGCAGTGGATGGTAACCCCGGCCATTCCTTGCACAAAGGGGGAGATTTAGAAACAAAAATAAAACAGAGTGGAGAGAGAGAGAGAGAGAGAGAGAGGAGAGAGAGAGAAGAGAGAGAGAGGAGAGAGAGAGAGAGAGAGAGAGAGAGAGAGAGAGAGAGAGAGAAGAGAGAGACAGAGAGAGAGAAAGAGAAAGAGAGAAAGAGAGAAAGAGAGAGAGAGAGAGAGAAGGAGAAAGAGAGAGAGAGAGAGAAAGAGAGAGAGAGAGAATATCCATCGTAACAAATGGAATTAAAACTAAATCTTAATCTTAAATATTAATCTTATGTATCACGTTTTATCTAGAATCAGTTCGTTTTTGTATTGCTTCTGAACATTTTGTAATTTACTTTTTTTTTTCTTTATTAACATTTTTTTCCATGAAGAGGGAAGTGAAATTAAAATCAGACTACATGGCGCTTAATTTCAATTCTGTTAGGTATGCATTCATGAAATCTATTGCTTATCTGTCATTAAACTAGAACGTTTGATAATAACAATGTCAGTGATAATAATAATGATAAAAGTGATAACGATAACAATCATCTTGATAATAATAATAATAATAGTAATAATAATAATGATAATATCAATGATTGTTACGGAGGTAATGATAACAATATGAATGTTGATGATAACAATGATAATAATAACAATAGTAATTGTAATAATAATCATACTAATAATGTTAATAATAATAATAATGTTAATAATAATAACGGAAAGTGAGGCAATTCCATAAAAAAATGGAATTTTCTCTCATTCTTTCTTTCCCCTTTTCTTCTCCTTCCTTCCCCCTTTATAGCAACGTCTTTGCAACACAAACAAAACTGTATGATGACAATGAGGATAAGGATAAGGAGAGTTAGAGTAGGATTCTCGTCGTAGATTGTGTGTGTGTGTGGGGGGGTTGTGTGTGTGTGTGTGTGTGTGTGTGTGTGTGTGTGTGTGTGTGTGTGTGTGTGTGTGTGTGTGTGTGTGCTGTTGTGTGTGTGTGTGTGTGTGTGTGTGTGTGTGTTGTGGTGTGTGTGTGTGTGTATGTGTGTGTGTTGTGATGTGTATGTGTGTGTGGCGTGTGCGTGTGCGTGTGTGTGTGTGTGTGTTTGTATGTGTATGTGTGCGTGTGTTAGTGAGTGGAATGGACTTACAAACCAGATGGAATATGATTTCCGGATATAGAGGACGAAATTATATCAAAAGATAGAATTCAAGTTAAATTAAATTATCATTAAATCACAATTATTATAATTTCAGTCGCAAGCGAAGCGTAACTCACGAAATGAAGGACGAAACACAAGTAAACATATATGATGGTTGAGAATAATAATAAGTTGTAATAATGATGAAAATGTAAATAATAAAGAAATGATGATAAGGCTGATAATTGTAATAATGATGAAAATGAAAATAATAAAAATGATGATAAGGCTGATGATTATAATAATGATGAAAATGAAAATAATAAAGATGATGATAAGGCTGATAATTGTAATAATGATGAAAATAAAAATAATAAAGAGATAATGATATGGCTGATAATTGTAATAATGATGAAAATGAAAATAATAAAGAGATAATTCTATGGCTGATAACTGTAATAATTATGAAAATGAAAATAAGAGAGATGGTAATGAAGATAATACCAGCAATAATAAAAATGAAAATAACACCGATAACAAAACAGAAAATGATGAAATAATAATGACGATGATAAACACAATAATAACCAGAGACACCCAGAGAGCCCATACCTCCGCCAATAAAATCGCCGATGCAATAAAAAATATTCCCACTTGAAGAATTACATTAAGATCACTTTTATCAATTTTTTATTTTATTTTATCACTTTTTTTATCAATTTATTTTATTTATCACTTTTTTCTTCAAGTGCACAGGGAACATCCGTAAACATAGCCTCTTTGGCGGAGGTGATAAAAGTAATGATAATAATAATTGTTATCCCAATTGTCAGGGTTATCCTGTTAACCAACAAACAAACTAACTTACCAACGCGACCGGAACTATAACGGAAGTAGTAGTAGTAGTAATAATAATAATAATAATAAAAGTAATAATAATAATAATAATAAAAGTAATAATAATAATAATAATAATAATAATAATAATAATAATAATAACAACAATCATAACAATAACAATAATAAGAATAAAAATAAGAATAAGAATGATGATAATCTTATTATCAATAATAATAATAACTGTCATATTAATAATGATAATAACTATCATATCTATAATAATAATGATAAGTACTGATAATATTAAGGAAAATAAACAATGACAATAATAATGATAATAACGATATTCATGTTAATAAAAATGACAATAATGATAATGATAATAACAATAATAACACCATACGTAAGGATACTCATAATATAATAATGATAACAACAACAATAATGACATACATACGGATAATAACATAACAATGATAACAACAACAATAAGAACAGCACCAACCAACCAACAGAACAGCTGATCCAAACCCCCTTCCAATTTAGATTCGGATCCTAACATTTGCTGAAAGGGGAATCAGAAGACTCTCAGTTAACTTCCTTTGTTTACAACAGATACCGAGGTTTCTGCACAAGAGCCTCCATCCCACCTGTGTGTGGAGGTGATGGATAATCTAGTTTTAAGTGGAGTTCTGAAGTGGATTTTTTCGTTTTAGCTTAAGGGGGCGTGTGTGTGTGTAAAGTGAGGAGAGAGGAGAGGAGAGCAGGAGAAAGGAAAGAGAGTGGGAGAGAGATAGATAGAGAGAGAGAGAGGAGAAGGGAGGGAGATAGATAGAGAAAGAGAGAGGAGAAGGGAAGGAGATGGAGAGAAAGAGAGAGAGAGAGAGAGAGAGAGAGAGAGAGAGAGAGAGAGAGAGAGAGAGAGAAAGAAAGAAAGAAAGAAAGAAAGAAAGAAAGAAAGAAAGAAAGAAAGAAAGAAAGAAAGAAAGAAAGAAAGAGAAAGAGAAAGAGAAAGAAAGAAAGAAAGAAAAAAGAAAGAGAAAGAGAGAGACGCAGGGAAGCCAGGGTGTGAGACCGAGACAGACAGCCAGAGAGAAAGTTGATGAATGAGAATAAAATCTTCAGCATTAATTTCCCGGTATTGCTTGCTGTTATAATGCAAAAGCAAATAACTCCTGAACAAGAGCAATTTCCTCGTGGCAACCGAACGTAGCTAAAACAAAAGAAGAATTAAAGATGAAAATCAAACACGATTCAACATGTACACTTAATTTACGAAAATAAGACGGAGTAGCAAGAGCAGATAAATTAAAAGAAAACGTGTTTGTTTGCTTGCATTGTGTGAAATTGAATAAAGATAAATCTCATTTGTTTCCACCTCTTGGAATTTAGATTAATTGATATCAGGTAGAATCTCTGTCTGTCTGTCTGGCTATCTATCTGTAGCAGTTTGTTAGTCTATCTTTCTTTGTTTTTTTCTGAATCTATCTATCTATCTATCTATTTATTCATCATTCAAGCTCTGTCTCTGCATTTCTTTCTTGTTCTCTATCTATTTATCTAACCCCTCTGTCTGTCTGTCTGTCTCCCCCTTTCTCTCTACGTATCTATCTACCCATCTTTATCGATTTCTCATCATCCATATCTCTCTTTCTCATCTCTTTATCTATGATTTGTTGGTTGCTTGTGGTGTTGTTCGTTTGGGTGTGTTTGGTGTGGGGTTGTGTCTGCGTGGAGTAGGCCGCGGGTGCGTGTGCGTGTGTTCTGTGGTGTGCGGATGGTGTGGTTGGATGCTTGTGTTGGGGTCTGATGGTCTAGTTTTTTAGATGGGATGCTGTGTGTGAGTTGGATGAGGGGGGGATGATGGGTGGTGGGGTCCGTGTGAGAGGGGAGGGGAATGCGGGTGTAGGAGTGGGAGGTGGGAGAGGAGGGATGGAGGAGGATTTTGACTGGGTGAGATGGGTTGTGATGGTTGAGAGGGTAGATGGAGGGGATGGTTGAAGGGAGAAAGAGGGAGAGTGGTAGAGGTGAGTGAGGGGAGACGAGGTAGGTGAGAGAGTGTAGAGGGGGAGGGTGAGGAGGTGAGGTGAGGGGGAGGAGGAGAGAGAGAGAGGGAAGAGGAGAGCGAGAAAGAGAGAGATGAGAGAGAGGAGAGAGAGAGGATTGAGATTGAGTGAGAGAGGAGCAATGTAGTGGGGGTTGGTGTTGAGTCAGAGAGAGAGAGCTGGGTTGTATGAGTGGGAGTAGGTAGAAGAGGAGGTGGAAGTGAGGGAGGAGTAGAGGAGCAGGGAGTCGTGGTGGGAGTTATATGTGAGGGGAGGAGTGGCGGGGGAGCGCGTAATCAGAATCAAGGGCTGTTTACGTCTTAGCGTGTTGGAGGTGGGAGGGTGCTGCGTGGAGGGTGGTTGGATTAAATGGTGGCTATTGTTGGTTGGTTGGAGGCCTGGGTTCTATGGGCTTAGGTTTAGTGTGTAGCTGGTCGTGGTTAAGCGGGTGTGGTGCTTTGGAGGTAAGGGTGTGTTGGAAGTTGTCCATGAATTGGAAGTGATATGGTGGTTATGTGAGGAGTTGCGGGTGTTGGGGATTTGGTTGTTGGTGGTGTGGTGAGTGAGGTGGGTGTGTGGTGTGGTAATGGTTTGGGAGGTTGGCGTGGGGATTGGATGCAGCATATGGTGGGGTTGTGTGGTGGTTTAGTGGGTAGGTTGGTGGAGTTGTGGGCTGATTAGATGCGAGTGTTGGGTTGGTGTTGTGTGTGTGGTGTGTATGTGTTGTGGAGGGGTTGTGGTAGGGTGGTTATATATGTTGTCTATTATGATTGTTGTGATTTAGGGAGTGTGGATGGTGATAGGAGTCTAATGTTAGTATTATGTAGGTGGTGGTGGAAGTGTGATGATGTATAGGTTGTTATGTATTTTAGATATATATTTAGTGAGAGGTGTATGTAGGTGGAGTAGGGTTGTATGCGGTGGAGTAGTGAGGGTTGGATGGGAAGTAGGGAGTTGTTAGATAGTAGTTGTAGGTGTAGTAGTTAGGTGTAAGCTTGGTAGTGGGTCGATAGGATAATAGAGAGCGGTGTGGCTGAAGATTATATTTATATTGATTATGTGGGAGGTTGTAGTAGTTTACTAGAGTGGGTAGTGGGTGAGAGAAGGTGATAGGTTGTAGTGGTGGGTGGTGAGGGGGGTGTGGTGTTGCGTAGTAGGTATTGGAGAGGTTTGGCTTTAGTTTGGGGGGGTAGAGTATATATATAGTAATATATATTATATATATTATAATATATATAGTTGAAAGAGTATTCTGAGTGGATGTTATGGTGTAGAATAAGTTAGTAGGAGGTCTGGGTTCTCTGGGTGAGTAGGTGTGGTCGGGTTGAGCTGTAGAGGTGTGTGGTGTGACGGGTGGGTGGTGGATGGGGGGTTATTGTTTGGTGTGTGTAGGGTTTTTGTGTTGTGTGGGAGGGTGGGTGGTAGGTGGGTGGTGGGTTGGGTGGGTGGTTGTAATGTGTGGTGGTTGTGTTGTGGTGGTGTTGGTGTGTTGGGGGTGGGTGGCTGTGTGTTTGTGTGGTGTTAGGGTGCTGATTGTGATGTGTGTGTGGTTTGGTGTGGTTGTGGGTGGATTATTATATGTGGAGTGGTAGTGGGTGGTGGAGTTGTATGGGTATATATATATTATACTATCTATATATTATATAGTATAGGTGTATATGTATGAATTAGTATAGGGGAGTTGATATATGATAGGTGATGGTGGTGGATGTATATATATATATATGTGTTGGAGTGTGTTGAGTAGATGGTAGGTTGGCTTGGGTGAGCGTGGTGTGTGTCTGAGGAGGTGCGGTTTGAGCGGGGTTGTGGCGGGGAGGTGGTGAGTGAGGTTATTGGGTCTGTTATGAGAGTCAGATATGGTAGTGGTTAGTGAATGAGGTATGTTAGTGGTAGTAGTTTCGTGGTATGTATGTGTGTTTGTGGTTGTGGAGTGTGGTAGAGTGGGATGTGTATAGGTAAGTTATATGTATAGTGTAGTAGTTAGTGTTGAGCGGGTTGATAAGAGTGCGTGATGGGTGGTGGTATGGGCGGTGAGGTCAGTATCCGATTGGGTGGAGGGTAGTAGAGATAGTAGAGGGGTAATGTAGGAGGGTATATGTATTTGTGGGTGTGTGTGGAAATGTTTAGTTATAGGTGTGGTGATCTGGTGTAGTAGGTGAAGGGTGAGTATGATGGTAGTGGGGTTAGCTTAGTGTGAAAGGGTGATGGTTAGTACGGTTAGGTTGGTGAGTGGTGAGGATGTATGGTTGTGGGTTGCGGTTTGGGTGGTTCGGTGGAGGTATTTGTGTATGAGTATGTAGTGGGTGTTGTTGGGACTGATAGTCGTATTATGAGTGGTGTTGTGTTAGGTTATAGGCTAGGAGTGTAGAGTTGTGGATGGGTTTGGTGGATGCGGGGGATGTAGTGGTGGTTGGGGTGGGGGTGATGAGGGAGTGGTAGTGTGGGTGGGTGGGGGTTGTGGGAAGGGGAGATGGATGGTAGGTAGGGTGTGAGGTGTGGGAGTTGTGGTGAGTCGGATAGTATTGTGTGAGGGAGGGGAGGATGTGTGTGTGTGTGTAGGGGGGTGGATGGGTGAGTAGTGAGTTGTGGAGTAGGGATTGGTAGGATGATGAGGTAGTGAAGGGTGATTGCTGTGGAGGGTGTTTAGGTGATGTAGGGTGGTTTTTGATTTGTATGTAGGGAATAGGTCGGTGGCTGCGCTGATGATGATGGATTCGGGGGGTAGTAGGGATTTAGGGATGTGGTGTGGTGGGATGGTGTATGGGTGATTATGGTGAGGTAGGTGGGATGATCGGAGTTGTTTGGTGGGTAGGTATTAGAGGGGGAGTGAGGGGTATTGAGGTGTGTTACTTTCGTGGATAGTATTAGATGTGGGGTGGTATGGAGTGGGTGTGATATGGTTATGATATGGTATTTGGGGTATGAGTGTGGTGTAGGTGGTAGTGATTGTGGTAGGGTGATGGTGTTGTTGTGTATGGAGGTGGGGTTGGTTATTTAGGGTATGTATGATTGGGGTCTGAGTGAGTGTAGGTAGGTAGTGATTTTATATTGAGGTATCATATATGGTAGAGTATTGTTTGTATTAGGGGTGGTGTTATAGGGTGTAGAGTGTAGAGTATGTGGGTATATAGGGTTAGTGATATTTAGTGTGGTATATGTAGACTTAATAGTGTAGTGATTGGGTTAGCAGGCGTTGATATACTAGTGAGCAGTGGAGTATGGTTGATGATGGTGGTTAGTGTGTGTGGGTGGCGGTATGAGGTTAGTAGTACGGTGTTTATAGTTTTTGTGGTGGTATGTAGATGAGTTGGGGGTAAGGAGGTGTGTGTAGTTAGGATGGGACTGCGTGGAGGTGTTGTGGTTGGTGGTGGTATAGGTGGTGATTCGTAGGTGTATGTAGGGGTGAGGGTGATGTGTGTATATGACTAGTAGTTTGTGTAGTGGAGTGGGTGGGGTGTTAGGAGGGGTGGGTGATATAGTAGGTGGTGATGGGGGCGTGTTTGAGTATAGAGAGTATGGTAGATGAGTCGATGATTGTCTGTATGGGGAGGTGTAGTAGTAGAGGTGATGGCGAAGGATGGGTTGGGTGGTGGTGGGATTAGAGTGATGTAGCTGGGATGTGTTAGTGTGATTGTTGGGTTGTGTGGATGTTATAATATACTTATAGTAACAGTTGTCTAGTGGGAGTTGGTGAGGAGTTGATTAGGGGTTGGTGGGGTGGTGTATTGGTGAGGGGTTTTTATGATGTATATGAGGGGTGTGAGTGGTTGGGTGTCGTGTGTTGGTGGTTAGGGTTGATGTTAGTGTTATATCGGTGGGGGTTGGCGAGGTGAGGTAGCGGAGCTAGAGATGTATATGTGAGGTGGTGGTGGTGTTGATAGGTGAGTTATGTGGGGGAGGCTTAGTGTGTATGTGAGGTGAGTGTGGTATAGTTTTGTGACTAGGTATTGTGGAGAGTGGAAATGGATGGGTAGGTAGTGGGATTGTGTGGTGAGGTATGGGTATATGTGATAGTATGTAGGGTTGAGGGTGGTGGAGAGTGTGTGTTAGATCTTGTGTAGGTTCGTCTAGGATGAGGGTGATGGGGTGATTGGGTTAGTGTGCGGATGAGGGGTGGTTAATAGGTACTTAGGTTGTGAGTACTTGGAGTGAGTTTGGATGGTGTAGTGATGTGGTGTCTGGGGTTGGTGTTATAGTGTGTGTGGGTGTGTGAGGTGGTGAGTTTTATCTACTTGTAGGTGGATAGTATTGGGAGGATGAACAAGTAATATGTATGTAGAAGAAGAAAGAGTTGATTGTCTGAGATATATTCATATGATGTGCATATGGCGATAATCGAGAGTAGTACATTACTATGGTGGTGTGGAGAATAGCATGGCGTCGCATTTATTGATATTGAGGGAATACCATTTTAATGAATATAAAGCTAAGACGTAGTACATGTGGGCGGTTGAGTGGTAGCGAGGAAGAATAGGTTAATAGAAGTACCAAGGAGACCTATAGGACAGCGAATGGGGAAGAACAGAATGGAAGTAGGTAGTGATAGGCTAAAAGCTGTGATAAAATATATGGGAGTGATATAATGAGGGGATTTGATTGGTGAGGCGCTGCTGAAAGATGGAGATTTGCAAATTAACGTGGATTTGCTCGAGGGGAAGGGGATCATGAGCGTGTTGAATACAGAATATATGGTTTAGAAGCATTTAGGTATGAGGAAAAAGTTAAGTTTAAAAGTAAAGGGGTTAAGAGAGAGAGGTAGGAGAAAAAGGACAGAAGAGAGAGAGAGAGAGAGCGAGAGGAGAGAGCGCGGAGAGAAGAGAGAGAGAGAAGGTAGTAGGATGTGAGTTAGTGGAGAGAGAGATGAGAGAGAGAGAGAGAGAGAGAGGAGAGAGAGAGAGAGAGAGAGAGTAGAGAGAGAATTTAATGGCCGAGAGAAGCGTATCATTCTTTAGAGGATATCTTTCGTTGCTTTCTGTGTATAAGGTAATGTATTGTCTGATGTTTGTGGGTGTAAAGTATCTTCAGAAGACAAATAGTCGGGAGGTAAAGAGGGTGGAGATGTTCTGATTTTCGTCTTGAGCTTGCATATTTCGTTGATGTGGGTGTTTGTAGAAAGGTGTAAGTTAGGTGTTGGCGTGGTTGATGTTGGAAGAAGATTATATAGATAAGG
>NW_020870616.1:50063-55063 GCF_003789085.1 Penaeus vannamei
AGTACTGTACAAAAGAAAAT
Source organism: Penaeus vannamei (assembly GCF_003789085.1). Lineage (NCBI taxonomy): Eukaryota > Metazoa > Arthropoda > Malacostraca > Decapoda > Penaeidae > Penaeus > Penaeus vannamei. The sequence goes on from NW_020870616.1 coordinate 50,084, forward strand.
ACAAGAAGACAAGAACCTCTAGGACACAAAATGAAACAAATGAAATATAATCAAACATTATAAAATATAATGGGATGATAATTGATATTTCAGCCTGTGAAAGAGGACGATTAGCACAATTACGTGGATTTTCAGGGAAAGGGTCATGATGCAATACAGATATATTAAGTAAAAAGGTAAAAAGTTAAGTTAAAAGGTAAAAGGGGTTAAGAAGAGAGAGAAAAAAAGGGACAGGAGAGAGAGAGAGAGAGAGAGAGAGAGAGAGAGAGAGAGAGAGAGAGAGAGAGAGAGAGAGAGAGAGAGAGAGAGAGAGAGAGAGAGAGAGAGAATTTAATGCCAAGCGTATCACTCTCTCTTAGAGGATATCTTTCGTTGATTCTATGATAAAAAATTCATTGCTTTGAGTGTAAGTTTCTTAAAGACAAATAGTCCACAACAATAAGTGTTTATTTCTCTGACCTTCTTTCGTTGATTCTGTGATATAAAGTTCATTGCTTTGAGTGTAAGATTTTAAAAACAAACAGTGAACAACAATAAGTGTTTATTTCTGTGACCTTTAAAAAAAATTGTGTGATCATTTCTTCTGGAAACTCAGGACGCTACGAACAATTTTTGTTTGAGTTAACTTCAAGGGGTTAAGTGAGGTAAGGGTTGTAGCTCCCCAAACAATTTACCCACAGTTTATATGGGGGCAAGTCGTTGATTCTATGGAAAATAATATAATGCCACTTTTCAACACCCAGAATAAACTTATTTAGAGTTATCCATCTCCTCATGTTTGCCATTTCACTATTTATGGTGTTGATTGATTATCCATAATAGAGTCTGAAGTGTGACAGCTAGTGTTCTCAGCATAAAGTGTGATGTAAGTTCGCATTGAGACACTATATCACTGATATATAGAAGGAATAGAATGGTTCCATGATGGAGCCATGTGGAACTCATGTCATAATTCTTTTAGAGGAGTTACAGTCATTAAAAAGAACATACTGTGGGTGGCTTGACAGATATCAGGCGAACCAGTCATGTATATTCCCTTTAATACCTATGCTAAAATAATACTGTGGTTAACGGAATCGAATACTTTAGAAAGGTCTACAAATATACCAATAATAAATCTACGATCATCAAAAGATTTTACAGCTCTACTTGTGAAGTCTGAGACCACTAATTCAGATGATTGGTTCTTCAAGAAACCACATTGACAATTTCTTCAAGCATTTTGCTAAATGCTGTCAGAGTAGAAATAGGGTGAAGGTTGTTAAGTCAAACGTCTTGAACAAAGGGTAATCTTCAGCAATATTTAGTTTCGTACATATTAACATATTAAAAGCATCAGTACTGGTATGTTTGAGGGATTTAATAATGCTAGTAAGTGTTCTCTTAATCATATTGATGGGAGTGCAATCATCACCAGGAGAGGAAGTTTGAAGTCCACTAACAACATAGTGTTGCTAGAGTAAAGCTTGTGAGGTTGTTGTTGGAGGGCCCGAGAAATTCTCTTAATTCTCCGTCAACATTAGGAATTTATCATAGATTCTCGCCTATACTTTAATAAATGTTTGTTGAATTAATCAGCATTAATAGTGGGGTCATTGATTTCTTTCTCATTTATAATCTATTTGAAAAAATTAAAATGTACAATTTTTCTTGGAAAACATTATTCAGAATTTGCCGAATTTTCTTTGTATCGCCACCATTTACCTCTGGCTTCATTTTGTAATATTCTGCCTTTGCTTTCAGAATCGTTTGTTTTAGACGGTCGCTTAGACACCGAAATCTCTCACCGTAAAAAAAAGTGGCCATTTAACGTATTTCTTTTGAAGTTTATTTTTTCTTTAAGTCCCTTACTTTGGACGTGCTGTATGGTTTGTTAAGAGATTTAGGTTTTCGTGATTTATATTCTAATAGGAAATGTTAAGGGATTTAGGTTTTAGTGATTTATATTCTAATAGGAAAAATCTTCCAAAAGAAGGGATAGAAAGACTAATAAAAGTTTTCATAGGCAATCATCGGGAGCAAACATGAGGTCCCAACATACTACAGTTATGTGGCTATTTAAACTGTTTATGTGGGATAATAAAACGTTTTATTGCTTTCAGGTTCATTATGGAATTCAAGGTTACAAGTACTAAAAATTGGAAAATGGTATTATGCGTTGCAATTTATGATTCCACTGGCTTTTCATTTGGGTAAATTAGTTGTCCAGGTCAATTAGGGACTTTCCTTGTGCTCTAGAAGCTTTGGTGATCGCAAAGAAAAGAGCCTAAAATAAAAATAAATACGATTTCCTTAATTCTGTAGTTAGGGTCGACCTTGAGGCGGTCTAGGTTAAAATCTTCAGTGGTGAGACACATTTTGTTTTTGTTTTTTTTTGTTTTTCTGGGATGCTGTTTAGACTATTTGCTGAAATATTTGGACTATTTCCATCGAGATAGTGAAAAAAAAAACCTTTTGGACGCCTATGTAGATGATGAATCAGTAAGCTCTCGTTGTTGATGGATACTTCCGTAAAAATTGACTCGATAAAATCTTCTTGGCAAGATAAGATCAGCTCTACGACGCGAAGAAAATATATCGTCGGCCCCGCTGTTTCTAGAATGGCGAGAGAAGTTGACATGGTAGTTAGGGAATCTGAAGAGGTGTCGAATGTCTTGGAATAAGTTTAGTTTCAGAATAAAAAACTATCATGTCAAAATCATTGTGGTGTGAACATTGCAAGGTAAATTCATTAAAAGGCTACAAATATTATGGCTTTTGATAGAGAACGAAACATGAAACAGAAAGTTACAAGTAAAATAATCAGGGGAAAAAAAAGGAAAACAAGCGACTCAGGCAATTATCTTTTCCTAGAGAATTCAAAGAATGAAAACATTCATCCGAGGCTTCGAATATTACGTTCCGAAATATTCTTGATTCAAATGCGTTTATACCAATAACCGGGTCTTCATCGCCAGAATCAAACCCATTGGGTATAGCATCGTTATTCAAATCACGAAGAGGAATAGGGAATACCCAATCCATAACGAATGAATAAACTGTTAAGCACATAGTTAGACAAATTACTAGAAACACTGTTAAGCACATAGTTAGACAAATTACTAAAAACACTGTTAAGCACATAGTTAGACAAATTAATAGAAACACTGTTAAGCACATAGACAAATTACTAGAAACACTGTTAAGCACATAGTTAGACAAATTAATAGAAACACTGTTAAGCACATAGTTAGACAAATTAAAGAACACTGTTAAGCACATAGACAAATTAATAGAAACACTGTTAAGCACATAGACAAATTAATAGAAACACTGTTAAGCACATAGACAAATTAATAGAAACACTGTTAAGCACATAGACAAATTAATAGAAACACTGTTAAGCACATTGTTAGACAAATTACTAAAAACACTGTTAAGCACATAGTTAGACAAATTACTAGAAACACTGTTAAGCACATAGACAAATTAATAGAAACACTGTTAAGCACATAGTTAGACACTAGAAACACTGTTAAGCACATAGACAAATTAATAGAAACACTGTTAAGCACATAGTTAGACAAATTAATAGAAACACTGTTAAGCACATAGACAAATTAATAGAAACACTGTTAAGCACATAGACAAATTAATAGAAACACTGTTAAGCACATAGACAAATTACTAGAAACAGGATCCCTTCTTGTCTCTCAAACGCTGGATGACACGGCCAGACGGCGGCAGGAAGCCATGGGTCGCGGCTCCCACAGGAGGTTTCAGCCCCAGCGAATGCGAGTGTTGGGCGACTGACGGGATGCTGAAGCCGGGGACCCCAGGGATGCTGCATCAAGGTCGACGGCGGATCAGGTAGCTAGGTGAGAGAGCGAGAGGGGTCAGGAGGGAGGGAGAGAGAGAGAGAAAGGGAGAAGGAGAGGCGAGGGAGAGAGAAAGGGAGAGGGAGAGATTAGAGAGAGAGGTGGGAGGGGGGGAGAAGAGAGAGCGAGAGGGAGGAGAGGGAGCGAGGAGAGGAGGAGACAGAGATAGGAGAGAGCGGGAAGAGGAAAAAAAGGAGAGGGAGAGAGAGATAGAAAGGGAGGGAGAGTGAGAGAGATATCAGAGAGAAGAGAGGACAGAGAGAGAGAGAGAGGTCTAGATAAATAGAGATAGAGAGAGAGAGAGTGACAAAAGGGGTTAAAAAAAGCGAGAAAAAAAGGGACAGGGAGAGAGAGAGAGTGAGATTAGACAGAATGAGAGGGAGAGAGCAAGAGAGTAAGCGCTAGACAGATAGAGAGAGATGAGCATATGACGGATATGAATAGATATCCCTTTCATCCTCAACAAATTGATACCTGATTTTCCCCCAAGAAGGGATTTGTTTTGCTAATAAATGAGATGCTGTAAAGTACCGTAATTTACTTAATCATCGACACATTATACTCTCTTATTACGTTAAAATCTTTCAATATCCATTGCCATTATTATTATTCACTCATACCTCCTATCACTGTTATTCTTCTTAATAACCATTCCTTATTCCTTCTTATTACATCTATTACTATTATTATTATTATTTATCCTCTCACTCATTACTTATAACCAATTATTACCACGTATCCTTATCCATCTCTGCCCAAAGTGATTGCTATTGCTGATTACTATTATGCTATTAATGCCATTACCATTACTGCTCATGTACCATTACTATTATTGATTACCATTTACTATTATGCTATTACTGCTATTACCATTACTATTATTACCATATACTGAAAATGTTGCATTACCATGTACTAGTATGCTATTACTGCTATTACCATTACGAATAGTGTTATTACCATTACTTATTTACCATTACTGCTATTACCATTACTATTATGTTGACTACCATTACATACTATGCTATTACCATTACTATTTATTGCTATATAACGCTATTACATATACTATTCCTACCCTATCGCTACCTAATCTACCAATCTACTTTATATCACATATTCC
>NW_020870616.1:100656-103156 GCF_003789085.1 Penaeus vannamei
CGAGGTCTTCGCAGCTTAGTACAAATGACAGGCTATGATGCGTTAATTACACCACTTAAGGTTAACGAGACCGAATAAGCTGTTCTTGTGTGAGGTCTATCACTAGTGTAGGGAGGGGAAGGAGAGGAGGAGGGAGAGGAGAGAGAAGAGGGGAGGAGGAGGGGAGAGGGAAAGGAGAGGGAGGAGGGAGGGAGAGAGAAGGAGGGGAGGAGGGAGGGAGGAGGGAAAAGGAGAGGGAGGAGGGAGAGAGAGAAGGTGGTGGGGAAGGAGAGGGAGGAGGGATGGAGAGAGGTGGTGGGGAAGGAGAGGGAGAGGGAGGGAGAGAAGGAGAGGAGGAGGGGAGGGAGAGAAGAGAGGGAGGAGGGATGGAGGGAGGGAGAGAAGGAGGGGAGGAAGGAAGGGAGAAGGAGAGGGAGGAGGAAGGGAGAGAAGGATGGGGGAAGGAGAGGGAGAGAAGGAGGGGAAAAGGAGAGAAGGAGAGGAGGAAGGAAGGGGGAAGGAGAGGGAGAAGGAAGGGGGAAGGAGAGGAGGAGGGAGGGAGAGAAGGAGAGGAGGAGGGAGGGAGAAAAAGAAGAGGAAAAGGAAGGGGGAAGGAGAGGAGGAGGGAGGGAGAGAAGGATGGGGAAGGAGAGGGAGGGAGAAAGATGAGAGAGGTGGAGGAAGGAGAGAGAGGAGAGGGGGGAGAAGAGAGACGGAAGGAAGGGGGGGAGAGGGAGGAGGGATGGAGAGGTGGAGGGGAAGGAGAGGGAGGAGGGAGGTAGAGAAGGAGGGAGGGAGAGAAGGAAGAGAGAAGGATGGGGGATGGAGACGTGGAGGGGAAGGAGAGTAGTAAGAGGAGAAGAGGGAAAGGGGGAGAAAGAGAGGAGAGGAAGGAAAACGGGTGGACGGAAACAAGGGGAGAAGATGAATAAAGGAGGGGGAGGAGAAAATGTACCAAGAAATGGATAATAGGCTGGTGAAGCGAAAGTAGTAGACAGAGAGAGACAGGAGAATGAAAGAAGTAGGATAGAAAGAGAGGAATACATAAAAAGGAAAAAGGAAAGAAGGGATAGAATTTGAAAAGAAAGGACAAGGACGTAAGAGGAGAGAGGAATGGAAGAGAGAGAGAGGGGAAGGAAGAAAAATTGAATAGGCAGGAGAAAGGAAGAAAGAATATCTAAGAAAAGGGGAAACGGGGTTACTGGAAAACGAAAGAGATGAAAGAGAAGGAGGAAGAAGAGCGAGTGGAGGTGCTTAAAGAGAGAGAATGAGGGACAGAGAGATGAAACAGTGAATGGAGTAAATGGATAAAGAATTGATAGAAGAGAGAAGGGAGAAGATATATGAAGGGCAGAGAGTAGTAGGAGAAGGGAAGAGGGAGAAGGAGTAAAAGATAATGAGGAGGCAGAAAGGGATGTGAAACGAGGAAAAAATAGAAGAGGGGATAATAAGTAGAGTGGAAAGAAGAGGGAGAGACGAAGAACAAGGGGGCAGGAAAGTGAAAAAAATAAAGGACTAGAAAAGAAGATATAGAGAATGAGAGGAGGAAGCAAAGGGAGAAGGAAGAAGAGAAGCGGAAAAGACATTTGAAGTAGAGATGGAGGTAGAGGAGAAACGGAAAGGATAAAGAAAAAGAGGAGGCAAATGGAAGAGGAAAAAGAGAAACAGAGGCAACAGAGAAGGGGACAAGACAAGACAGCAGAGAAACAGAAGGAGAATAGTCAGAGAAGAGAGAGAGAAAGGGCAAAGGGAGAAGGAAGAGGAGATACAGAAGAGGCAGAGAAGGAGAAAACAAGAAGAACAAAAGCAGAAGAGACAGGGAAGAAGGAAGGAAGGTGGCAAAGAGAGGAGGAGAAAGAGAAGCTGATGAGACCGAGAAGAAGGAAGGGAGGACGCAGAGAAAAAGCAAATAAGACAAAGAAGAGAGAAAAGAAAAGGCAAAGAAAAGAAAAAGAAAAGCAAAAATTTACATAGAAGAAGGAGACGAAGAGGTCAAGCAGAAGAGACAAAAGAAAGAAGGAAGCAGAAGAGACAAAAGAAAGAAGGAAGCAGAGGAGAATCAGAGGAGAAGCAAAACACACAAAGAACCGATGAAGGAGGCGAAGGGAGGAGGAGGAGGAGGAGGAGGAGGAGAATGGGGGAGAGGGGGAGAATGAGAACATCATCCGAAGACATCAGAATGAATGTGCATACATTACGGAAATGCTCCGGCCCTCATCAAAGCCTTACTGCCTCCTCTTCGGCCTCCTCTTCCTCCTCATCTTTCTCCTCGCCTTTCTCCGTCTCCCTCTTCCTCTATCATAAATGGGAATCTCTTTCTCTCTGTCTGTTTGTTTGGCCGTCCGTTTCTCTCTCTGTCTGGCTGTCGCTTCTTCTTCTTTCTCTCTTTTTTAACTTCTTTTTCTTTAGATATTTTTTCTCATTTAAATCATTTCCTACACCCCTCTTCTTCCTCCTTTCCACTTTCTCCCCTTTATCCTCTCCTACTTCTTATTCTATGTTCCATCTTCTCCTCTCCTTC
>NW_020870616.1:115656-120656 GCF_003789085.1 Penaeus vannamei
TCCTCACTCCCACCACCTTATACCCATTCACACGCCCTCCTTACACCTACCTCCTCATACTTACTTCTTCTCATACTTATCTGTATACATGCGCACTGGATATGTCGATTGAGTTGTATATGATTGTGAGTGTGTATTTAATCATATATGGAGAGAGAGTGAGAGAGAGAGAGAGAGAGAGAGAGAGAGAGAGAGAGAGAGAGAGAGAGAGAGAGAGAGAGAGAGAGAGAGAGAGAGAGAGAGAGAGAGAGAGAGAGAGAGAGAGAGAGAGAGAGAGAGGAGAAAGGAGAAAGGAAGGAGGGAGGAAAGGCGAGAGAGAGAGAGAAGGAGAGGGAAATAGAAAGAGAGAGAGAGAGAAGGAGAGGGAAAGAGAGAGAGAGAGAGAGAGAGAGAGATAGAGAGAGAGGAGAAAGGAGAAAGGAAGGAGGGAGGAAAGGCGAGAGAGAGAAAGAGAGGGAAATAGAAAGAGAGAGAGAGAGAGAGAGAAGGAGAGAGAAGAGAGAGAGAGAGAGAGAGGAAGGGAGAGTGGGAGAGAGAAAGAGAGAATTTAATTAATAAACCTCCTTTACATTTACTGTCAATGGTAATATTACTAATATTACTTATTACTTTCATTATTATCATGATAACAACAAGGACAATAATAGTAATAATTATTATGATGATGATGATGACGATGATGATGATGATGATGATGATGATGATGATGATGATGATGATGATGATGATGATGATGATGATGATGATGATGATGATGATGATGATGATGATGATGATAACAATAATCATAATAATGAAGATAACAATAAAAAGATAATGATACTGATGATCACAATTTAATAATACCAATAATAATAACAATAATAGTGACGATGGCGATAATAATAACAATCACTATAATAGCAATAATCACTAAAATGATACCAATAATACAAGCAACCAAATAACAACCACCCTTTACAATAATACTGATGATGATATCAATAACAAATACATGAGTAGATGAGCACCCACCTCCCCCTCTGCCTCACAACCGAGCATAGTTGAGCTTCAGCCTCATGAACCAATAAAATGCACTGTTTATTACCCTCAATACCTCGACCAAGTTCATTGAGGGAACCAGAATACCGGTTCTCTATCAGGTTTGATATAAATGACCTCGGACGGGGTGATGGTGAATAGGGGAAGGGAGTAGGGGATGTAAATAGGGAGGAGTGGGAGGGAGGAGGATGGGGAGTGATTGGGGAATGGGGAAGGAGTGGAGGAAGGGCTAGGAGGTGGCTAAAGATGGGGGGGAGGATTGGAAGAGGAATGGGGAGGGACTGGGAGGAAGGGGTTGGTGGTGGGTAATGGTTGTGGGGTAGACAGGACGTGGGGATATACCGGGAGAGGGGGATATGACGTATATGTAGGGGTTAGTGGGGTGGAAAATGAAGAAGGAAAGAGGGGAAGGGGTGAGAGTTGTGTAAGAGTGGGGGAAGGAGGGAGAACTAGAGGCATTAGGACAAGGGTGGAAAATGGGGCGTGGGGAGGAGAGAAAAGAAGAGGCTGCTTAGATTTATAAGGGCGGGGAGGCGAAGTGGGATGAGGGAGACAGGGGGGAAGGAGAAAGATAGGGGATAGAGGTTATATAAGAGGGAAAGGGAGAGAGACAGGGGGAAGGAGAAGGATAGGGGATAGAGGTTATATAAGAGGGAAGGGGAGAGAGACAGGGGGAAGAAGAAGGATAGGGGATAGAGGTTATATAAGAGGGAAGGGGAGAGAGACAGGGGAAGGAGAAGGATAGGGGATAGAGGTTATATAAGAGGGAAGGGAGAGAGACAGGTAGGGGATAGGGTTATATAAGAGGGAAGGGGAGAGAGACAGGGGGAAGGAGAAGGATAGGGGATAGAGGTTATATAAAGAGGGAAGGGGAGAGAGACAGGGGAAGGAGAAGGATAGGGGATAGAGGTTATATAAGAGGGAAGGGGAGAGAGACAGGGGGAAGGAGAAGGATAGGGGATGGAGGTTATATAAGAGGGAAGGGGGGAGAGACAGGGGGGAAGGAGAAAGATAGGGGATAGAGGTTATATAAGAGGGAAGGGGAGAGAGACAGGGGGGAAGGAGAATGATAGGAGATAGAGGTTATATAAGAGGGAAGGGGGAGAGACAGGGGGAAGGAGAAGGATAGGGGATGGAGGTTATATAAGAGGGAAGGGGAGAGAGACAGGGGGAAGGAGAAGGATAGGGGAGAGGTTATATAAGAGTGAAGGGGAGAGAGACAGGGGGAAGGAGAAGGATAGGGGATAGAGGTTATATAAGAGGGAAGGGAGGAGAGACAGGGGGAAGGAGAAGGACAGGGGATAGAGGTTATATAAGAGGGAAGGGGAGAGAGACAGGGGGAAGGAGAAGGATAGGGGATGGAGGTTATATAAGAGTGAAGGGGAGAGAGACAGGGGGAAGGAGAAGGATAGGGGATGGAGGTTATATAAGAGGGATTGGGGAGAGACAGGGGGAAGGAGAAGGATAGGGGATGGAGGTTATATAAGAGGGAAGGGGAGAGAGACAGGGGGAAGGAGAAGGATAGGGGATAGAGGTTATATAAGAGTGAAGGGGGGAGAGACAGGGGGAAGGAGAAGGATAGGGGATGGAGGTTATATAAGAGGGAAGGGGAGAGAGACAGGGGGAAGAAGAAGGATAGGGGATAGAGGTAATATAAGAGGGAAGGGGGGAGAGACAGGGGGGAAGGAGAAGGACAGCGGATAGAGGTTATATAAGAGGGAAGGGGAGAGAGACAGGGGGAAGGAGAAGGACAGGGGATAGAGGTTATATAAGAGGGAAGGGGAGAGAGACAGGGGGAAGGAGAAGGATAGGGGATGGAGGTTATATAAGAGGGAAGGGGAGAGAGACAGGGGGAAGGAGAAGGATAGGGGATGGAGGTTACATAAGAGGGAAGGGGAGAGAGACAGGGGGAAGGAGAAGGATAGGGGATAGAGGTTATATAAGAGGGAAGGGAAGGGGATTCGGGGAAGGAACGGGTCTATTACCCTTAATTCTTGAACGCGTCAGACGAGGATGAAGCTGAGGGTTCGAGAAGATCGAGGATGAAATTAAACTATGCCGGACTTTCTAGCTAAATATGTTAATCGAAAACTTAGAGCTGTCTTATGATTTACTGGAAAAGACTCGATAATGGAAGAGGATAAAGAGGAAGTAGAAGATACGATCATTCTTACTTTCTGTCTCTGTTTCTTTCTCTCCCTCTTTTCTACTGTCTCTCTCAGAATGTCTAAATGTTTGTCTCTCTCCCTCTCCCTCTCTCTGCTTGTCTCTCTCTTTCTCTCTCTCCCTATTTACTACTGTCTCTGTCAGAATGTTTGTCTCTCTCTTTCTCCCTCTCTCTGTTTGTCTCTATCTTTATCTATCAATATATACATACATACATACATACATACATACATACATATATATATATATATATATATATATATATATATATATATATATATATATATATATATATATATATATATACATACACACACACACACACACACACACACACACACACACACACACACACACACATATACATATATAACAAGGCTGGCCGTCACTTCTCGACGTCAGTCCCTTAAAAGTTCTATGTCTAGGGCACAGATTCTCCGCACAGTGTCAAAGAAGATCAGTTCCAAAGTTTGGCTTGTCAGATTTTTTTATATTCTGGTGTTTTATCCTTCTTTTTAATGTAGAATGGAGAGCACGAACTGGATAGTGTATCTTTGCCTTGGATATTGAAAAAGAAAACTCTTAATTGTCATTATCTTCACCGTTTACGTTATCATCACCATCATCATTTTTACTATTGCTGTCTAAACTATCATATTTATTACTATGATTATCTTATCACTATTATCATTGTTACTCATTGTTCTCATTATTTTATCATTATCATCATTTTTACTCTCGCTTTTTATTCATTATTTTATCAATCATCATTGTGTTGTTATTGTTAACATTATTATCATTACTATCATCATTGTTACTTTCCTTGTTATCATTATTATTACCATTGCTATTATTATCAATATTAGGACTATCATATATTTATTTAAATACACACACACACACACACACACACACACACACACACACACACACACACACACACAACACACACAACACACACACACACACACACACACACATCATATTATTATTATTGTTGTTATTTCACAGCCTTAGCATTATCCCCATCCCCATCACAGAGACCTATAACCCTTTTTAAAACATGAATCAGTAAGATCAAACACTGAAGTTAAGACGGAGAACTGAAACACCGAAAATGCAGAGCTTCAGAGAGGCCAAAGAAAAAGGGAGAAAGGAAGAAGAAAGAGCGACTCGTGAAGGCTGAAGACATGCTACATGCGCCGCTTAAGAATGATGAAGTATGAGGACATAATAAGGATAAAAGGTGTGATGAAAAAAAAACGGTTTTGGTAGATTTCGATAGTAGAAACGGAAGAATGAGATAAATTTACATTTTAGCAATTTCTTGAATCGATCTCGTGTAAAGTTATAACCCACTGTCAGTATTCTCAAATAAACTGTTTGTTCAAATATCTATTGTTTATTTCAAGGACATGTTTGTAAATCTTGACTATATGTCAAAACTCGCCATTGTAGCATATTTTTCAAGGCTAATTGGAGACATGCTTTGCAAAATCAAAAGAATTTTGTATAGCGTATTCATTATAGGTTATATGTTATAGGTTATATATAGTTATAGGTTTGAGAATTGGTACTAAGAATTTTGACCTACAATCAGTATTTACAAACAAGGACATTTGTGCAAACATATTATTTAAGAATACTGACAATGTAGATAACTTTAAAAAAAGATCAATTCAAGAAACTGCCAAGCTTATCTGAAGAAGATTCAGTTTTTATGTTTAACAACCAATTATACTCTCAAACTGATGGTGTAGCAATGGAAAGCCCACTAGGCCCAACTCTCGCAA
>NW_020870616.1:145656-148156 GCF_003789085.1 Penaeus vannamei
ATGTTGACCATACATACGCATTTAGTGTCTTCATTTTAATTCTAGGGTTGTAAAAAAATGTTTTCATTTTTTTGAATCTGGTTTTTGCAATGCCAATCCTTTTTCTAATTTTCTAATGAGATGCATCAAGTGTCTGACATGACTGTGCTTCTTAGGTAGGTGAAACTAGTTTTGATGTTAGAGGTTTATTGTCATGTTACATAGAGATAATATACTATTTGTCACATTACTTCATTAACCAAGCTTTGTAATTTTTCCATTGCATCTGCTATCAAAAGGGTGTCATCTGAGTATCGTATGTTAATATTAACCCGTCAAAAAAAAATAAATAAATAAAAATAAATAAATAAATATAATAAAAAAAAAAAAAAAAAAAAAAAAAATATATAATATATATATATATATATATATATATATAATATATATATATATATATATATTATATATATATTCCCTCAGATATCATTCCCCCCTAGTATGAGAAAAGAATAGGTGAGACCATGCAACCCTGTCTTATGTCCCTTTAGATGCTCTTCCATTCTCTCTGATCTGTCTCCTCCTGTTGCTTGTTAGTTCCAATACAAATTTCTGAATAATCAAAAACCTTTCCCATCGAATTATGTTCTTACCAGTAATTTGAAAAGTTGCTCGCGTTGCACATTGTCGAAGACCTTTTCATAGTCTATAAAACGAAGGAAAAGATTTTTTCTGATTTTTTGTGGCCCGCTCACATATGTTAATCATTATGCGCATAGCATTTGAACTCCCTTCGTCTTTCGTGATGCCTAAATGCTCAACAATTTTCTTTTCAAGCAATGTTTTATTCTTGCCAGAATTACTTTCAATTATTTTGGTGGTGTGGCCTAGTCAACTGTCCCCGCTTTCTTAGGAACTGCAAAAAAAACAGATTTTTCCAATTCCTCGAGGATAATCCCTGTTTCGTAAACTCTATTTGCTAACTTCGTAATTCTGTCTACCATGATTTTTTCCCAGCACGTAACATTACCCCATCATCACCTGGGGTTTTACACAGTTTCTCTGATTTCATAGCATTTCGTATCTCACACTTTTAAGATTTCTGACGCATTCATCTCTTTCATACTTCTGGCATTTCTCTTCTCTCATTATCAAATTCTTCTATATATTCGTTTCATCTCTACAAATAATCATCACGTGGAAGTGTGTCGTCCAGAGCTGGCTGAGGTGATGCTTAAACTGGGTGTTCATTATACTGAGCTTTTTCTCCTCACACTAGTCGGCTCATTTCCCCCAGCTTTTGTTGCATTCCCCCAGGCTGTTCCGTGTCGTGCATTCCCCACTTTTATATTTCTATAGTGTTTTACGATTTACGTTGCTTTATGATTTACTTTAGTTGCTAGTAAAATCTCTCAATTCTGAAGATGATTCTGCTGTTGGCGGGTAAACGAAAAGGATTCCGTTGCATTTTGATAATAATGATTCATTCTGAGACTGGCCATATTCCCATGATTGCACCACACATCCTTTTTCACTAAAATTCCCACCCCACTCAAATGTTGGTCACCACCTGAGAAATAAAACATTCGATTTTCAGTGTGGAATTTTCCCAATCCTGTCCATCTCACTTTACATATTCGTAATACATCTGTTTTCATTCTTTTCATTTCTTACTCTACATTATCAATTTTCCCTCTCTGGTACAGGGTGTTCACATTCCAGGTTGCGAACTTGTATTGCTATTGTCTTTTGTTGACAATTCCGGGATGAGGGTCGGGCCTTACCTGTCGCACATGATGGTTTCTAAAGAGCGTGACTGCGGGACTAGTGTCTCTGTCGCCATTAACGCTGGTGGTTCATCAGCAGACCCCACCTCGCATGTCGCCCCGGAAACCTAGCCAGGACTGTTGATGAGAGTGATACAGGCAGAAAGGAAGGCAATTGAAGAAGGCCTAGCTTCCCAAAGACGCCCAACTCCTGATCCTCTTCGCCGTGATCAAACATCTAGGGACGTATTGACTGCCTTTCAGCAGATTATTCAGACTGACTCATGGCAGCAACTCGCCAACAGCATCATTCATCTTACCAGAATGAGATCCATGGGACATCTAATCAACAACATTGTAAAAAAAAAAAAAACGCCTCTACTGCTCTATATCATAGTCCAACTGCTTAGGCCCAATCCCTTATAGATGTCTGATCTGCACAGTCCGAATCGTACAGCCTTCCAGCATGTGTTCAAGATCCCCTCTTCTCTGGGGTGGGACCCCACTCACCCTGACTGGTGGGTGCATTGCTACAACCAGATGAAGAGGACAATGTACCTTTAACCGAAGAGGAACTACAACGTGCACTCATCAAGGCAAGGTTTCAGCTCTTGAAGATGGAATCATCAACTCTGTTCTCCGTCTTCTCTTGAAGGTCCCTGCAAGCCCTTGCTTCAATTGCCTTCGGACAAGTTCCCTCTCTTGCTTCTATCAGGTGCTTGAACACATCATATTCAACCATCTGCTCTGCCGTCTGC
>NW_020870616.1:180656-185656 GCF_003789085.1 Penaeus vannamei
ACACACACCGTGCCTCTCCAGTCAGATTAAATTGCCTCGCACGGGCAAGAGAGACGCCAGGGGATGTGGGGAAAGCATCACACGAGCTTATTCAGCAGGAAAGCATAGTGATTCCAAGCAGGAAAGCAGGGATTCGAGCAGGAGAGCAGGAGGACCCAAGGAGAAGAGCAGCGCCTGCGAATGGTTCGTGTTACGCTGAGGTTCGTCTGTTTTCCTTTGGCGTTTATAAGGGGTGCCAAGGGTGATGGCGGGGATGGAAGTCGAAGATGATGAGAAGGAGGAGGAGGAGGACTCGAGAAGGGAGGGATGGGAGTCGAAGATGATGAGAAGAAGGAGGAGGGGGACTAGGGAAGGGGGGGGGGGGGAGAGCTTGATGAGAAGAAGGAGAAAGGGGGACCAGGGAAGGGAGGAGAGAGTTGATGAGAAGGAGGTGAAGGAAGAGGTGGAGACAATGGAGGTAAAGGAGGAGGAGACAATGGAGGTAAAGGAGGAGGAGGAGGAGGAGGTAGAGAAATGGAGGTAAAGGAGGAGGAGGTGGAGGACAATGGAGGTAGGAGACAATGGAGGTAAAGGAGGAGGAGGAGGAGGTGGAGGTACAATGGAGGTAAAGGAGGAGGAGGAGGAGGAGGTGGAGACAATGGGGGTAAAGGAGGAGGAGGTGGTGGTTGGGGAGGAATAGAAGAAGGAGGGGGAGAAAAAGGAGGTAGTGGGGGAGGAGGAGGAGGTGGTGGTGGTTTAGAGAAGAGGAGAAGAAGGAGGAGGGAGAGGAGGAAGAGGTGTGGGGAGGAGGAGTGGTGGGGGGAGGAGAGGGAGGAGGAGGAGGAGAAGGAGTTAGTGGGGGAGGAGAGGTGGTGGTTGCGGAGGGAAGAAGAGGAGGGAGGGGAGGAGGGAGAGGGGGAGGAGGAGGAGGTGGTCGTAGTAGGGGGAGGAGGAAGGAAATAAGAGGACGAGGAAAAGAATTAGGTGACGAAGAAGAAGGAGGAGGAGATGGAGAAGTATGAGGATGAAGACGAAGTAGGGAAGAAGAAAGAAAAAGAGGAGAAACAGATGATTATGGATGAAAAAAGGAGGGGAAAGCGGAAAAGGAAAGAGAAAAGGTGGGGGGGGAAGATGAAGGAGGAGGAGAGGAAGAGGAGGAGGATGTAACTGAAATGAGGACAGAAAGAAGGAAGGGAGAGAGGAAGGAAGCGAGTTTGAGAAAGGTTGAGGAGCCAGAATTAATTAAAATAATACAAAGGCGAGAGTCGGCCCCGAGTGAGAAAGAGTATGATGATAAGAGGCATTATATCAAAATGAATGAAAGGGGGAGAGAGAAAGGACGAATTAATAAAAGATGCAGAAGTCAAATAAAAGAAGAGCAAAATACCTGAGAATTAAAAGTTAAAATACACCAGTAAGGGGATGGAATAAAGATAATAAAATGAAGTGGCTGAAATAAAGAAGAATAAAAATAGATCAATTGGAGAAAGAGAGAAAATGAACCATGGAGGAAAGGTCAACGAAAGAGAGATTCGAAGGAAAATGAAGAAGTGAAAGTTAATGAAAAGGAAAATGTAAAAAGATGCATTGAGAAGGAGTGAAAAGGAAAAGTATAAAACGTTTTCGGATAGATGGTGTAGAGATAATGGTTGAAGAGAATAAAGAAAAAATATAATGATAATAAAGATGATAAAGATGATAATAATAAGAAAATGATAAAAAGAAATCGGAGGAAAAGAACGTGAAAGAGGATACGAAAAACAGTAGATATTACTGTACTATTTTACGAATGTGCTGAGTCCCAGTAGATGATAATGGACAACCACCCCTTTCCTTTCCTTTCCTAACCTAACCTAAACCTAAACCTAACCTAACCTAACCTAACCTAACTAACCCCAAAACCCAACCCAACCAACCCAACCCAACCACCCAACCCCACCCCACCCAACCCCACCCCCCCCACCCAAGCCCACCCCACCACAACCCCACCCCAACCCCCACCCCACCCCTCCCCACCCACACCCCACCCCATACCCACCCCACCCCCCACCCCACCCACCACACCACCCACCACCCACCCCACCCCACCCCACCCCACCCACCCACCACCCCACCCCCCCACCCCACCCCATCCACCCCCAACCCCACCCCATCCCACCCCACCCACCCCACCCACCACCCCAAAACCCCACCCCACCCCCCCCACCCCACTNGAAAGGGAGATAAAGGTTGGGAGGAAGAAAGAGGGGGGAAAATAGGAAAGGGGAAGGGGAAGAGAAAGGTAGATAAAGGTGATGGAAGAGGGGGAGAAGAGGGGAAGGGGGAAGAGAAAGGGAGATAAAGTGAAGGGGAATAGGGTAGAAAGAGGGAAGGGGAAGAGAAGGGAGAATAAAGGTGATGGGTAAGAGGGGGAGAAGAGGGAAGGGGAAGGGGAAGAGAAAGGGAGATAAAGGTGAAGGGAAGAGGGGGAGAAAGAGGGAAGGTGAAGGGGAAGAGAAAGGGAGATAAAGGTGAGGGGAAGAAGGGGAGAAAGAGGGAAGAGAAAGGGAGAGAAACGTGAGGGAAAGAAAGGAGGGGAGAAAAGGGAAGGCTAGGAATAGAGCAAGAAAGAGAGAGGCAGTCGGAAGAATGAGAGGGGATGAGAGGAAGAGGAAGGTGAAGGGAAGAAGGGGAGAAAGGGGAAAGGCGACGGGAAGAGACAGGGAGAGAAAGGTGAGGGGAATAAGTAAGGAGAAGGGAAGGGACAGGGCGGAGAAAGAGGGAGGGTGAGGGACAGAGGCAGAGAGATAAAGGTGAGGGAAAGAGGCAGGGGACAAAGGGAGTGAGAGAAAGATAAGGGAATGGAGCAGAAAGAAGTGAAAGAGAGGGAAACAGAGTAATAAGGAAAAGAGAAGAAATAAAGGTTAGGAGAGGGCGGAGGAAGAGACAGGGTAAAAGAGGGAGAGACGAGAAGAAAAGGGAAGGGGGAAGTTATGGTAAGAGACAGAGGGAATGGGAGAGAGGGAGAGATAAGGAAGAGAAGATCCATGAAAAAGAAAGAGGGAGGGGAGCGAGAGGACAGGGAAAAGAAGAGAGGGAAAGGTGAGGAGAGAGAGGAGGGAGAGGAGACTCGGAGAGGGAAGGAAAATGTTGGGAATTAGACAATAAAAGAGATGGAAGGAGAGGGGAAAGGAAAGGATAATATGAGGGGAAGAAGAAGAGCGGGAAAGAGGGGAAGTGGGGGGAGATGAAGACGAAATGGGAGACACGAAGAAAGGTAAGGGAAGAGGGACAGAAAGAGAGAGCCAAATAGACGTGCGTGAGGATAATATGAAAGAGGTAAGAATGTGTAAGAGAGGAAAGAGAGAGAAAGAGAAAGAGATTGACAGCCAAATAGACACCTAAGGGAAGAGAGAGAAATCTGATAACGAGAGAGGGAGGAGGTCACAGACAGGAAAACCACAAAAAATACATCAAAAGAGGAGAAAACAAAACAATAAAGAGACATAAAGATAAATGACATGTGAAGAGGAAATGCAGTAAATGGTAAATGTAGTGAAGATATAAAAGAAGACAAGAGAGGTCAGTTCAAGAGACGTGAAAGAAAAAAATAAAATCGCTGGTGTTTTGGCTGGCGACAGGATAGGGCTTTGTTCTTTAAACTTATTTATAACTTGTCTTTGTAAAGTTATATTTGCATCAAAAGCACACTCATAATGTACACACACATGAAACTAAATGCGCAAGGGTATGTTTTCTTATGGACACACACACACAACACAATAACACACATACACACAAAACACAAACACACACAAACACAACACACACACACACACCACACAACACACACACACACACACAAACACACACACACACACACACACACACACACACACACACACACACACACACACACACACACACACACCACACACACACACACACACACCACACACGCACACGCACGCACACACGCACACTCACAATCACAATCACTTTCGCCTGCCTCCCTCTCGTTTCTTTGCTGCAAACCTGAACACATCTGTCACCTCCATCTGTCACCTCAACTCATGTCAGAGCTTCACAGGTGTTCCAGGACCTTTTTTTTAAATTCTCATCCTTCATTTTATTTCAGACGATTTCGTAAACTTACGTCATATCTCGATATCGCCCTTTTAGCGTAGTATTCTTGAGTTTGGTTTGCCTTAAAGACGATACTTGGTTAGAAATGGCACGCACCTAAGCATTCCAAGTCTTGTTTGTCTTTCATATTTCCATGGCCTATTTTTAGCTACATTCTCATTTAGTCTGAGCTATTTATGGAATGGATATTTATATATATTTTGGTTGTTTTTTTTTCCATTTTTTTTTCTTTTTCGTTTTTTTTTTCGTTGCTCGTGTGCGTCATCTCGTATTTTTGATGGTTCTTGTTGTTATTGTTGTTGTGTTGCGCCGTTCGCCAAGCCCATAAATGGATGTTCGGTTTGAAGGCCTGAGTCCTCAGGTTTAACTTCCGGCTCCTGGTTGTCTGTGAGCCTAAATATAGACCCTGCTTGCATATTTCATTACTTCACTCAGCAACCTCTCCTACCTGGCTTCTACACCTGGCTTCTCTACCTGCCTTTTCGGCCCCCATTCCCGCCTGTCCATAGAGTCCCCGTGGAAAGTCTGTTGCCTTTTTCTTTATTTCTTTATCTCGATTTGTTTCTTTATCTCTGCCTGTCTCTGTCTGTTTGTCATTCTGTCATTCTGTATGTTTCTGTCTGTCTGTATGCATGCCTCTGTCTGTCTGTTTCTCTGTATGTATGTATGTCTTTCTCTCTCTCTCTCTCTCTGTCTGTAAGTATGTATGTATGTCTGTCTCTCTCTCTCTCTCTCTCTCTCTCTCTTCTCATCCTCTCTCTCTCTCTCTCTACTCCTCTCTCTCTCTCTCTCTCTTCTTCATCTCTCTCCTTTCTCTCTCTCATCTCTGAGAGTGATCAGACACCCTCTCTAATTTCACACCCTAACCTTGTGGATAGCCAATGACTGGCTAGCCA
>NW_020870616.1:190656-195656 GCF_003789085.1 Penaeus vannamei
TGTGTGTGTATACATGCGTGTGTGTGTGTGTGGTATACATGCGTGTGTCTGTGTGTGTGTACATGCGTGTGTCTGTGTGTGTGCATACATGCGTGTGTCTGTGTGTGGTGTGTATACATGCGTGTGTCTGTGTGTGTGCATACATGCGTGTGTCTGTGTGTGTGTGTATACATGCGTGTGTGTGTGTGTGTATACATGCGTGTGTCTGTGTGTGTGTGTATACATGCGTGTGTCTGTGTGTGTGTATACATGCGTGTGTCTGTGTGTGTATATACATGCGTGTGTCTGTGTGTGTGTATACATGCGTGTGTCTGTGTGTGTGTGTGTGTGTGTGTATACATGCGTGTGTATGTATGTGTGTGAAAATATCAACAACAAGGAATAACACGAAGCATATGTAAAAATTTATATTTGAAGAACAAAAGCAAAGACGAAGAGGAACAAAGGATGAATAGATTGGAAGAAGGGAGGGCAAGAGGATTTTTTTCTTTTTTTGAAAATGAGAAATGAAGTGAGAAAAAGAAACAAAAAATAAAGATGAAAAAACGAAAGAAAATGATAAGTAAATAGACAAAAGGAGTGCAAAAAAAATCAATAAAACAACGAAAAGAAAATGCGTTGTAAATAAACAAAAAGAAAACAAAATAAATCTAATAAAACAACGAAAAGAAAATGAGAAACAGACAGAGAGAATAAGAACGAGATGAAGATTAAGAAGATTAAGGAAAATGCGAAGTTTCAAAGAGAAAGTGAAAACAAATGATGAAAAAAACACGAATAATAGAAGAAACACAAGAAAAAAGAAGCAGAGAGGGAAACAAGACGAAAGAAAAAAAAGTGAAGACAAAACTACTAAAGAGGAAAAATAGAAAAAAAAATTGGAAAAATCTCAAGCAAAAAAAAAAGGGAAATACAGATATGATCAAAAGACGAAAAAAGAAGCAATTTCCTGCAATAATTGCCAACACTTACCCTGGTTTACTCATCATTACACATTGCATATCAATAATCATTCGTTACTCATTATTCGTGGCTCATCACGTTACTATCCATTACTCATTATCACTCAATTATCTCCTCATTACTCATTACCCATCACTCGTTACCCTTGCCTCATCTACCGTCATCAACTCATTACGTTTACTCCATGCTCATACCACCTCATCACCACCCCCACACCACAACCTCATCCACACCCCCCTACACCCCCACATCCCCCCTCCCCACCCTCCCACCCCCCTCATCAACATCCAACCTCACTCACCCACCCCCATACACCCCCCTCAATACCCCACCCCTCACCCCTCCTCTCACCCCATCACCCCCATCACCCCTCATCACCCATCACACCTACCCATCCCCTCACCCACCCATCACCCCACCCTCCTCACCCACCCCTCATCACCCTCACCCCCCACCATTCACCACTCCCACCCCCCCATCACCCCACCCCTCAACCCCCCTCATCACCACCCCATCACCCACTCCCATCACCCACCCTCATCATCCACCCCTCATCACCCCCTCATCACCCACCCTCACATACACCCACCCCATCACACCGCACCCCTCATGCACCCACCCCCATCCAAACCACGCCCATCACCACTCCCCATCACCCACAACCCTCATCACCTCGCACATCACATCAATCCAGCCTCACCCCCATCACCCACCCTCCTCATCCACCCAACAATCCCTCATAACGACAACTCATCAGCACACCACCTCAATCAGACCAACCGTCATCACCCGCACAACGAATACACACCAAACAACTAACACATCATAAACACCACACCACCACAATATCAACACACATCCACCCAAAACTCCAATTAACCACCCTCACCTCATCACCACACCCTCATCACCCAAAACCTCATGGCACAACCGCTACAGCACCTCATTGGCACCGGACCACCCCCCTCATCAAACCTCACTACCCCTATCCTGACCTCACCCAAGATCTCATCAACTCACTGCATTGAAACACCTCAATCACCAACACGCCTACATCACACAACACCGAATCATCCAATTCTCGGCACCCGGTCATACGAACCACTTATCGCCTTCATACACCACGAACCACTCATTCACCACCCACTCCTCATCACCAACACTCCTTCATCACCACACCCCTCCATACACCTCACCCTCATCACCCGCAAATAACCCCACTCTACCCAACCCTCATCACTCACTGCCTCATCTACCACTCCCTCATCACCCACCTCTTCATTCACTGGCACCTCAATCACCACCCTCATCACTACACTCCCCATTACACCTCACCCCATCACCCAACCCATCACCCATCCCCATCATCCACCGATCATCACCACCTAAAATGCACCAGACTCACAGCTCCCTCATCACCTAGCTCGTACACACACCCCTTCTGCACTCCACCCCTTCATACACCAAACCCTCCTCATACCACTCCTCATCACCACTCTACATCACCCACTTTCCCTCATCAACTCCACAGCCCTCTAAATACCCACGTCCCTCATCACCCTCACCCCTTGCACCCACTTCTACAATACACCGCCCCCCTACATCAGACAACACATATCCGCTCAGTCGGGCTTGAATACTGGAGGCGGCGAGCGGAGGCGGCAGGGTGGCGGCGTTCGACTCCGGTTTTAGCCGCAATGAACAAGAGACCGACATTTCCTCCATCCAAGAGCGGCTCTCTCGGTGGTGTTGGAGGGGGGGGGAGGGGGGAGGGGGAGGGAGTAGGGGAGGGGGAGCCAAAATAATTTTTATCATTATTGTTGTTATTATCATTATTAGTGGCATTGTTCTCATTATCGTTATTCTGATTATTATTATTATTATTTTGTTTGTATTATTATTATTATTATTATTATTATTATTATTATCATTATTATTATTATGATCATTATTATTGTTATTATTATTATTATTATTATATAGCATTATTATTTATTATTATTATTAATTATTATTATTATTACCATTATCATATTATCATCATTATCATCACTGTCATTGTTATTTACTTATTGTTATCATTATTATTTACAAAAAATGAGAGATCGATATCGTATAGGACAAAAAAACAAGCTAGAATGAGGCGAGAAATGAAGAGAGAGAAAGAGGAAAAAATGTAACAGACAGACAGAAACAGAGAGATGTAAGCCCTGTAAGTATGAGAGAAAGAGAGAGAGAGAGAGAGATGGGGGTTGGAGAAAGCGAAAGTATAAGAGAGGGAGAGAGAGAGACAGAAGAGAGAGAGAGAGAGAGAGAGAGAGAGAGAAGAGAGAGAAGAGAGAGAGAGAGAGAGAGAGAGAGAGAGAGAGAGAGAGAGACAGACAGAGAGAGCCAGAGACAGAGAGAGAGAGAGAGAGACAGAGAGAGAGAGAGAGAGAGAGGGAGAGAGAGAGAGAGAGAGATGGGATAAGAGCGAAAGTAAAGAGAAGAAGAAGAGAGAAAGAGAGAGAGCGAGAGAGAGAGAGAGAGAGAGAGAGAGAGAGAGAGAGAGAGAGAGAGAGAGAGAGAGACAGAGAGAGAGAGGAGAGAGAGAGAGAGAGAGAGAGAGAACAGAGACCGAGACAGAGACCGAGAGAGGGAGAGAGAGAGAGAGAGAGATGGGGGATGAAGAAAGCGAAAGTATAAGAGAAGAAGAAGAAGAGAGAGAGAGAGAGAAAGATAAAAAGGGTGTTGAAGGGAGAGAGACACTATAGAGGGAGGAAACTATCCCTTTTATCGTAAGGGACAGCTATACTCCCTGACCTTAACGACATACGGAGGGCGAGGGAAGGGATGGGATAAGGGAGAAGGAGGGAAGGATGAGAGAAGGGAAAGGAAGGATGAGAGAAAGGAGAGGGAAGGGAAAGGAAGGATGAGAGAAGGGAAAGGAAGGATGGGAGAAAGAGAAGAAGGAGAGGGAGGGAAAGGAAGGATGGAAGAAGGAGAGGAAGGGAAAGGAAGGATGGAAGAAAGGAGAGCGAAGAAGGATGGGAGAAAGGAGAGCGCAGAAGGAGAGGGAAGGGAAAGGAAGGGATGGGATAAGGGAGAAGGAGGGAAGGATGAGAGAAGGAAAAGGAAGGATGGGAGAAAGGAGAGCGAAGAAGGATGAGAGAAGGGAAAGGAAGGATGGAAGAAAGGAGAGCGAAGAAGGAGAGGGAAGGGAAAGGAAGGATAGGAGAAAGGAGAGGGAAGGGAAAGGAAGGATGGGATAAGGGAGAAGGAGGGAAGGATGAGGGAAGGGAAAGGAAGGATGGAAGAAAGGAGAGCGAAGAAGGAGAGGGAAGGGAAAGGAAGGATGGGAGAAAGGAGAGGAAGGGAAGGAAGGATGGGGATAGGGGAGAACGAGGAAGGATGAGGGAAGGGAAAGGAAGGATGGGAGAAAGGAGAGCGCAGAAGGAGAGGGAAGGGAAAGGAAGGAGGAAGAAAGGAGAGGGAAGGAAAGGAAGGATGGGAGAAAGGAGAGCGAAGAAAGAGAGGGAAGGGAAAGGAAGGATGGGAGAAAGGAGAGCGCAGAAGGAGAGGAAGGGAAAAGGAAGGATGGGAGAAAGGAGAGCGAAGAAGGAGAGGGAAGGGAAAGGAAGGATGGGAGAAAGGAGAGGGAAGGGAAAGGAAGGATGGGAGAAAGGAGAGCGCAGGAAGGAGAGGGGAAGGAAGGAAGGATGGGAGAAAGGAGAGGGAAGGGAAAGGAAGGATGGGAGAAAGGAGAGCGAAGAAGAGAGGGAAGGGAAAGGAAGGATGGAGAAAGAGAGCGAGAAGAAGAGGGAAGGAAGAGAAGAGGATGAGAGGGAAGAAAAGGGAGAGCGAAGAAGGGGGAGAGGAAAGGGGATGGGAGAGGAGAAGGGAGGGTTGAATAAAGGAGATTAGAGGTGGAGGAGGAGAGAGAGAGTGGGATGAGGTAAAGGAGAGAAGAGGGAAGAGGAGAGAAGGAAAGGAAGAATGAGAGAAAGGAGAAAGAAGAGAGTGGGGAAAGGGAGGAAAGAGAAGGGATGGGTTAAATA
>NW_020870616.1:200656-208156 GCF_003789085.1 Penaeus vannamei
CCTTCCCTCAGCTGTATATATCCTCATCTCTGTGACCTTTGTAACATTTTTTTGTGATGTTATTTCTTACTTGGTTAGCTGGTCTGTTTCTTTCTTTCTTTTATCATATTATTTCTTCCTGTCTTTCTTTCTTCCTTTCTTTCTTTCTTTCTTTGTTTCTTCTTTTCTATCTTTCTACCTTTCTTTTTTCTTTTCTTTCTTCCTTTCTTTCTATCTTCCTTTCTTTCTTTCTTCTTTCCTTCCTTTCTTCATTTCTCCTTCAATCCCTCCTTTCTTCCTTCCTTCCTTTCTCCCCTTCTCCTTCCTCCCTTACTTCGTTCCTTCCTTCTTCCTCTCTTCCTTCCTTCCCTCTTCCTCCCTTCCTTCCTTTCTTCATTTTTCCTTCAATCCCTCCTTTCTTCCTTCCTTCCTTTCTTCCCTCCTTCCTTTCTCCCTTCCTTCCTTCCTTTCTATTCCCCCTTTGTTATGCAATCTCTCCTCCTCCTAGTCCTCTCTTTACCGGCGTGTCAGCGAGTACATAGCCGATTCCTTCCCTTCTCCTTCTTTCCCATCTTCCTTCCCCTTGCTTCCTTCCTTCCTTTCTTCCTTTCTCTTTGTTATGCAATCTCTCCTCCTCCTTCCATTCTCCTTCCTTCCTCTCCTTCTCCTTGCTTCCTCCCTTCCTTCCCTCCTTTCTTCCTTTTTTATTTCCTTATTTCCCCTTTGTTATGCAACCTCTCCTCCTCCTCCTATTCCTCTCTTTACCGGCGTGTCAGCGAGTCCACAGCCGATTCCTTCCCTTCTCCTTCTCTCCTTTCCTTCTCCTTGCTTCCTTCCTTCCTTTCTTATTTCCTTTCTGCTTCCTTCCTTCCTTCCTTCCTTCCCTTCCCCTTTCTTCCCCTCCTTGCTTCCTTCCTTCTCTTCTCCTTCCCTTCTCCTTCCTTCATTTCCTTCTCCTTCCTTGCTTCCTTCCTTCCTTCCTTCCCTTCTCCTTTCTTCCTTCCTTCCTTCCTTTCCGTCTCCTTCCTTTTTTTCTTCCTTCCATCCTTCCTTCCTTCCTTCCTTATTTCCCCTTTGTTATGTAATCTTTCCTCCTCCTTCCCTTCTCCTTCCTTCCTTTCTTCCTTCCTTCCTTACCCCCCCTTTGTTATGCAACCTCTCCTCCTCCTCCTCCTAGTCCTCTCTTTACCGGCGTGTCAGCGAGTCCACAGCCGATTCCTTCCCTTCTCCTTTCTTCCTCTCTTCCTTCCCTTCTCCTTCCCTCCTTTCCTTCTCCTTGCTTCCTTGCTTCCTTCCTTCCTTCCTTCCTTTCCGTCTCCTTCCTTCCCTTCTCCTTTCTTCCTCTCCTTGCTTCCTTCCTTCCCTTCTTCCTTCCTTCCTTATTCCCCCTTTGTTATGCAACCTCTCCCCCTCCTCCTCCTCCTAGCCCTCTCTTTACCGGCGTGTCAGCGAGTCCACAGCCGATCCCTTCTCTTCTGCTTCCTTCCTTCCTCCCTTACTTCCTTCCTTCGTTCTTCCCCCCTCCTTCCTTTCTTCCTTCCTTCCTTATTTCCCCTTTGTTATGCAACCTCTCCCCCTCCTCCTCCTCCTAGCCCTCTCTTTAACCGGCGTGTCAGCGAGTCCACAGCCGATTCCTTCTCTTCTGCTTCCTTCCTTCCTCCCTTACTTCCTTCCTTCCTTCCTTATTCCCCCTTTGTTATGCAACCTCTCCTCCTCCTCCTCCTCCTCCTAGTCCTCTCCTTACCGGCGTGTCAGCGAGTCCACAGCCGATCCCTTCTCTTCTCCTTTCTTCCTTCCTCCCTTACTTCCATCCTTCCTTCCTTCCCTTCTCCTTCCTTCCTTCCTTATTCCCCCTTTGTTATGCAACCTCTCCTCCTCCTCCTCCCTATTCCTCTCCTTACCGGCCCCCCCTTGTCAGCGAGTGTCCACACATCCCTTCACTTCTTCCTTCCTTCCTTCCTCCCTTTACTTCCTTCCTTCGTTCTTCCCCCCTTCCTTCCTTCCTTCCTTCCTTCCTTATTCCCCCTTTGTTATGCAACCTCTCCTCCTCCTCCTCCTATTCCTCTCTTTACCGGCGTGTCAGCGAGTCCACAGCAGATCCCTTCCCTTCTTCTTCCTTCCTTCCTTCCTTCCTATCTTCCTTTCTTCCATCCTTCCTTCCTTATTCCCCCTTTGTTATGCAACCTCTCTCCTCCTCCTAGTCCACCAGCCGATCCCTCTCTCTTCTTTCTTTCCTTCCTTCCTTCCTTCCTTCCCTTCTTCCTTCCTTCCTTATTCCCCCTTTGTTATGCAATCTCTCCTCCTCCTCCTCCTCCTAGCCCTCTCTTTACCTGGGCGTGTCAACGAGGTCCACAAGCCGGTGTGAGAATTCCCCCGGTTGACTTTTCTTCTGTGAGAACAGAAATCTTTTTACGGTTGACGTCAGGTGTCCCTCGAGAGCAGCTCACAAAGGACGAAGCGAAACGGGTGGCCTGCTGTGTAGCGAATGTCGCACCGGATATCGTCACGGTGAAACTGGTGATAAGCCCTAATGACGCTGACTGTTGTTCGTGAGTGGAGAAGCGGAGAGAGGGGGTATAGGGTTGAAGGGGGAGGGGGGGGGGAAAGAGGGGGGGGAAGGTAGGGGAATCTGGGAGGGGAGGAGGGGGAGTTGGGGTGATTCGGCGGGAGGTGAGTGTTGGGGGTTTGTGGGATGTGGTGAGGGAGGAGGGAGGGGGATTGGGGTTGGTGTGGATAGAGTGAGCGCGAGGCTAACTTTGTGTGTGGGATTTAGAGGACAAGGTTGAGTAGTTAAGGTCACATCAACCCCTCATCCCTCCCTCCGCTCTTGTCCGCCCCAGGCGTTCGGGAAGCTGTATGGGAGGGGGTTTAAGGGAGGGTCGGGCGTTGGTTCATCTGCCGTGTCGGAGTTTTGTGGATGGTGAAGGTGTGGAGGGTATGGAGGGAGATGGTATGGGGAAGGTTGAGGAAATGTGCTGTTGTGAGGAGTATGGTGAGGTCTGGGCGGCGGGTTGGGCGGTGTGTGTGTGTGGTGTGGGTTGGGGGGGGGCGGAACAGCTGAGGTGGATTGATGGGCGTGTGTGGTGAAGAACGCTTAGTGTGTGTGTAGAATAACTGTGTTGGTTTTGATGGTGTGGTGCTTAGTTGTGATTGTGAGTGTAGTAGTGAGTGCTGTTGGTGTCGTTGTGAGTGTGTGTGTGTGTCCGGGGTTCATCGGTGAGGGGTGGGGGTTGAACCCGGAAGGTGGGCGCTGCAGGGTTGGGGTTTGGGGTGTAAGTTGGGTGAAGGGGGGTTGGGGAACAGTTGGTGGCATCACAGTCTATTCGTGTGTGAGGGTTGGTGGGGTTGAGTTAATCTAATAACTGTGGGGGGGGGGTTGGGGGGTGAGGGTTGGGGGGTTGGTTGATGTGTTTGTGTATATGGTTGGGGGGTTGGTGTGTTGTGTTGTGTGTGTGCGTTGGGCGGTGGGTTTAGGATTTACTATGTGATGTGGGGGGAGAGGCTGTGTTCTGTTGCGGCGTTCGGATGATGTGTGTGTGAGGGTTGGGGGGTTGGTGATTGCGCCTTTCTGTGTGGGTGTGTGTGTGTGGTGAGGGTGGGGTGGCTCATCAACCAGCATCAACGTTGTGGGTGGTGTGTTATGTACTTAGAATGTACCTGGTTGTTGAGTCTCGTTGGTAAGCTGAAGCGCCCTGCTCTGAGAAAAAACAAACAATATAATATAAGGCGAGAGTGTGAGGGAATTTGGAGCGGTTGGGTGGTGAGTGTTGTGTAAGTTATTGAGGATGGTGATAAAACCTCTATAAGTATGAGACGGCGTCAAGAGTGTGACGGAACGATGACAGTTGTGTGCTGTGTGAGGCGGGGTTGTGTCGGGTTGGTGTAGAAGTAAGAAGAAAGAAGTGAAAGAAGAACAAAGCTCTCACGGCAGTGTATAGTGCAATGTTATGTGTGTGTGGATTGGGGGTTCGTGTGAACGTGTGTGAAGGAAATGCAAAAATTACGACCATAGAGATTATATGTATAATAGTAAGCGGAACCTTCGCTGATGTGGTGTGAGGAGTTGGAGGGAGGTTGGTGTGTGAGGGGTTGGCGGGGGAGGGAAGGTTGGGTGTGTAGTGTGCTAGTAAAGATGTGTTGTAGTGTGCTGAGAGAAAAGAGAAAATGTTTATGATTTTGTAAGGTGAGTAAGCTAATGCGGTGAGAAGGGCGATGGTCGAGTGTCTGAAGGTTGAAGAGACGGAGAAGAAAAAGAGGACCAATAATAAATGAAGAATAAGAACTGTGTGTCTGAGAGATGAGAGAAGGTGTTTAGGGGGAGTAAGGGAGGCGATTGCGTGCATAACGGTGTTCTAGTTACGCCGTCGTGATGTGACCTGTGTTTTTTTTTTGATTGTAGATGGAGAAAAAAAAAAAAAATGTGTGGAAAGATAAAGGAGACTGAGATCTTGTAGATTAGAGGAAACAAATATGAAAGGAATGATGGAAGAGGAACATGATGGATGGGAGGTTGTTAGGTTTGTGGAGGTAAATAAAAGATGAAGAGAAACAAATAAAAAATATTAGGAAGGAGAAATAGTGGAGGTCGGAGTTTATTTTCTTCCTTAGGTTCGTTAGTTTTCTATATTTGTTCTGTTTCTGTCTGTTGTGTCTGTCTCTTCGTTCTATCTGTGTACTTCCATGTTCTTTCAATTCAATTTTATTCATAACTTCGCTACTTATCGTCGTGCATTCTGTGAGTTAGCTTTCCATTTCTCAGAAGAATAAATAGTTTATGTTTTTTCTTCTCTCTACTCTAGAGCTCACTGCGTAAAGTGAAGAATGGGAGAGAATATCAGTCACCGGGGAAATCAATAAATGAAGAAACAGAACAAACAAGAAGAGTAGATTAATATATACTGGTATGACACTTTATATGCTCGTTAAGTGTATTATACTTAGACAGATGAAATTTAAAAAAACGGAATTTGATACGTTGGATTACCAAAGTCTGCGACACGAAGTAAATTAAGTATCAAATATTTAAAACCATAACTATAAAAAATAAGCAAGCAAGTAACCTAAAAAAATCCAACCGTTCATAATTATTACAAAATCTGCACTCATGATTACCAATTTCTACACAAAAAATAAATAAGAAAGTACCTAAAAATCCAACTTTGATCATTAAAAAAGAGATAGTAAGACTGACCACCAACAGCGAAAGCTCGGAAGAGGCCGAGTAACTGTACCTTGGAAAAAAACTATATATAAGTCTGTCTCCTTTCTTCTCTTTGTTTCTATCACTTCCGTTAGTGTTGATTTTTTCTGTGTCTGATTTTCTCGATTCACGTATATCCACATTCGTACACACACGCGCCGGTCACTCCCTCTTTTCTCTTTACTTCTTCTCTCTTTCTTTTTTCTTTTTTTCTTCCTGTGCGAGTTTATCCTTGGTCTTCGTGTTTTCGTGTTTACTTCTTCTTTTTCCTATTTCTTCCTTTCGTTCTTTTTTTTCCTGTTTCCTTCTTTTCTTCAGAGCGGATATTACCTTTCCTTTGGATCAAATGTCCGTATCATCTAATGTTTAAAGAAGACTGATAAAGGACACTGGACTGTACTTCTGATATATGATATTAGGGAGGGGAATGAGAGGAGGGAGGGAGGAAATATAAGAGAAGAAGGGAGAGAAGAGGGAAGAGGAAGAGGAAGATGGAGGAAAGAGGGAAGAGGAAGAGGAAGAGGAGAGAGAGAAGAGAGAGAGAGTGAGACAGAGAGAGAGGAAGAGAGAGAGAGAGAGAGGGATGACGAGAGAGAGAGAGAGAAGAGAGAGAAGATGAATGAGTAGGATAAGATAGGAAAGGCGGGAAGCGAGAGGAAAGAAAGAAGAAGAGAATGAGAGAGAGGAACACTACGAGGGAAATCAGAATACCAGAACTGATAAAAATACAAAGAAGAGCAAATCACGGAAGAAGAAGAGAGAGAGCATGACTAGAGAATGAATTGATAGGAAAATAAACCGGATAGAAAGGGGCGAAGGGAGAACGAAAGACAAGAAGAGTAAGGCAACGAGAACTTGAAGAGAGAGAGAGAGACGGAAATGGGAAGAAATTTAAAAAGGACTGAGGAGAGAGGGAAATAATGAAGAAGAGAGGAACGGAGAAGAGAAAAGAAAAAAGTAATTTATAAAGAAAGAGAGAAAATATTAAAGAGAAGAGAGGAAGGAGAGGAGAGAGAGAGGGAGACGGGGGGAGATAAGAAGAGGAGAGGAAAAAGGGAAGAGAAAAGAGAAAGATAGAAAGATGAGGCAAGAGAGAGAGTAGAAAAAGAGGGAGAGATAGGGAAGAAGATTAAGAAGCGGAAGGAAAGGGAGAGGAATAGAAAGGAAAAAGAAAAAGAATGAAGGAGAGAGATAGAAGACGAGAGAAGTTGAGAAGAAGATTAGGATAGAAGACCAGAAAAGGAGGAAGGGAAGAGGAAGGAGAGAAGCAAGAGAGAGAAGAAAGAGAGAAGAGAATGGATTGAAAAGAGATAGAAATAAGATAGAGAAAGGGAGGGGAAGGGGAGAGAAGGAGAGCAAGGTAGTAAATGGAATTAGAAAGGAAGACGACGAACTGAAGTAAAGGAAAAGAAGGGAATAGGAAGGATAACAGGCTACAAGTTCCATTAGAGAGGCGTCCTTCTGTAAATCCTTGCTTTGTTTTATTGTTTATGTAAATGACTTTTGCAATTAGATGCTTGAAGTCGATTCAGATTTCTCTTAGTTACATTTTTTTTATTATTATTATTATTCTCGTTATTTATTCTGCTCCTCAATTTTCTTTTCTTTTTTTCTCTACTCTTTTGAACGATTTTTTTCTCTTTCTCACTTTCCGTTGTAAGATATTTCCCACATTTGGTCTTTCTATATTTGTTTATCCATTGTCATTCTTACTTTCTACTCTCTACTACTCTCTTCCACTTTCTGGGGAACTTTAATTAATTCAGATGTACATGTAGTCTGCTTGTTTCGACGTGTACTTCCGTGGCTTTCCCTTTCAACTTCTCTTTATTTGTTTATTTATTTCTCTCTCTCTTTCTTCTTTTTCTTTCTCTCTCTCTCTATCTCATTCTCTTTCTCTTTTCTCTCTTTCTCTCTTTCTCTTTCTCTTCTTTCTATTTCTATTTCTATTTCTATTTCCTCTATTTCTATTTCTATTTCTCTTTTTTCTCTCTCTTTCTCTTTCTCTTATTTTCTTTCTCATTTTCTTTCTCTTTCTCGTTCTCTCTCTCTCTCTCTCTCTCTTTATACACATACACACACACACACACACACACACAACACACCAACACACACACACACACACACACACACAGCACACACACACACAACACACAACACCACACACACACACACACACACACACAAACACACACACACACACCAGCACACCACACACACACCGCATACAAAAACACACACACACACACAGCACATACTATTAAGAGAGATATATATATAGGTGATGAATATATAATGTATATTAAGTATATAGAGTATTA
>NW_020870616.1:230656-240656 GCF_003789085.1 Penaeus vannamei
CCAAAAGGTAATAAAGTGTTCATAAGAGGCAGCATATTTTGATTTTACACTTTTCTTTTTCCAGATTTCGGGTTTGGTACAACAAGTACTGGTGGGTCGACAGCACCAAGTGGAGGCGGTAAGTTAAGCATTGGGAAGATTACTACATGTGCAGCCGTAATGATTGTAATGGAGAAGGATATTGCCTATCACTCTGGATATATAGGAGGCCCCGTCCCCTTCTAGGCTGAGGCTTAGTGTCACGGGTAACGGGGATGTTTCACGATTGATATTTTGATAATCGCATTTGAGTTTGTCTGAGTAATAGTATTTCTTTGTCTTGAGTTTACAGTTTTCATCATTTCTAGATTATGTTTCTCATTTATCATTGATTGCTTTAATACAAGCATATGTGACTGGAGAATTAGAATTATAGCCGGATTCACTTTATCTTTTGAAACATGTAATGTGCATGTTGGCAAAGCTGTCAAGTCTGATAATTGTATTTGCCCTTTCTCCTGCCCCATTAATCACATTAAGATTGGCTTATGCAATTGTAAAGCTGAAGGTTTATTGGGGTGTCTGCTTCAGTGGAAACAAGGTTAATGGTGGTGTGTCGCAATCTGTTGCCAGTGGTCAAGCTATTTCTTGATTAGCGATTTGTGATCAAAGGAAAGGGGGTGTATGAAGTTCATACTTTGGCTTTACCATTGTATTGACTATATTTTTTCTATGCTGTGATTTTGCAGTGGTAGTGATGATCTTTCATCATAAAAATCGTACTTTATTCTTGAACTGATCTCATAATTGTATAAAAGAGAGATAAGTAATAATGTGTGGTGCAATAACAGTTTGTCTGTCAGTGTCACTAATGAAAGGGGGCAGAACCTCCTATATATCTGGATGGAATGGACTCTAGTGGTAAGGAAAATAGTCTTAATTGCTTATGTAATGTAGTCATGTAAAACACTTGCAATGTGGTTAATGCCTTGTTGGTAAAGGGAGCATTGTATTGGTGTTCTTGTGTTGTGTTAGTTTATGTCAAAGTTTAGTTTTTGTGATATAGAGATATATTTCACCAATATAAGTCTTGAAAGTTTGGCAGTAGTTGAGTGCATGTGAGTATGATTCTTTTCGCTAACAGGGTCGGATTATGGGCTCCGGAAGATTAAATCTCTTTATTTCTTGTTCTTAGTCTAATGTTATGTTAAGGGCAGTTATGATTAAGTACAATTGTGATGCTGTGTGATTTCAGTGATGTAAAAAGAAGGTACAGTGTTTTGTTTATCAGTTACAAGCAGCTTGATGGATGTAAGGAAAAAGCAAGTTGATGCAGTATGGTTTTGCATCACAGGCCATAAAATAAAATGTTGAGGAAGCCCTAGTTCTAGCCCTTTAATCCGACCCTGGATGACAAGAATTAAGAGAGTAATTAAGTAAGAACTATATACATCTCACTATCTAGAATAAGGAGCAGATGCAGAATAGTTCACCCTCTTGGCCTTCCCTCGCAGGATTCACTTTTGGGGCAACTAATCCAGGGACGACAACGGCTCAAGGTAATGACTTTTTTAGCTTCTGGGGTACTGTGTTTAGAGAGAGAGAGGAGAGAATGGAGGAATGGGATGGGATGCAGAGGAGGTGTGAGATTTTTCTGTAAGTGCTTGGTTGAAGCGAAGAAGTATAGTGTGTGTGTGTATGTGTGTGTGTGCTGTGTGTGTGTATGCTTGTGTGTGTGTATGTGTGTGTGTGTGCATGGTGTGCGTGAGTGCACACATATAGTAATGCGCTTGTGCGTGTGTGTGCATGTGTGTGGACACACACGCACATGTGTGTGTGTGTGTGTGTGTGTGTTTGTGTGTGTGTGTGTGTGTGTGTGTGTGTGTGTGTGTGTGTGTGTGTGTGTGTGTGTGTGTGTGTGTGTGTGTGTGTGTGTGTCTGTGTGTGTGTGTACACATGTATATATTTTATCCATATATAATTGTATATGTATAAGATATAGCATAACGTAAAGTAAAAGTGAGAATTTAGCTTTACCAAAAAGTATTCAATTTTGTCATGAGTCAGAGAGAATTAGCTTCTAGCAATCGAGCCTCATTCAAGCCCAGTTATCATTCATGGAAATCAATTTTGCCACAGGCTTTGCTTTCGGAACGGCAACAACCACGGGCACATCGACAGGAACGACAGGTAGCCTAGAAGGATAATAAGAAAATAAGAATAATTTTAAGGTGGTGATGCATGTTTGACAGATGGATTGTTTAGTAAAAAAATTTATTTTAGTTTTTATTTGTTTATTAGTTTTTTTTTAGTTAGAGGTATAGCAGTGGTTAATTATTTGTGTCTCTTGCTTATACAATTATTGTTATTGTAGTTTTTGTATTGCTGTGTTGTTCTTCTTAGAATTATGGTCATATTTTATTAATAATTATTGATGTCAGAATTATTTTTGTTCCTCCTAATTATTGGATATTATTGCTATTTTATTATTATTTTTCTTATGTTATTTGTATGATTATTACTATTGTTTATTATTATTATTATTATTATTATTATTATTATTATTATTATTATTATTATTATTATAATAATAATTATTATTATTGCTATTATTATCATTATTATTATTATTATCATTATTTTTATTATTATTATTGTTATTATCCTCCTCTTTTTTTCCCTCATCAGTAATAACAATCTTTCTGATGTAGATACGAGTCCACCTGACGACCTTCTCAAACAAGGCTCTCTTTCCAGGCTTTAGCTTTGGAGGCACGAGCACGGCGGGCACAAGCACTGCGGCGTCTACAGGTATCTCTTAATGACCTTTTCCCCTTTCTTATTTTCGGTATTACAGATTTCTCCTCCTTCCTTTTTCTGATTTTCTTTTTCTAGTTTTGTATTTAGTGTCTTTTGTGTGTCTTTTTTTTTTTTTTACTCTTTGCCACCTTTGGTTTTGGGTCGGGTGATGCCCCCATGATGTTGGCATCATGAAGGTAAGCTGGCGTCTCTGATGGTCTGTGCCGGTCCATGACCCTTTGGACAGCCTGCTGACCTAAGGTAGAGTCTTGGCTTGAGGAGGAGGATGTCCTTGGGGAGGTCCTTGGTCCAGGAGGATTTCTAACAAGGATTCTTCTTCACCTTTCTCATCCAAAGATGCTGCCGGACCAACAACCTTCTGGGTCCTTTACAAATTGTGAGGATCTTGTCATCAAGCTTTTGATGTTTTCTTTCTCCCATTTAGATTTTGCTGGTCTTTTGTTGTCTTTGTGCAACTTTTCTGTATCTGCCCCTTTTTAACATTTCTTGCATGGTTAAAAAGCCAGCTTTTGTAGTGTCATTTCATTTATTTCTCTTCCCTTTGTTTTTCTTGTCTTTTCCTGTCTCCTTTTCTTTAATTCATATCTTGTCATATCTTTTTTTTTCTTCTTTTTTTTCTTTCTTTTATTTTCTCATTTCTCTTTCCTCTCTCTCTGTTCCCTTGTTCTCTTTCTCACTTTCTCTCTTGTTCTTTTATTCTCACACTCTCCTTTCTCTATCATGCATTCTCTCCATGAACAATGCCATGTTTCGTAAAATGAGATGATATTGTTTTTCAGTTTGTATACCTTTTGCTCATGACAAAGCTTTAATTTTTGCAACATATTTACCCTGCTTTCTTTTGCTTATTAAGCCATGTATGAGTGCAATCAGACTAGAGTGTTTTCGCTGATCTGGAAGGCCTCTCTCTCGTTCTGAGCAGCCTTCTTTAAGTGCTTTCTCCGTCTCGCTTTTTCCAGGTTTTAGTTTCGGAGGGACGAGCACTGCGCCGAAGACGACTGCTAGTTCTACAGGTATATCTGTCGCTGGGTCATTGTCGGTATTTTTCTCTTAGATGAGAGGTCATAGTCTTTCTCAGTTTGTGTGCCTTTTTATCTGTCTGTGTCTGTATCTCTGTCTGTCTTTGTCTTTCAATCTATTTCTTTTACTTTTTTTTCTTCTTATATTTCACTGACTTTTTTTTTTTTTTTTTTTCACCATCTTTGATTCTCATTAACCTGTCTATTTGTCTGTTAATCTGTCTGTCTATCTGTCCATCTATCTACACACACGTATCCAACTCCAACTGTCATATCTCCCTTGTCTCCTTTCTCATTCCTCATCACCCTAATCTTATTTTAACCTCTCCTCCTTTTGCATTTTACTTTCTTCTCCCCCTTGTTTTTAGTCTTCCCACTCATGTTCATCTTTCGTTTCGTTTTTCTTTCCGTCTCCCGTTTTGCTCTCCGTTGCTTCCTAATCATCGCTCTCTCTTGCGCATGATATTCCAGCTCTTCTATGGCGGAAGGAAGGCTGGGTTGGAACCAAGGGAGATGTATCACGTTTCTCCATTCTGGTCACATTGTTATCCATCGTTTTTAGTGTGTCATTTGTTTTTCTTTTATTTTTCGACAAACTTTTCTGATTTTGTGAGAAAGCTTTTTTTTTTTTTTTTCCCATTTTGTTTTGATGTCAGTGCTTTTTTTATGATGATTATTTATATTATTGTCATCATTATTGTTACTATTATTGTTATGATTTTAATATTTATAATAATTATGATAATTATTATTGTTACTAATATTGTTATAATTATAATATTTATAATAATTATGATAATTATTATTGTTATTATTATTGTAATTGTTATCATTATTACTAATTTATTTTTTATTATATTTTAATATTATGTTATTATTGTTTCATCATTATTATTAATATTACTGTTATTGTTGTTATTATTTATTTATTTATTTTTTTCCTTTTTTTATTATCATTGTTATTGTAATTTTATTATTATTATTTTATGCTAGTGTTTTACTGATTAAGGCCCAGTCTTATTGTTTTGCTTATTAATAACTGTTGAAATATCACAATAACTATAAAAATTGATTCATGCCCTTTTCCTATTTTTTCGTATTTTAGGATTCACTTTCGGAAACACCAGCACTGCGGGGGCAGCGACAGGAACAACAGGTAAGCAGTTTGTAGCGTTTGAAGACAGAGAGAAAAAGGAAGTCTGTCACTGCCGGAGGAATGACAGGAATAGGGAAACAATTGTCATATTTGAGGATTTCTTTTTAGATTGTTTGAGAGGGAAATGCAGAGCGAGATTTGTTGAAGGTATGTGTGTGATCATGAGGTAGGGTTTCATGCATTAGCGTGTCTAAATTAAATGACGAAGGAAAGAACAAGAAGATATGTGACTGTGCCGAAGGCCTTTTCTGTATTTTTTCTTCATACCACACAGAAGCAGTATTGGGAAAAGGTCTTTGGCATTCTTGTCTCCTTGTTTTATCTACTATTTGTTCCATATGAAGCTTGTGTGTGTGTGTGTGTGTGTGTGTGTGTGTGTGTGTGTGTGTGTGTGTGTGTGTGTGTGTGTGTGTGTGTGTGTGTGTGTGTGTGTGTGTGTGTGTGTGTGTGTGTGTGTTTAGGGGGGGTAGGGGGGGGTTGCTGTGTGGGTGTGAGCATGTGTGTACATGTACATACATGTGTGTGTGTTTGTGTGTTTTACATAAACATGTTGGTTATATATTTTTCTACCTTAATCTTGAACTTGTATACATCTTTACCATTGTCACATGGATATATATATTGGGTGCATTGGTAAAGAGAAATAGATTATGCAGATGAACACCATAGCCTCAGAGTTGAATCATAGACAGCCCTCCCATTCGTAATCACTTTGGAAAGCCAACAAGACCACTTAAACTCTATCATTTCCCACAGGTGGTTTCAGCTTCGGTGCACCGGCCACAAGTGCCCCTGGAGGTAAAAGGACGGTTGTTCTGTCACTTTGTCCCAGTGGGGATGCCTTTGCATTGCTTTTTATGTTTTATTTTATTTTATTTTTGTGTGTGTGTGTGTGTGTGTGTGTGTGTGTGTGTGTGTGTGTGTGTGTGTGTGTGTGTGTGTGTGTGTGTGTGTGTGTGTGTGTGCGTGCGTCTCTTTTGCTTTTTTGTTTGTCTCAGAGTATTTGTATATATGGTTTCTTTGCTTCTAAAATATTGAAGTTTCATTTGCTCTCAAAAAAGAAATTTATGGCTTATTCCATTTGCATTTGCATTTACCTTAGTGTTGTGTGTTTTTTGGACAACAAAAATATTCCCAAAACTCGATGAATGTTTATTGAAAAATCCCAGTTTGGGAATATTCGAGTTGAGTATGTCACCTCAGCATCTCTCTATGTGCTGAATGTGACATGAATAATATATTTACGGTTTCCTTCTTGTTTCCCAGGTTTTAGCTTCGGCACTGCTGCCAACCCCACCACAAGTGCATCTCGTGAGTAGGAGGCTGGCATGAGCTTTTGTCGTTCTTGGATTTGCCACATTGAGAAAATTATGTGATAGCTTTGTTGATAATACTAAGATGATCCTGTTAATACTCTGTTGCCTTTTATTTCCTTTATCCTTTTCTCCCTTCTCCCACCCTCATTCTCTATTC
The DNA here is from genome assembly GCF_003789085.1 of Penaeus vannamei. NCBI lineage: Eukaryota > Metazoa > Arthropoda > Malacostraca > Decapoda > Penaeidae > Penaeus > Penaeus vannamei. Next base: position 237,104 of record NW_020870616.1, read on the forward strand.
TTTTTTTTGCTCTCTCTCTCTCTCTCTCTCTCTCTCTCTCTCTCTCTCTCTCTCTCTCTCTCTCTCTCTCTCTCTCTCTCTCTCTCTCTCTCTCTTCTCTCTCTCTCCTCTTCTCTCTCTCTCTCTCTCTTTCTCTCTCTCTCTCTCTCTCTTTCTCTTCTCTTTCTCTCTCTCTCTCTCTCTCTCTCTCTCTCTCTCTCTCTCTTCTCTCTCTCTCTCTCTCTCTCTCTCCTCTCTCTCTCTCTCTCTCTCTCTCTCTCTCTCTCTCTTTCTCTCTCTTCTCTCTCTCTCTCTCTCTCTCTCTCTCTCTCTCTCTCTCTCTCTCTCTCTCTCTCTCTCTCTCTCTCTCTCTCTCTCTCTCTCTCTCTCTCTCTCTCTCTCTCTCTCTCTCTCTCTCTCTTCTCTCTCTCTCTCTCTCTCTCTCTCTCTCTCTCTCCTCTCTCTCTCTCTCTCTCTCTCCTCTCTCTCTCTCTCTTCTCTCTCTCTCTCTCTCTTTTTCTTTCTCTCTCTTTTTCTTTCTCTCCCTTTTTCTCTTTTCTCTCTCTTTTCTTTGTCTTTCTCTTTCTTCCCTCTCTTTCTCCTCCTTCCTTCCTTCCTTCCTTCCTTCCCCCCCTTCTCACACCTTTTAACACTCTACCCTAACCCTAGCGACCCCCCTTCCCCCAAACCACTCAGTCCTCACGTATTACACCCTAAGGAATATTTTCTCGCCTTCCAGCCTTTGGTGCTACATTCGGCGCAGCCGCACCGGCCACCACTGCAACCACACAAGGTAAGAACAAGTCAGATCTTTTCTGAATGCTTAAAAAAAGAAGAAGAAAAAAAAAAACAGGATTTTTAAAAAGTAGGTGTTATGGCATGGTATCTTTATTTGTGCAGTTTTCTCAATCTTGTATATTTGATTGGGTCTGAAATAGATCTTGCAGATGAAAATATATTTAAAGCAGTGTGAGGTGTTTTGATTTCTTTACTTGCAAGTTTCATGAATTATTCTCTCTCTCTCTCTCTTTTTATTTGTCTTATTTATGAAGGCTAATGATTATAGATTTCTTGCCTCCCCTGTTATCAATATTCCCATATCATATCTTTGTTTAGTCAGAATTTTGTAAATATTTCTGACTTTATGCTTACCTGTTGATATTTAATCTCTGTACTCTTGAATTTTCCTTGGTCTTCTCTTGTTCTTTATTTCCCTGGTTTGTTATATTTTTGATATACTGCTATTATGGATTAAGCCATTCTCTCCAAATTGTATTATATAACATAATGTAGAAATAGCCTTTGAATTTAAGAGAGAGCTCTTAAAAGGAAATATATTTTTAGATTTCGTTGTGGGTTTGTTGTGAACTAGAAGTGAAAAGTAACTATAATATTCTTAGTCTAATCAATAAATGCGTGTATGCTCTTAGACAGAGAATGTCACATTCATAATTTTTTACAATAGTTTGATTACCGCCATATTATGGGTAGCTCATCTTACTGAACAGCCATAGCCTTTTCATATAGGACTATTCCAAGCCATAGGATGATGTGATAGGGTGTCCATTTCCTCTCCAACCTGACTTTGACCCCAGCTTGTTGATGTCAGTACTCAATCACAGTGACCCTGGGACCAAGCAGTTGTAAAGGCAATTCTCTACCACTGAGCTTCTACCTTCCCCATTGCAATTGCCATGGCAGGGATTTAATAATATTAGATATTATGATAGAATTAAGCCTTTGAATGGAATGACAAGAAAACCCGTTTTGAAAAAGGCCTAGATTTTTAGAGAATGATAATGAAATTTCAAGATATTTCATTATTCTATTTGGTATTAAAACCAAAGAATTTTTTCCATATATTACTGAGAAAATTTGGATCTTCTGAAGGGAGTTGAAAGTTTTGGCATATTTTATTACTTGCAAAAGTATAAAAGAAAACATTTTATGTTACTGGTTTTAGAAATATGTATTACAGATAGAATCAGGAAATTTCTTCAATGTTACTGATAAAATCATAGCTTCTCTACTGAAAGGAAATCTAAACCCAAAGCAACTGTAGATGGTGCCACCCCTCTTCGAAAGAGATTCTGTACTAACGACTTCTTCTTCTCATTAATGACTAACAGGGTTTGGCTTTCTGACTAACTTTGGTGGTGGTGGAGGTGGTGGAGGAGGTGCAGGAGGCAGCGGTGGCTTTCCCAAGCCAGCAACCTCCTTTGGGCCTGGAGGCTTTGGAAGCCTTACTAATACAGTACCTGGAACGGGTTAGTAAGTATGGATGCGTGAAGAGAAAGAGAGAAGCGGCCCGCGCACCGTCTGCCACTGCTCCTCGCATACCCCTCATATGCCCCACGCTCCCACCTCCTTACTTTACTTGCTTCTGTCGTTTATAGTAGCTTTAGTGTATTGTTGAGAGAGAGTGAGTGAGTGAATGAGTGTTCAGAGCACCACTACCCCAATACTCACCCACCTCGTACCTCTCACACCCATGCCCTGCTTTTTTGCCGTTGGCTGCGTAGTAAGAGATAGGGACACCGTTTGCTTTACTGCTGTGGGAGAATGAGTGTTTTTTGCATACATACATACATACCCCTCCCCCTTACACCATCTCATTCCCTCTACCCCAAACCTTCTCTCTCCACTCTTATTTCAGGCCATGTAGTGGGCATTGAATTTCTGCGTGGAGTGAATGAGTTTACCCTTACAGTGAATGTATAGTTTGTTTACCAAGTTTTCCTTATCTTTGATGGCTCCTCAATAACTCCAGTTGTTGCTTTGTGCGAATAGAGAGAGAGAGAGAAAGAGAGAAGAGGGAGAAAGAGAGGGAGAGAGAGAAAGAGAGGGAGAGAGAGAAAGAGAGGGAGAAAGAGAAAGAGAGGGAGAAAGAGAAAGAGAGGGAGAAAGAGAAAGAGAGAGAAAGAGAAGAGAGGAGAAAGAGAGAGGGAGAAAGAGAAAGAGAGGGAGAAAGAGAAAGAGAAAGAGAAAGAGAAAGAGAAGAGAGAAAGAGAGAAAGAGAGAGAAAGAGAGAGAAGAGAAGAAGAGAGAGAAGAGAGAAAGAGAGAAGAGAGAGAGAGAGAGAGAGAGAGAGAGAGGAGAGAGAGGAGAGAGAGAGAGAGAGAGAGAGAGAGAGAGAGAGGAGAGAGAGAGAGAGAGAGAGAGAGAAGAGAGAGAGAGAGAGAGAGAGAGAGAGAGAGAGAGAGAGAGAGGAGAGAGAGAGAGAGAGAAAGAGAGAAAGAGAGGGAGAGAGAGAAAGAGAGGGAGAGAGAGAAAGAAAGGGAGAGAGAGAGAAAGAGAGGGAGAGAGAGACAGTGAGTGAGTGGGTGAGAAAGGGAGTGAGTGAGTGAGAAAGGAGAGTGAGAGAGAAAGAGAGTGAGAGAGAGAGAGAGAGAGAGAGGAGAGGAGAGGAGAGAGGGAGAGGAGAGAGGGAGGGAGGGAGGGAGGGAGGGAGGAGGGAGGGGAGGGAGGAGAGGAGGGAGGGAGGAGGGAGGGAGGGAGGGAGGAGGGAGGGAGGGAGGGAGGAGGGAGGGAGGGAGAGGAGACAGGGAGAGAGGAAGGGAATAGGAGAGAGAGA
>NW_020870616.1:245656-253156 GCF_003789085.1 Penaeus vannamei
GTATAGTCCATCTGTTTCTAGTTCAAGAGAGAAAGAGAGAGAGAGAGAGAAAAAAGCTAATTCAGACTCCTTTTGTCTCCCCAAAAGATGCCTCACAGCTTCAGCAGGCTGCTATGGGGCAGCCAGACCCCTCCCTGGCCCTCCACCTGGCCATCTGCACTCCTTCTTACTTCAACAACGAGAATGATGAAGTTCTGCGCAAGTGGAACCAGCTGCAGGCCTTCTGGGGCGCAGGAAAAGGTACACACTTCAGCTAGCGCCCTCAAGTTGGGTTTAGGTTTGGAAGAAGAGGTGAAATGTTGGGGTTGGGGGTGGCGAGGGGGAAGAGGCGTGAAAAAGTTGTAGAAATAATTGGAAAGCTGGAATTGAATTGAAAAGGTTGAAAGTAGTGGGCAAAATAGATCAAAGGAAGAAAAAATTGTTTCAGTTGTAGGAAATTGAATAACACAACATATTTGGCATATTTTGATTTTGTCTTTAGAAATACATGATGTAACCAAAACACTTCAGATACGTCTCTTACACTGTAAACTTATTAATTCTCATTTATACCTATTTCTTGAAATATACGGTAAGAAAGGGAGGAGGTTCAGACATGAGTATTCTAGAGCCAAAGATGGAGGAAAAGATTCTGAGAGAAGGTGGGTAAAGTAGGGAAAATTTGAGGTGGAATGGGGGTGAAAACGAAACAAATGATAAATAGATGCATAATTAAAGTAAATTTGCAAAAGGGTTAAGTAGATACAGAACCAAATGTGGAAATACTCTAGAAATCAAACAGTAAAAGTCCAGTACTTAGAAAGTTCACGCAGAAATTAAAGAGGGGGAAAAAGTAAGTCCCATTTGAAAGTAGGAAGTGGAACAGCCACAAGAGACTGAAGTGAAAGGGTCTACACATACCAATATGTTGCTCGCTCTAACTAATTCCTACGTCCCCCTCTTTGCCCCAGGCTATTACGCCCCAAACATGCCTCCGGTGGAGTTCACTCCTGAAAACCCATACTGCCGCTTCAAGGCTGTCTGTTACGCGCGCATCCCCGACTACCGTAATGAGGATGGCCATGTGCTGATCAACATTGGGAAGCCGCTATCTGAAGTTGAGTGAGTGATCATGGTGTGGGTCCTGTTATTTAGTGTTGTCATTATTTTAGCTATTGATACGACTATTATGAATGCTGTTTTAAAAGTAATTTTAGTATTATTATTTTTCTTCTTTTTCTATTGAGGCTGGTTCTTTTTCTTATTCTTATTCTTCTTATTATTATTGTTATTATTATTTCTTTTTTTACTGTGATTATACTTACTAATATTACTGAAATTATGATTATGAATATTATTATTGTTATAATTATCATTATCATTCTCATTATTATTTTTACTGTGATTATTATATAAGAGGATAATAGTTGTTATTGTATTATCAGAAATGTTTGAATATTTGATTTAGTATTGAGGGTTACCATTTTTAATTGTCTGATTCTTATCTTTTCATTTTTTGATGTTCTCATTCTCTCCATATATCCCTTTCTTAACTGTAAGTTTCAATCTTTTGCCTTTTTTTTTTTTTTTTCTTAACATATTTTAAAACCTGTGCTTTTGCCATGTACAGTTGTTTCTTTACTGCTCATAAGTTAATGCTTACTTTTCTTCTTTACATAAATTTTGACCTTTTCACTTCTTTGTTGGAGGAATTTAACCAAGCCTGTGTTTTTGCATGACTTTTCTCACTGTCCTTTGCCTTATCAACTGTATTCTTTGCGACAGATGTAGGAAAGTTATGAATGAGAATGAATATCTTCACTATGAAAGGGATGTATTTGAATTGGTTTAGATTATATCTTTGTCAGATGTACATGTATTTCTGATGAAGATATTGATGTCTTAGATATCACTGTGTGTACATACCTGCGAAGATATCACTGAAACCGGTGTGCGAAGATATTTGGTGCGAGTCAGATACATGTCTTACCCTGCGAAGATATCATTGAAACCGCTCAGATACATATTTACCCTGCGAAGATATCACTGAAACCGGTCAAATACATGTCTTACCCTGCGAAGATATCACTGAAACCGGTCAGATACATGTCTTACCCTGCGAAGATATCACTGAAACCGCTCAGATACATGTCTTACCTTGCAAAGATATCACTGAAACCGGTCAAATACATGTCTTACCCTGCGAAGATATTCATTCTCACTCATACCTTTTCTGCATCTCATGTATCTCATGAAATTCAAAATACATCTCTGCATTTTGTGTGTAAATTAATCTTTTTGCTCATACTAGGCTCATATGTCATACAGCCTTGCTGTTTCTCGGCTGTTCAGCCAATCTTTTACTTTGTAGTATTTAGTTGAACCCTCATTTCCAGGCAGCACAAACAGCAGATCGTGACAACCCTGACGACACTCTTCAACGGGGCAGAGGTGGTGGTGGAACTGGTGTATGCTGGCCAAAGCATCAATCAGACGGTCGTTCACATGCATGTCTTGCAGCCACTTCCAAATGGTAAGAGGTTTTACAGGTATTTTTATATATATCCTTTTATATATATTATATATATATGTCCTGCCAGTGTGATGCTGTATCGGGGCTTGTGATTTTTAAATTGTTATTGTTAGTGATGGTAAACATGTAACTTTTGCTTTTGCCATTTTCCTCATTTTTTAATTTAATATAATAATTATTCATTAACCCACTAACGATGGGTGTCCCACATATGAGACACCCGAAAAAATAAACATTGCCGGGGTGTCCTGCCAGTGTGACGCTGTATCGGGGCTCGCGCTCCGACGCAGCAGCAAGCTGGCGGGAGTCCGGGGCAGCCCTGCCTGCCGATTTTGTAGCCGCCCAGCTTCAAAATATACTGGCGTTAATGGGTTAAGTGGACCGTCCCGGAAAATGGCCATCTTTCCCTACTCACTACATCATAAAAAAATATTGGTTAGAGATAACCGTTTGATTCTTTTCGCATGATGTAGAGCATAGAATTTTTTCAGGATTAAAATATTATTATTTTTTGATTAAGGCAAAAATCCAAAAATCAGCTATTTACACGGCCTTAGGACTCCGAGGCTCTAGTGAAAGCAACAAACTGCATTTGAATCGTACGAAAATTACGAAAGTTAGGATGTACCGAAGGTTAAAAAAAAAAAAAAAAAAAAAAGATACAGCGTATTATATTTGGCACCTTGCCAAATATAATATAATACGGGAGATGGTCACTGGGTGTTTATAATTTTCGAGGAGGATCATATGTAGGTGAACGCATGCACACAAAGTTAAAAAGATTAATCATCCTCATTTAGTAAGCCTACATTGACTTTCATGACTAAATAATAAAATATATTAGTTATCCCTCTCATACCGTTTTCTTCGATAATTGTCAATATTAACAGATTGCAAAGGAGAACAAGTGTAGAGTTTATGATTAGCCATTTGCACCCATTATCTTTACTGATAAATGCATAAAATCATGCAGACGCCTAGGTGTGGTGGCATATTTGCGAATTTATGGTACCTAAGACCTACGGTAACATCTGAACTTATTAATTTTTATCGCGAATGCACAAAACAAATGTGATAGCTTTTTGAACTCTAGACGAAGAGTGCGCATACAAATGAGCTCAAAATTCCATATAGTTTTTATTTCAGAGCAGGTATTACTGAGTACTATCATCTTCAATATGAAATAATCAGTATCTTGCTAATACATCTGAAGTTCAAAAATCCAACATTAAGGTAACGTCCGTATTGATTCGGCCTTTACAACGGTAACAACCAATTTCAAATCAAATCAAATTTACCCATGCTGTGATGTACTGACCGTTGAGCGAAATGTAACGGAAATATTTCAATCCTTACTTATAAGGCTATTTTCAAACATTAGTGCTTTGTACATGATGAACATATAGATTACTTTGTAACCTACAACATATTACCAGGGAGTCTCGATGGAAGAATATTTCATGTGCAAAAGGACACAAAACTTAATTTTTTTTTTTTTTTTTAGATACATTTCACAAAATATTTCCTCATATATCACGGTGAAATAATTTTTTCCTGATATTGGTATAAAAGTGTTCCTTGAACATTCACGAACTCATATCTATGCGTAATGTCATAAAAAGTGTCCCCCCCCCCCCCCCCCCCCCCCCCCCCCCCCCATGATTGCAGCAAGCAGAAGTCCACATAGGTGTACCTGGGTGCTCATAAGGGACGTACCTCCCCAGGTGTTCAGCCATCCCATTAGGGATGGTCACCTAAACAAGAAACGTGCCTCTGGGAACAAAGGGAGACACTTATTTGCCACATCCAGTCACAGGAAGGGAATCCATAAGCCGTTTATCAAAATATACCTGTAATTTAGTGAATTGAGTGGCTTCTTGTAATGATGCTTATTTATATACGCAGGTGGGAAACAGAAAGCGCCGTCCTCGGATGTGTATCGTCACATGGCAGCCCCAACCAGTGCAGAGACGGTTAAGGTATGGAGAATTGAGCTTGAATAAACATTCGAGGGAAACGAGAAAAACTTCTGTAGAGTAAGAATTAAGTTTTTTTTATGAGATGTTGAAGGATTAATCGTTTCAAATTTTATTCACTACAGATTAAATTTGTATTTCGCTTAATTATTTATTGTAATTACATTAGTTATGGATTATTTAGAAAATTCCATTATCACCTAGATACTTAAAATAATAATAATAATTAATTACATAAATTTGATTTCATGTAATAACTTCATGGCTGTATTGAAATATATAATAACATTAGTAATTTTCCTTTTTGTTTTTCTCAGAACTTGTGCATTCTGGACGTGATTCCACTGGTGTCGCTGAATGATAAACAGATGAAGGAATACCTTGACACTCCACAGAGAGGTGAGGATGGGGAGAAGAGATAGTAGGATGAAAGAGCAGTACAGTAGATGACAGAAAAATTAAGAAAGAGAGAGGTAGGATGTAGAAAGGGGTAAAAGGGGCAAAAACTATGGGAGAAGAGGAACTGAAAAAGGAGGATAAATAACAGAAGAGGAAGATGAAGGGAATAGAGTTATTTATTGACTTATTTCTGGAGTGAATGGAAACAGGGTCTGGAACAATAGATCTAGAGAGCAGAATTGTGACAAGAAAACCTGTAACCAAATATTCGTATTACATTTTTGATACAGTAATGCAGGCCTGGATTTACTATGTTTAAAGCTATTATTTGGTGTTTTATATATGTATATGTAAGTTTTTTTTTCTTTTTCAATGTTTATGATTAGGATTCTGAAATTAATTCAGAATTTTTGGAGAAAGATAAAACATGTTGACTATATTGAGAATGTAAAAGAAAAAATATAGATACTGCATGTATTCTGAACAAAAAAAAACTGTGACTAACTTTTAGGTTGAAAGAGGGCAGGAGTGGGTTTATAGGCCTGCCGGATGGCCACCAGAAGGCCTAGTGGCTTGCACCTCACTCTCAAAATTTCCGTCTCCTGCCCAGAGAAAGGGAGACACAGGCAGGCAGAGAGATAGATGGATAGGTAGATGCCAATATAGGTACATAGGGAGATATATATGTAGCTATAGCTAGATAAGGAAATATATTGATAGAGATATATGTAGATAGATAGATGTAGATCTACAGGTATAGAAATATAAACAGGTATAGATATAGAAAGATAGGTGTAGATATAGATGTATGTAAATAGATATAGATAAATAAAAAAATAGGTATAGATCTCTGTAGATGGATTGATAGATAAAGATTGATATAGATCAATCAATGTAGATAGAGATCAATATAGATAGGTAGCTACGGGAACGTAGAGATACATAGATATGGACACAGACAGACATACAGATGGTCATTTTCACCATCTGTTCCTCTTGCCTGCAGGCATCGACCCGGCACTGTGGGAGCAGGGCAAGAGGGAGAACCCGAACCCGAAGAAATTCTTCCCTGTGGTCAAAGTTGGGTTCCAGGAGCTCCAGATGCAGTTCAAGTAGGTGTTCATGTGTGGTGTCCGCTGCCTTTCTTACTTTTTTTATTTCCTTACTTCTCTCTCTGTCTCACTGTTTTTCTCGCTCTTTCTCTAGCCCCTCTCCCTTCCCTCTCTCCTTCCTATGTTAGTCCTTTTTCTTCTTCATTTTCTTCTCAGTGATGGTTAGTCCTTATCAATTAAAATAAAAATAAAGGAAAGTATCTGTCCTTGTGCAGAGAACAGGAGCAGCACGCGGAGAAACTTCAGACCAGCATGAAGGAGATCACGGACGCCATCACGCAGCTCAAGCACAAGCAGGCCATGGTGAAGGCGGCTATCCAGAATGCCAAATGGAAGCAGGCTAACCTCATGAGGAGGGTGCTCAAGGTGAGGATGCGAAGGGGCCTAGGGCTGGCACGGAGGGAGGGTGGAGTGGCTTAGAGCTGGCTGGGGTTTAGGGGTGTGTGTAGGTGTTAGGGTTGTCTAAAACGGTGGTGAAGGAGTGTGTGAAGAGGATGTAGGAGTGGGAGGGACGAAGTGTGAAGGGTTGTAAGGCTGGGAGAGAGGGAGCATCTAGGTGTGTGTGGTTGTCTAGGGTTGTCTGAGTGTGGGTGAGTGGAAGTGAGGAAGTGTTTGGAAGTATGATCATCATTTTTATCATTAGTAACCCTGAAAGGTAGTATGTACATCTATACCATGGCATGGCTGGATTCATTACTAGGTGGCATGTACTTCTATGCCCTGTGCAGTCCAGCCTGGTCTGAGTTGTGTACACTAAATACTTATTTGCCTTTCTGGGAATGGCCATTGAGGAATTACAACCCCTTAAAAATTTGGCTTAATGTCTATTTTTATACCTCATAAAGTGGCTTTCATATACACTGCAACCAAAAATGTAGAAAGTGGGAAAAATGTGTTTCTTTAATTGCATTTTTTTTAATGGCTTACTGTACTTGCAGTACTCAGCATGCGTCTTGGTATAGTGCAGGGAAGACCTGTTAGTATTGAGTTACCTTCAATAATGGTGATGATCATTACCATCTTCATTATTGTAACCATCATCACCATCTTTATTGTTTTCACCATGACTATTCATTGTCATTATCCAGTTGTAACTGAAACCCTGGTCCCTTGTCCCTGGCAGTTGGTGTCGGCTCAGGAAGTGGAGCGCAAGAGAGGAGTCCCACTTGATCAGACAGAGGAGCAGATCCGCATGAGGCTGGAAGACCTATATGTCCAGCTTATGCAGCCCACGCAGTATAGGGTGAGTAGTTGTTGTGTTAAGTTTGATTTTGCTATTTTATGATTTTTTGTTGTTCGAATTCCTAGGCTCATCCAAAGATTTGTAAAAGTAGGTTTATAATTACTCAGAGGAAAAGATTTTGGTTCTCATCCAAATTATGCAGATTTTCTTCTTCTTTTTTGTTCTCAATTTGCGGCTCTTCTTTGTGGAGATGAATAACTGTTTATGTTCATCCAGAAAGCATAAAAACATTACTTGAATTATGATCGCTATCATGCA
>NW_020870616.1:258156-259811 GCF_003789085.1 Penaeus vannamei
CTCGTCGAACAGCTAATGGGCTGAAAGAGTAAGACAGAAGGGTAATTAAATGGGTAGTTCAGGTGATAATGCAATCATTAATGGTCGTTAACTCGTCGAAAAGCTAATGGGCTGAAAGAGTAAGACAGAAGGGTAATTAAATGGGTAGTTCAGGTGATAATGCAATCATTAATTGGTCGTTAACTCGTCGAACAGCTAATGGGCTGAAAGAGTAAGACAGAAGGGTAATTAAATGGGTAGTTCAGGTGATAATGTAATCATTAACTGGTTATTAACTTGTTCGAACTAAAAAGTGTAATAAATGGGCAGTTCAGGTGATAATGCAATCATTAATTGGTCATTAAAACTGTTAATGAAAAGAGCAAGACAGAAGGTAATTAAAGGCAGTTCAGGTGATAATGTAATCATTAACTGGTTATTAACTTGTTCGAACTGAAAGAGTAAGAAAGAAGGGTAATTAAATGGGCAGTTCAGGTGATAATGTAATCATTAACTGGTTATTAACTTGTTCGAACTGAAAGAGTAAGACAGAAGGGTAATTAAAGTTCAGTGATAATGTAATCATTAACTGGTTATTAACTGTTCGAACTGTTAATGTTCTGAAAGAGTAAAAAGGAAGGGTAATTAAATGGGTAATTCAGGTGATAATAAGTTAATTAACTTGTCGAATTGCTAATGGTCTGAAAAAAGTAAATAATGTAAATTAAATGGTTAACTGGTTAATGATGATGATGATTCGGTTGATAAGTGAAACGACGAGCAAAACATAATTAAGCAGATTGAATAAATAATAGCAATAACGATGACACGAACAAGAATAGCAACAGTTAAATGGAAAGTTTGATAATAGTGGTAAAAGATAATCAATAACATACACATAATAACAGTTTGATGGGTACATTAATAACAATGTCATTAGCAAATAGAGATAACTGCATAATCGTCAAATCATTCACAAACTGTTAAAAAAGCTAATAAAATCTATAATTACTACATGAAGAGTTATTAGTTTCCCCCCGCCAACCTGTCAAACAATTAACTGGTTGTATAATTACTAAATAAAAGATAATTAGATATCCTCACCAATCTATCAAACAAGTAAGAAAAAATAATTAATCTTAGAAAGAATTAACAAATATATGATAAAACAATAGAATAAATCGAAGAAAAAAACACACGAAAAATAATAGTAAACACCACAATGTATATATATATATATATATATATATATATATATATATATATATATATATATAGAGAGAGAGAGAGAGAGAGAGAGAGAGAGAGAGAGAGAGAGAGAGAGAGAGAGAGAGAGAGAGAGAATGAATACATAGAAGAAAATAAGAAACTATGAAAAATAATAAAAAACACAAAGACACACATATATATATATATATATATATATATATATATATATATATATATATATATATATATATATATATATATATATATATGAGATATGAGAAATTGATACAGATATGGATAGATGGATATCGACCCCTATTTTACTCACAAAAAATAAAGACCAAAGAAAAAAATCCATATTCACAAGAAAATATAACAGAAGTATTATACCATCCAAATTGACTTACTTCTTGAGGTCCAGTTTCTCAATTGACTTCTTGAAATCGATTGTACTTGAGTTGAATTTT
>NW_020870616.1:259876-262376 GCF_003789085.1 Penaeus vannamei
CCAAGGGCCCATATAAGGACTTTTATTGGCCTTGCTCTAAACTCCACCAAGGCCCATATAAGGATTTCTATTGACCTTGCCCTAAACTCCATACCCAAGGCCCATATAAGGACTTTCTATTGGACCTTGCCCTAAAACTCCATACCCAAGGCCCATATAAGGACTTTCTATTGACTTGCCCCTAAACTCCATACCCAAGGCCCATATAAGGACTTTCTATTGACCTTGTCCCTAAACTTCCATACCCAAGGCCATATAAGGACTTTCTATTTGACCTTGCCCCTAAACTCCATACCCAAGGCCCATATAAGGACTTTCTATTGACCTTGTCCCTAACTCCATACCAAGGCCCATATAAGGACTTTCTATTGACCTTGTCCCTAAACTCCATACCCAAGGCCCATATAAGGACTTTCTATTGACCTTTCCCTAAACTCCATACCCAAGGCCCATATAAGGACTTTCTATTGACCTTTCCCTAAACTCCATACCCAAGCCATTATAAGGACTTTCTATTGACCTTGTCCCTAAACTCATACCCAGGCCCATCTTCTATTGACCTTGGCCCTAAACTCCATACCCAAGGCCATATAAGGACTTTCTATTGACCTTGCCCTAAAACTCCATACCCAAGGCCCATATAAGGACTTTCTATTGACCTTGTCCCTAAACTCCATACCCAAGGCCCATATAAGGACTTTCTATTGACTTGCCCTAAACTCCATACCAGGCCCATATAAGGACTTCTATTGACCTTGCCCTAAACTCCATACCCAAGGCCCATATAAGGACTTTCTATTGACCTTGCCCCTAAATTCCATACCCAAGGCCATATAAGGACTTCTATTGACTTGCCCCTAAACTCCCCAAGGCCCATATAAGGACTTCTATTGACCTTGTCCCTAAACTCCATACCAAGGCCCATATAAGGACTTTCTATTGACCTTGTCCCTAAACTCCATACCCAAGGCCCATATAAGGACTTTCTATTGACCTTGCCCCTAAACTCCATACCCAAGGCCCATATAAAGGACTTTCTATTGACCTTGCCCTAAACTCCATACCCAAGGCCATAAGGACTTCTATTGACCTTGCCCTAACTCCATACCCAAGGCCCATATAAGGACTTTCTATTGACCTTGCCCCTAAACTCCATACCCCAAGGCCCATATAAGGACTTTCTATTGACCTTGTCCCCTAAACTCCATACCCAAGGCCCATATAAGGACTTTCTATTGACCTTGCCCTAAACTCCATACCCAAGGCCATATAAGGACTTCTATTGACCTTGCCCTAAACTCCATACCCAAGGCCCATATAAGGACTTCTATTGACCTTGCCCTAAACTCCATACCCAAGGCCCATATAAGGATTTCTATTGACCTTGCCCCTAAAATGGCCCACTCTATTGACCCCTAAACTCCATACCAAGGCCATATAAGGACTTCCTATTGACCTTGCCTAAACTCCATACCAAGGCCCATATAAGGACTTTCTATTGACCTTGCCCCTAAACTCCATAGGCCATATAAGGACTTTCTATTGACCTTGTCCCTAAACTCCATACCCAAGGCCCATATAAGGACTTCTATTGACCTTGCCCCTAAACTCCATACCCAAGCCCCATATAAGGACTTTCTATTGACCTTGCCCCTAAACTCCATACCCAAGGCCCATATAAGGACTTTCTATTGACCTTGCCCCTAAACTCCCATACCCAAGGCCCATATAAGGACTTTCTATTGACCTTGTCCCTAAACTCCATACCCAAGGCCCATATAAGGACTTTCTATTGACCTTGCCCCTAAACTCCATACCCAAGGCCCATATAAGGACTTTCTATTGACCTTGCCCTAAACTCCATACCCAGGCCCATATAAGGACTTTCTTTGACCTTGCCCCTAAAACTCCTACCCAAGGGACTTTTATTGACCTAAACTCCCCCCATACCTTTCCTAACCTTGACCCTAAAATCCATACCCAAGGCCCATATAAGGACTTTCTATTGACCTTGTCCCTAAACTCCATACCCAAGGCCCATATAAGGACTTTCTATTGACCTTGTCCCTAAACTCCATACAAGCCCATATGGGACTTTCTATTGACCTTGCCCCTAAACTCCATACCCAAGGCCCATATAAGGACTTTCTATTTGACCTTGACCCTAACTCCATACCCAAGGCCCATATAAGACTTTTATGACCTTGTCCCTAAACTTCCATACCCAAGGCCCATATAAGGACTTTCTATTGACCTTGTCCCTAAACTCCATACCCAAGGCCATATAAGGACTTTCTATTGACTTGTCCTAAACTCCATACCCAAGGCCCATATAAGGACTTTCTATTGACCTTGCCCCTAAACTCCATACCCAAGGCCCATATAAGGACTTTCTATTGACCTTGACCCTACCCATCGTTATATTCTGAGAAGCGATGAGGTCACCGTATTTCTCTAAGATGTTGGCTGAGGCTCTTGAGATGAAGGTAGCGTAGGCGCC
>NW_020870616.1:264876-267376 GCF_003789085.1 Penaeus vannamei
GCTGATGGGTATACATCTAATATTTCTGTGAATATGCATGTCCGTATAATGAAAATTCACTGGGTTGGGCCTCGCGCAAATCTTAACAAAGCGAACGAAAAAATATGAATTTCACTCGTTTACGTTTTGGTTTAAATCCTATATCATTTCATTGGTTTTTCCACTCGTTTACGTTTTTGTTTAAATCCTATATCACTTCATTGCTTTTTCCCACTCGTTACGTTTTAAAATACTTTTTACCCATTCCTTACCTTCTATAAAAATATTTTCGAACCCAAACCCTTATCAAAATGCATGATTCTCCACCGGACCGTCTCTCCGCAAATAATTTCATCCGATTGTGAACGCAATGCCATCAGCTGACGCCATTATGCTGTGACACGCGTTTGGAAGCAGTCTCGTGATAAAAAAAATTCTGATAAACACTTGTTTTCTCCTCAGGCTGGCCAGGAGCACACACCCGCATCCGCCTGGTCTTTCGGTCCTTGACTTATATTTGCGAAATAAGAGTTAATGTTTTTGCGATAAGGACCTTGCATGGGAGGGAGGAAGGGAGGGGGAGGGAGGGAGGGAGGAGAGGGAGGGAGAAGGAAGGAGGAAGGGGGAGGGAAGAGAGAGAGGGAAAGAGGAAAGAGAGAGAGGAGTGGAGAGAAGAGAAGAGAGAGAGAGGGAAAAAAAAGAGAGAGAAAGGAGAAGAAGAGGGGGGAAGAGGAGAAGAGAGAGAGAGGGAGAGAGGGGGAGAGAGAAGAGAGAGAGAGGGGGAAGAGAAGTAAAGAGAGAAGGAAGAGAGAGAGAGAGAGAGAGAGAGAGAGAGAGAGAGAGAGAGAGAGAGAGAGAGAGAGAGAGAGAGAGAGAGAGAGAGAGAGAGAGAGAGAGAGAGAGAGACAGAGAGAGAGAGAGAGAGAGAGAGAGAGAGAGAGAGAGAGGATAGAGAGAAAGAAAGAGAAGAGAGAGAAGAGAAGAGAAGAGGAGAGAGAGAGAGAGGAATGAATGAACGAGCGAGTGTGAGTGAGTGAATGAATCATAATGCGAATGAATGGTGAAAACGGGCGAATGAGCAGAATGAGTGAGTGGACGAGCGAGCGAGTGAGTATGCGAGTGAATGAACGAGCGAGTGAGTGAACGACAGGGGGAGTGATTAAGGCCCTATCACACTATCACTTTTTCCGTCATTTTTTTGCGTTCCCGAATGAAGTTTCCGTATGAAAATCAGCTGACTCACGTAAACAAACATGGCGCTATCGGAGTGAGGTCCCGGGAATCACACGAACACTCTCATACATATCACGTTATTTTAAAGAAATATGATGATGTATATTGCATATACGGCTACACCGTGAGACTGGCACAGGACCTGTTATCTGCACTATCCGTGATCGCCAACTCAGGCTTTACGGCCACCTGGCTCGCCTTCCTCAGGATGATCCCGCCCATCAGGTCGTCTCTGTTCGAGACAACCCTGGGTGGAGGAGGCCTGTGGGACGACCGAGGAAGTTGTGGCTTAGGCAGATCGATCAAACCTGTCGTGAGGAGCTTGAGATGGGCCGAGTCCCTGCCTGGCGACTTGCCATGAGGGACCCTCGCAGGTACAAGCGAAGGGTGGATGCGGCTATGCGCCCCCGTCGGCGTTAGCTCCGCAATGATGATCATGATATTGCATACACGAATGTTCTAAAATATTAGCTTAAGTTTACATTCACTCATTCTAACTAATTTATTAATAGCACAAGATCAAGACGGAAATTAGTCAGACGGAAACGGTCGTAACCGTCTTCGTATGGAAGGCGTTCCGTTTGCAAACGATCCTTGCGGAGAGCCTCAGATTCAGACGGAAAAATTGACGGAAAAAGTGATAGTGTGATAAGGCCTTTTACTGAACGAGCGAGCGAGTAAGGGGAATAGCAAGCGAGTAAAGGTGCTGTCACACTAGCACTTTTTCCGTCAATTTTTTGACAATTTTATTTAACATAAATACAAACATTCTCGAGTATAGCTCTTGATCTGACTATGCTTGGCTGAAAAAGTTGACAGAAAGGTTTTCAGACGGAAACGATCATTATCGTCTGACTGGAGAATCGACAATTCGCTCAAAAATTGACAAAATTTCAGAAAATTGTAAAAAAAAAATGACGGAAAAAGTGCTAGTGTGACAGCACCGTAAGTGAACGAGCGAATATGTGCGTAAGTGAATAAACGAGAAGAGTGAATGAGTAAATAAACGAGTATGTAGGTGCCAAGCAAGTGCCAACCCCACCCTCAGACCCACCTTCTTGGCACTCTCGTATATGACCTGGTACAACAGCGGCGCCGACTTGGTACGAAGAGTATAATTGCCTGAAAAGAAGAGATAAGAAAAGATAATAGAGAACAGAGAAGGAAAAGCTATTATAGACATAATTCATCATATGATATGATATAATATAATAATAATGATAATAATAATAATAATAATAATAATAATAATAATAGGTAATAATAATAATAATAATAATAATAATAG
>NW_020870616.1:272376-284876 GCF_003789085.1 Penaeus vannamei
TTTTTGCTCTATGTTTGTGCGTGGGTGTAGATGTTTGTGCTTGCGAATGTAGGTGATTAAATTAACATGTTGTGGATTGCACATAAATATAGAAGTATGAAATACCACGATCCAATGAGGCTGAATCAATGACGGTGGGTCAAGTAATATTTTGCTATGGCCGAAGAGTCCGAATTAAATTGACTGAAAAAGGTTTGACTCAGTTTTCCACATATCCAGAACATCGGCTCTGATTGGCTGCGACGCGAGGTAGCTGGACGGTGATTGGTTGCAGCCCATGAAAGCTCGGCAGTGATTGGCTTGGGCGCGAGAAAGCTTAACGGTGATTGGCTGGCGGGGGAGATCGCTGGAACACCCGTGTCCAGCCGTCCATAAAAAGATTTCAAAGAGAGAATGGGAATGGATATCTTCACAATACAAGAAATCTATCAAACCGATTCTGAATATATCTTCAGACATACGAGTAGGACATCCTGCTGAGATGTTCATTCTCATTCATACCTTTTCTGTCGCTATGAGGACGGTACCAAAATTTTCATATTCAATTACACTCGACTTAGCTTCCTCTGATTAATATCCGCTAAAGATCCACGGTTGAGCATAATGCCGTAGCGGGGATTTATTCACCTTCATGAATGAACCACATCGTCACGAACAGTGTGAATAGCCTTAAAGGTACTCGTCTGCTTGTTGCTCTAATGGTATCAGAAGTTGCTGGGATAGCCTGGTTGTTTTCGGTCCAAGGCTGGTGGCGTGGTAGCGGGAAATAGTCACATTTGCACGACACGAAAATCTGTTACTGAGAATGAGAAAAATCGGCAACTTCCTGTGACAGGCATAACTAATTTGGAGAATTGTGGATGCCACAGAATACGGGAATGAATGTAGCCCCCACTGCTCATTAAAGCCGACTACACAGGATACATAAGAACATTAGGATTTCGAAATATTGTCAGGGTCTCCATGGGCGCCCCAAGAATAGTCAAGAGCCATGAAAGTGTCGCAAAGTCATGAGTGAAAGGAAAATCTGTTTTGTTTTGCTTTTTCCTTCTTTACTTTTGAACTAAATATGTTTATTCGCCCGAACAAAAGTACGGTTGCAACTAATTTTATTATGGTTATTATACATTATATTTCAAATCTTATTCCAAGGTACCAGGAGGATGGTGGTTCGCGACGACTGACGATACATATGAAGTCGATTGGTTGTGGATCCTTGTTTCGAACTACAAGCTACGCAAGACATGGATTACAGCTTGTTATTTCTGGTTATCACTTTTTTTTTATTCCTTCATTCTTTTCAAAATCCGATGGACATAGACCTTCCCCAGACTGTTATCACGTCGTTCTGCTTCCAGCCTCCCGTTCCTAATGCTCTGAAACTCGGTGACTCAGCAGGAACGGCCTTAACGTTGCTTGAGACGCGCCACCTGATGGGGAGAGGGTGGGCCATACCCTCCCACGCCGGCCCAGTGCGGGTTGGTAGGGGCTTGCTTGGTCGCCTCTTTACAACGCACAGTGACATACGCTGAAAATATTCTTATGTCCCCACGATCACGTATCACACGACTTTTCCGAAATCTTCTTTTCACGTCCCAACGATCACGTATCACACGACTCTTCCGTAATCTAAGTTCGTATACACGGAAAACGAGGAGGTAGAAAAAATTCACACAATACGAAGTACTGAACATTTCGTAAGCAACTGGATGGGACTCGTTGTTCCATTCTCTCCCCGCATATACACTAATTACAAACATGATGTAGAATAACAAATTTCAGTGTAGATATTGCCACATGAGCTTTTATGATAATGGGTTGGTAATGGACACGTTTTGAATTGTGTTTGTAAAATATTAAGCTAACCATAGTGTGTTAAATGTGAAGACACAGAAGACCATGATTCATGTACTCATAAGCCTATCTGTTGCTATTAATGTGAAATATGGTAGAAAAACCCACAATGCACAAACTAGATTTATTGAGGAAAGTGAGACAACAGTTTCGGAATCGTCCTCGAAGATGGAATCGAGGACGATTCCGAAACTGTTGTCTCACTTTCCTCAATAAATCTAGTTTGTGCATCGTGGGTTTTTCTACCATAAGTTATCAACACGGTATTGTGTTTTTCCATTCAGCAATGTGAAATGTTACAAAAAAGACTTAATAACAAAGAACCGTTATAAATACCAACACATAAGAGAGCCTTAGTAAATTGTTTAAGCACGAAATTTAAGAATTTTCTCCTTGTAATAAAAATAACAGCTACACAGTCCTCCCCAATTCCTACCTGAGGATCTGCCAAGCGTCCTCATAGCTAATAGGCTGAACTGGAATGGTAGGAATGGGTGCCTCTGCCATGGGAATGTGGAAGGCACTCTCTGGAATGACAGATAAGTTCCATTATTACTGTTATCGTTGCCATCGGGACATTACTCTTATCATGGTTAGCGTTATCAATCATTCTCATTATCTTTTATTATTACTATTTTCTTATTGGTTTTATCATAATATATCATTATTATTACATTGTTATCACTATTATCCTTTATTATTAAAATAAATTTAATTGTTATATAATAATAATTAATTATAAATTATTATTGTTATTATAATTATTATATATAATAATTATTGTTATTGTAGTTGTTATTGTTATATTATCCTTATGATAATTATAACTCTCATTGCTGATATAGCTACCACCCCACCAACCTCTACCCCATCTCACCCCAACCCCCTCCCTCCACCCACCCCTCCCCTCCCACCCACCCCCGAACCCCACCCATCCCTCCGACCCCACACCCTCCAACCACCCCACCCCTCCCTCTCCATACACCCCTCCCCTCCCTTCACACCCACCAACCCCTTCCAATACCCACCCACCCACCTCCCTCCACCCCCCCTCCACCCCATCCCACACCACCCCTCAACCCCCCAACCACCAACCCCCCTCCCCTCCAACACCCCGAACACCCATCCCCCTCCCATCCACCCCCACCCATGCCCCCCTCCACACACCCACCCAACTCCTTCCATCCAACTCCCAACCCCAACCCCCAACCCCTACGACCCACCCTAACCCCCTCACCCATACCCCATCCCCCTCCACCCCCACAAACCACCCATCCCCCAATCCCCTCCACACACAACCCATCCCTCACCCCACATACCCCAACCCCTCGACCACCAACTCACGGTGGCGGGGTAGAAGGGCGTCAGCGGGTGATGTAAGCTTGACGGTGGCCGAAGGGGTGTCGGTGACCGACGGGGGAGAAGCGAGAAGATAGCACCTGGATGTTAGTCACGAATTCTGGTCCTTCGGGAGCCGTAGTCCGAAGGGTCACTGAACAGGACGAGGCCGACGGCGCACGGAGGTCCTCCGCGTCTGGGCCTGTGGGGGTCGACGAGGGTTGGAGAGGGGGTTGTGGGGAGGTTGTGGAGGGGGGTTTGGGGAGAGTGAGAGGGTTGTGGGGAGTGGGGGTTTGGGCTAGAGTGAGAGGAGTGTGGAGGGGGGTTGGGTAGAGTGAGAGGGTTGTGGAGGGGGGTTGGGAGAGTGAGAGGAGCGAGACGGTGGTAGTGGGGGGGGTTGGGCGAGAGTGAGAGGGTTGTGGAGGAAGGGGTTTGGGTAGAGTATAGGAGCAGAACGGAATATGGTGAGAGGAAGGGCTGGGGGAAGTGGAGAGGGTTGTGGAGGGGGTTTGGGGAAGAGTGAGAAGGGTTGTGGAGGGGGGGGGAGAGTGAGAGGAGTTGGTGGAGGAAGGTTGGGGAGAGTGAAGGGGTTTGTGGAGAGGGGTTGGGGAGAGTGAGAGGGTTGTGGAGGGGGGGTTAGGGGAGAGTGAGAGGTTGTGGAGGAGGGTTGGGGAGGTGGAGAGGGTTGTAAGAAGGGGTTGGGGAGAGTGAGAGGGTTGTGGAGGGGGGTTGGGTAGAGTTGAGAGGGTTGTTGGAAGGGGGTTGAGGAGAGTGAGAGGGTTTGGAGAAGTGGAGAGGGTTGTGGAAGGGGGTTGGGGAGAAGTGGAGAGGGTTTTTGTGAGGGGGGTTGGGGAAAGTGAGAGGGTTTTGTGGGAGGGGGTGGGAAGAAAGTGAGAGGGTTGTGGAAGGGGGTTGGGGGAGAGTCGAGAGGGTTGTGGAGGGGGTTGGGTAGAGGTGAGAGGGTTGGTGGAGGGGGGTTGGGGAGAGTGAGAAGGGGTGTGGGAGGGGGTTGGGGAGAATGAGAGGGTTAATGGAGGGGGTTGGGGAGAGTGAGAGGGTGTATGTCAGAGAGACGAGTATAGAGCGGCCGTTCGTGTGACGCAACGTAGCACTTAGAGAGGTGGTGTGAGATGGGGGGGATTGGGAGAGTGAGAGAGGGTTTGTGGGAAGGGGGTGGGGAAGAGTGAGAGGGTTGTGGAAGGGGGGTTGAGGAGAGTGAGAGCCGTTTGTGGAGGGGGTTGGGGAGAGTGAGAGGGTTGTTGGGGGGTTTGAGGAGGGGGTTGGGGAGAAGTAAGAGGGTTGTTGGCAAGGGGTTGGGGAGAGTGAGAGGGTTGTGGGAGGGGTTGGGTAGAGTGAGAAGGGTTGTGGAGGGGGTTGGGGAGAGTGAGAGGGTTATGGGGAGGGGGGTTGGGGAGAGTGAGAAGGGTTGTGGAGGGGTGTTGGGGAGAGTTGAGAGGGGTTGTGGAGGGGGGGCTTGGGGAGAGTGAGAGGGTTATGGAGGGGGGTTGGGGAGAGTGAGAGGGTTGTGGAGGGGGGTTGGGTAGATGAGAGGGTTGTGAGGGGGGTTGGGGGAGAGTGAGAGGGTTGTGGAAGGGGGTTGGGGAGAGTGAGAGGGGTGGTGGAGGGGGGCTTGGGGAAAGTGAGAGGGTTTGTGGGAGGGGGTTGGGGAGAGTGAGAGGGTTGTGTAGAGTGAGAGTAGTTGTGGAGGGGGGTTGGGGGAGAGTGAGAGGGTTGTGAAAGGGGGTATTAGGGAGAGTGAGAGGGTTGTGGAGGGGGGTTGGGTTAAGAGTGAAGAGGGTTGTGGGCAGGGGGTTGGGGAGAGTGAGAAGGGTTGTGGAAAGGGGGGTTGGGGAGAGTGAAGAGGGATGGTGGAGGGGGGGTTGGGGAGAGTGAGAAGGGTTGTGTAGAGTGAGAGGTTGTGGAGGAGGGGTGGGGAGAGTGAGAGGGTTGTGTAGAAGTGAGAGGGTTGTGGAGGGGGGTTGGGGAGAGTGAGAGGGTTGTGAAAGGGGTTGGGAAGAAGTGAGAGGGTTGTGGAGGGGGTTGGGGAGATGAGGATACTACTGTGTACGACGAGACACGCAGGTGTGTAGGCAGGAGGTAGAGGAGAGGAGGGTTAATTGCGGGGAGGAGTGTCGGATCGACGATAGTATGAGAGACGGAGGGGAGGGGTGTGGAGGTGATGTAGAGTAGTATTAGTTGGTGCGAGAGGCACACGGTGGAGGGGTTTGGAGGGGGGTTGGGAGAAGTGAGAAGGGTTTGTTTAAGGAGGGGTTGGGGAGAGTGAAGGTTGTGGAGGGGGGTTGGGAGAGTGAGAGGGTTGTGGAGGGGGTTGGGAGAATGTGAAGAGGGTTTGTGGAGGGGGGTTGGGGAGAGTGAGAGGGTTTGTGGAGGGGGGGTTGGCGGAGAGTGAGAGGGTATGCTGAGGGTTTGGGAGAGTGAGAGGGTTGTGGAGGGGGTTGGGGAAGTGAGAGGGTTGTGGAAGGGGGATTGGGGAGAATGAGAGGGTTGTGGAGGGGTGTTTGGGGAGAGTGAGAGGGTTGTGGAGGGGGGTTGGGGAGAGTGAGAGGGTATTGTAAGAAAACCTCTTGTATCTGGGCCTCGGGGTTAAGGGTTGTGAAAAGGTAAAGGGTTGTGAGGTTTAAGAAGATGGCAGGGGGAGGGTGAGAGAAGATATCACTTCGTCGGGTGTGTACCGTAGAGGGAGGTGATGGTGGGGGGAAGGGGGGGAGAGGGGAAAGGGGGTAGAGTGGGGAGGGGTGTTGGATTTGGGATTCATACAACGAATACAAGCTACAACAGACCACACACATATGTATGAGTGTATCTCTCTCTCTCTCTCTCTCTGTCTGTCCCTTCTCATCTCTCTCTTTCCTCTCTCTCTCCCCCCTCTCTCTCTCTCACTCGTCTCTCCTCTCGCTCCCTCCCTTCCCCTCTCTCTCTCTCTCCTCTCTATCCTCTCTCTCTCTCTCTCATGCTCTTCTCTCTCTCTCATCCCTCTCGTCTCTCTCTCTCTCTCTCCTCTCTTCGTCTCCGTCTCTCTTCTCTCATCCTTTCCTTCTTCTCTCTCTCCTCTCTCTCTCTCCCCCCTCTCTCTCTCCCGCCCCTCTCTTCCTCTCCTCGCTCTCTCTCTTCTCTCTTCTTCACTTTCTAGGACCCACGTCCTCTCTCACAGACTCTTGTTCGCCTCTCTCTCTCATCTCTGGGCTCGCTGTCTCTCTCTCGCTCCTCCTCGCCTCGTCGCTCCCTCCCCTCCCTCTCTCCGTCCCTCCTCATCTTCTCTCATCTCTCGTCTCTCTCCTCTCCTCATCTCTCTCTCTCTCTCGTCTCTCATCTCTCTCTCTCTCTCGTCTCTCTCTCTCTCTCTCTCTTTCTCTCCTCTGTCTCTGTCTCTCTCCTCCTTCCCCCTCTCTCTCTCTCTCTCCTCCCTTTCTCTCCATCTCTCTCTCCCTCCCTTTCTCTCTCTCTCTTTCCCTCACCTTTCTCTCTCTCCTCTTTCCCTCCCTTTCCTCTCTCTCTCTCTGGGCTCTCTCTAAGCTCTCTCTCTCTCTCTCTCTCTCTCTCTTCTCATTTTCCTCTCTCTCTCTCTCTCCAGCCATCTCGTCTCACTATACCTCTCTCTCTCTCTCCCTCCCCGCCTCTCTCTCCCTCCCCCATCACCCCCCCTCATCTCTCCTCCCCCATCCCCCCCTCCTATCTCCCTCCCCCATCCCCCACTCTCTCTCCCTCCATCCCCATCCCTCTCTCTCCCTCTCGTTCCCCATCCCCCCCGGTCTCTCTCCTCCTCCCCCCCCCATCCCCCCCTCTCTCTCCTCCCCCTCCCCTCTCTTCTCTCCTCCTGCCTCCCCCCATCTCTTCTCTCGTCCCTCCTCTCCTCTCTCTCTCTTCCCCTTCTCTCCCTTTCTAAATAATAACAATAATAACATGTTGTACTAACACCTATTTAAAAGTATCCCTGAGAAGAGGTTAGAGAGACGTCCCAACACATACATAACTCAAATCATTTCACCATAAAACCACACTAACAATAATCATACGGACTTTATACTTA
The DNA here is from genome assembly GCF_003789085.1 of Penaeus vannamei. Taxonomy (NCBI): domain Eukaryota; kingdom Metazoa; phylum Arthropoda; class Malacostraca; order Decapoda; family Penaeidae; genus Penaeus; species Penaeus vannamei. Next base: position 279,617 of record NW_020870616.1, read on the forward strand.
AAATATTCACACCCATACACCACCATACGCACAATATTTACAAAAGACACCACAACTTACAATATTTTACCACCAATACCACTCACATTTTTCACTCACAGAACACTAATACCCACACTATTCACCACATGGCACGCATAGACCCCAAAATCCCCCAAAGGAACACCATACTCACAAATAATTCGCCCTGAAGATACTTACATACCATTCACCACACAGCCAAACCCCCTCAAGGACACCATAACTCACAATATTTCGCCCTGAAGATCTTCAATAACATCCATTCACCACAGCACCATACCCCCACCTCAAGGACCACCATACTCACAAATATTCACCCTGAAGATCTTCAACCCATTTCAGCCACTCACCACAACACCAGTACCTCCCCCCCCCAACTAGGACACCTATAATTCTCTTTCACAAGTTCGCTCCTGAAAGATTTCCAATGCCATTTCACCACACACATACCCCACTAAAAGACACCATACAATATTCGCTCCTGGAGGATTTCGATACCATTCACCACGACACCATCCCCCCCAACACCCCCAAAGGACACCAACCACCCAACACCCCTCAAAGGACACCATACCTTCACAATATTCGCCCTGCGAGATGTTGCCGATACCATTTTCACCACACACACATAAGCCAAAAGTCGCCCCCCCAAAAGGACACATACACACATAATATTCGAACTCCTGTAAGATCATTCATATTACACACTCACCGACACACCATACCACCCCGACCAAAGGAACAGCACCTATACTCACATATATATTCGCCGCTGAAGATTTCCGATACCACTCACCACAATACCATACCCCAGAAAAATTCCCCCAAAGGACACCATACTCACAATATTCAATCTTCATACCACACACCATACCCCCCCAAAGGACACCATACTCACAATATTCGCCCTGGAGATTTCCATACCACACACCACACCACCATACCCCCAACCCCCCCAAAGAAACACCATACTCACAATATTCGCCCTAAGATTTCCATACCATTCACCACACACCATACCCAAAATCCCCAAAGACACCATACTCACAATATTCGCCCTAAAGATTTCCATACCACACCACACACACACCCCAACCCCCCCAAAGGACCACCATACTCACAAATATTCCCCTGAAAAGATCTTCCACCACACACCCATACCCAATCCCCCAAAAACACCATACTCAAATATTCGCCCTGAGATTCCTATATCCATTCACTCACACATCCATATCCCCCCCAACCCCCCCAAAGGACACCATACTCACAATATTCAATCTTCTACCACACACCATACCCCCCAAAGGACACCATACTCACAATACTCGCCTGAATATTTCCATACCACCACCCCCCCCCAAAGGACACCATACTCACGCAATATTCGCCCTGAAGATCTTCATACCACTACACCACACACCATACCCAAAATTTCCCCCAAAGACACCATACTCACAATATTCGCCCTGGAGATTCTCATACCATTCACCACACACCATATCCCCCAACCCCCCCACAAGCGACACCATTTACTCACCAATATTCAATCTTCATACCACACACCATACCCCCCCTAAACCGACACCTGATACTCACAATTACTCGCCCTGCCGAGAAATTCCATACCATTCACCACACACCATACCCCCCCCCAAGGCGACACCATACTCACAATATTCAATCTTCATAGCCACACACCTATACCCAACCCCCAACCCCCAGAAGACACATACTCACAATATTCGCCGCTGAAGATTTCTTCCGCTAGCGCAGGCGAGGGGGACGATTTTCCCGTTCGGAGCGTCAATTTCGCTTCTTCAGGACAATTTCTCGAGAGTCTTGAGCCCGGGCCGTAGTTCACGGTACACCACTCGGCGCCCTACAAACGCGATAAAAAGGCCATTTCTATAAGGCGGATAAAAAGGCCACTGCTATAAGGCATAAGAGGCCATTCTAAAGGATAAAAAGGCCCATTCTATAAGGATTAAAAACGCCATTCTACACGGCATAAAAAGGCCATCTACAACGGATAAAAAGGCCATTATCTATAAACGGACTAAAAAAGGCCATTCTATAAGGGATGAATGAAGGCCATTCTAATAAGGGATAAAAAGGCCATTCTAATAAGGGATGAAAAAGGCCATTCTCATAAGGGATAAAAAGGCCATTCTATAAGGGATAAAAAGGCCCTATTCATTCTATAAGGGATAAAAAGGCCATTCTACAACGGATAAAAAGGCCATTCTACAACGGATAAAAAGAACGCCATTAACGCCATTCTACAACGGATAAAAAGGCCCTATTCCATCTACAACGGGATAAAAAGCTATAAGGGATACAACGGGATAAAAAGGCCATTCTACAACGGGATAAAAAACCATACAACGGAATAAAAGTGCCATTTGGGACCATTCTAACAAACGATAAAAAAAAAAACCATATTTGGACATTCCTTGGATGTTGTGTTTTTATTTCATTTTTTTTTCACTCACCTTTTTCTCATTTCTTGTTATCTGTCTGTTTCACTGTTTGGTGTATGTGTGATTGTAGGATTGTTGCGGGTTTGTGTACACGCAAGTACCTACATGTTGAGTGTTAAGTGCTCCTGTTTGTATGTATATATGTATGTATGTATGTGTATGTATATGTATGTATGTATGTTGTGTATGTATGTATGTATGTGTATGTATGTTTATATGTGTGTATGTATGTATAATGTGTGTTGTATGTATATGTGTGTATGTATGTATATGTATATGTATGTATATATGTGTATATGTATGTATGTATATATGTGTGTATGTATGTCTGTATATGTTGTGTATGTGTGTAATGTATGTATGTGTATATATGTATGTTATGTGTGTGTGTGTGTATGATATTATATATATATATATATATACATTATATTGTGTTGTGGTGTGTGTGTGTGTGTGTGTGTGTGTGTGTGTGTGTGTGTGTGTGTGTGTTGTGTGTGCGTGTGTGGTGTGTTGTATGCATATGTATATTGTATAATGTTATATGTGTATATGTATATGTATATGTATGTTTGCGTACCTGTTACCCAATCAAAAAAATCTTCGTATACCAACCGTGACATTCCCAGGAGCCGCATAGCCGTTGAAAGTGAAAGGGACATCGGGAATCGCTTCTTCGGGGGAATATAAAGGCTTCTGCTTGGCCGCGGACACCCAGGTCGCGGCGCCATCTTGGTCGACGAGGCGGACCTGTGGGCGGAGAAAAGGGAATCAAGTTTTTTTCTCTGTTCCTTTTAAGGCCGTGTCACACTGGCACTTTTTTCGTCAATTTTTGACATTTATTTATATAAATATTATTGGTTGTTTTCTATTGTTGTCGTCGTTGCTATTTGTTGTTGCCATTTTTTGTTTGTTGCCATTTTTGTGTTGTTGTTGTTGCTATTTATATTTGAAACAACAATAGCAACAACACAAAAATGGGCAACAACAACAAAAATAGCAACAACAATAGCAAAAGCAACAACCAAAGCAATAACAACAATAGCAACAACAAACAACAACAAAACAGCAACACAACAACCAAAATAACAACAATAAGCAACAACAACAACACAACAACTCACCAGATTGGGCACCTCCTTGCTCGGGTAGGACAGAAGCACCTCGTATGGCACCATGTGGACCTCATCCATCCCCTGCCGGTGCCACGTGTCGGAAATGAGTGCCGACATCCGGTGCTCCTCCACCGTGCCGCCCAGGTGGGGGAGGTGCGTCAGGCTCCTAGGTGGTGGGGAAGGGGGAGGGGGAAGGAGAAGGGGGGAGGGAGGAGGGAGGGGGAGAGGGAGAGAAGGAAGGGGGGAAGGAGAGGGAGAGGGAAAGGGGAAGGAAGGGGGTATGGGAGGGAGAAGGGGGAGTGGGAGAAGGAGAGGGAAGAGAGGGAGGAGGAGAGGAGGGGAGGGGAGGAGGGGGGAGAAGAAGGAGAGGGGGGGAGAGGGAGGGAGGGGGTACGGAAGGGAGGAAAGGGGGAGTGGGAAGGGGGAAGGGGAGGGAGAAGGGTATGGGAGGGGAGGAGGGGGAGGAGAGGAGGAGGGAGGGGAAGGGAGGGGAAAGAAGAGGAGGGGGGAGGGAGAAGGAGGAGTAGGGAGAGGGGAGAGGGGTATGGGAAGGGTGGGAAGGGGAGAGGGGGGAGAGGGAGAGGGAAGGGGGAAGTTTATAAAAAATGATAAGGATGAAGATAGTAATAATATAAGAATTATAATAATCATAAAACTGATGATAGTAATAAATTATAAAATAATGATGGTAATGATAATAATATAATATAATAATAAAATAATATAATAATATGACAAAAATAATTATCTTATGATAAATAATAATAATAATGATTAATATTTGATAATGAAAAGGAAAATAATTTGATATGTGATAATGATATAATGGATAATGATATAATAATAATAATAAATGAATAACTAACATTAAAATCAATAATAAGAACAACAATAACAATATGATAATAATAATATATAATAATATAATTAATAATAATAATAATAATAATAATAACAATAATGATAAATAACTAATAATACGGATAATAATAAATAATAATAATAATAGCAATATAACAAAAACAAATATTAAATATTAATAACAATAAAATGATAAGGATAAGGATAATAATAATATAATAAGAATAATATATAATAATGATAATATAATAATAAATGATAATAGAATAATAATAAATAATAATAATAAAAGCAAATTAAAAATATATCAGAAAACGATAACAGAAATAATAACAATAACAACAATATCATCTGCCACACACAGAACATATAAGACAATAAAATTAACAATAAGAATCACACAATAATAAAATAATAACAACAACACAATATCAAAATACAATAACAAAACCAACAACAACAACAACAACAACAGACATGCACCACAAACACCACACCACCGCCACCTCACTCACCTCAGAAACTGCCTGATGCTCTGAGGATCAACCTGCCTCATGAGGTAGTCCTCGAAATCTCGAGGGCGAGCAACCCCTCCTCGTCTACGTTCTCCCAGTTCCTGCAACTCCTCCTCGTTCTACGTTCTGCCGTTCCTTCCAGGGCGCTCGTCCCGGAACGACGAAACACGTGGGTTCGTAGGGGAGTGAGAGGGAGTNAATATAATATCAATGATACTAATCAATAACGATAATAACAGCACAACAAAATAAACAACAGAAATAATAATAA
>NW_020870616.1:292376-294876 GCF_003789085.1 Penaeus vannamei
GCAGGCTCAGCGCGCCAGGAACCAAGACGTAAGGCTTCGCGACCCTTTGTTTGTTCTTTCTTGTGGATGTGTGGTGCCGGCTTGCATGCAGGTGGATGGCAAATCACTGAACCATGTTGACGTAAAGGTAGAGGAGTCTACGCTTATACAAACATGCGTAGCGAACCTGCAAATACACACGCAACGCATACAAAAAAAAATCAAACAATAATCTTTTTATCCTTTCCATGGCACGACAAACCGACAGAACTAGATAATGATGATACAGATGAAAGGATCAAGCAGATAACTAACGATTATAAATTTTCCCTCAGGATGACCTGTACTCCCTGGCCGCCATGCTGGGCGCCGAGCTCGACCCCGTCACTCACCGCATCCAACGCGCCGCTATGTAGACCTGAGGACCTACGGGAGGCGCTCTAGGGATGCGAAACGGCCCACTGGGTGTTGGCTTGGCCCTGGGGGAGGGGGGAGGGGAAGTGTCCCTCAGGGTGACGAGAATCTCCTGGGGGTTCTGATAAGAACTAGGAGGTTGACTTGGGTTTCTCGAGGAAGCTGAAGAAATGGGGAAATGGGTACATGGGCAGGGGATTGGGTGCTGCCGGATTATCTTAGCATTCCTCATTCATGGACAGATGTGAAGATGGCAGAGAAGTAGAAGAATGGTGGATAGAAATAGAGGGATAACGAGTGTGAACATAAAATCGTCCTCGTGCATGTGATGCCCTCACCAACTCAGGGTGTCGCTTGTGCTCAAGATGAGAGAATAAGTTACTCTAGGAAATGTATTCATCTTAATTCATGGGTCTTTTCTTTTTCGTAGTCTCGACAGTTAATTCATATTTGCGTTGTGAACCTCATACTAACCCCTCAATCGTTTTTTTCTCTCTCGCGGATTCCGCCACGGGGGTACTAACATCCGGGCAAAAATGGGCACGAAAAGACTGGCCTGAGAATCTTGACCCTTCCCCCAGGACGCTCTAGATGGACCCCTCCTCCAAGGACCACCTCAGCACCCGCGTCAGCATTTGGGTCTCGTCCGCACGCCTGGTCTGACTTCGGTCCTTTGCTTTCCCAAACAAGAATTTTGAGATCCTCGTTCAGTCAGTGTTAGAGAAAATAAACAAAAAAAGATAATAATGATAAAACGATAAAAAAAAATCAGTATTACCATTGTAGGTCCTCCAGCAGGCCGCTAGTTAGTGATTTATTGCAGCACAAGGTTTTCATTAGCATTAGTAGGTTACAAGTTTCAATAGACATTCATAACCTGCAATGTATAACACGTCTTCAAGAGTTGCCTTTTCCTGCGCAAGGTGATAAACATTTGGTGTTCTAGGCTGAGTGCTTCTTTCTTTTCCCGTCAGTATGTTGGTGTGTCGTTTTCCTATGATTCCCTGCGGGTTCATCACAAACGTTCCGGTCGAGAATGGCTAACCAGCTGAGGATCGTGGAATAGATGTATTCAAAGATTTTTTCTCACAATTACGCTACGTAAACACCCATTCCACAAACACACGACGAGAGAATGATGTACAATTTCACAAAGAATGATCACAGCATTCAGTATACAAATGCGAATCTTCCAAGGCTAAATTCTAGTGAAAAAGGAAACACTATTTTTGATAAATGACACAAACTTGGTTCAGCGAAGAGAAGTACAAAGGACAAACGAGGTTTGTTTACGAAAGGAACAGGAATGAGATGGACTGTGAGGAGGGAATATATATACATATAAATGCATACAAAGATACATGTATATACATACATATATACATATATATACATGTATATAGACATACATACGTACATACATACGTACATATATATCTATATCTATATGTGTATATATATGTATATGTATTATACATATATATATATATATATATGTATATATATATGCATGTATATATATGTTTATTAAATATTATATATATTATATATATATATATATATATATATATATATATATATATTATATATATGTTACGTGAGCATGTAAGCTGGTGTAGTTATTGCATAACAGAATAACACAATAAATATAACAGTTTTTTTGCAGATTGTCATTAACCTTATATTACCTATTATAACGGGAAAGAGAGAGAGAGAGAGAGAGAGAGAGAACGAGAGGGAGAGACAAAGAGAGAGAGAGAGAGAGGGAGGAAGGGAGGGAGTGAGAGCCAGAGAGAGAGAGAAAGAGAGAGAAAGAGAGAGGAGAGAGAGAAAGAGAGAGAGCGAAAGAGAGAGAGAGAGAGAGAGAGAGAGAGAGCGAGGAAGGGAGGGAGTGAGAGCCAGAGAGAGAGAGAAAGAATGGGAGAGAGAGAGAGAGAGAAAGAATGAGAGAGAGAGAGAGAGAGAGACAGAGAAAGAATGAGAGAGAGAGAGATCCAAGCAGCTCTGAAAACAGATTCAAAACACTAAGCACCGACGGAGATGATCTCAGTGCTCTTCGTGTTCTTGGCAGTTCTTCCAAACGAGGAAAAACAACTCTTTTACCCCA
>NW_020870616.1:304876-317376 GCF_003789085.1 Penaeus vannamei
AACCAGAAGCGACTCTCTTATTAGACTGTGCTCGTGACGAACCCCGACTCGCCCGGAAGATGAAACGTTCCTGGGAAATGGCCGACGATGGCGAATTGACCAGCTTAGATTAGCCCAGTTTTGAAGGAAGTGAGCCGCAACTTTGTCTCACAACGCAAACCTGAAGGCTAGAATAAGAATTTTTGTTTATAATCTCATCATTGGTAATGATAATGATAATATCATAATTTTCACTAGTACACTTATTGCTTTACCTATCCTCTCTCTCTTCTCGCCACCATCATAATTTAATTATTAGTGTATTTTTCTTGACCCGATTTATCATTATTCCATTACCCATCATACATTATTACAAAATATACAACATACACCACATCTCTCACACACACACACACACACCACACAAATATATATATAATATATATATATATATATATATATACATATCTATATAATATATAATATATGAGTAGATAGAGAAGAGAGAGAGAGAGAGATAGAGAAGAGAGGTTTTCCCCGCGCATGAAAAGTGTAAATATTCGAAAAATACTCTACAGTCTGATTTGTATAAGTAAAAATAATAATCACAAGAACATAATTCAGTTCCTATAATTAAGGACACGCCGTAGAAGGACGTTGTAATGATAATACAATAGCGAATATACACAAAGAATGTTAAAAAAAAAAGGTATTGTTTATGACACTCGGGACCCCTGCAGACCATTATTCATACTCGGATATCGCACCCAAAATCTCACAGATTTCTTCTTTTGTTTCATTTCTGCTTTTTTTTCTGTCTTTATCCTTATTCTCGTTTGTTTCATCTATTCAACTTTTCGAACTGATTGCTTTTTTCGTATCTAACAACACCGCGTCTTCTCTGTCCACGTTTATTACGTCTCTCTACTTCATTATTTATCCCTAATCCCCCATCACAGTTGATGAACAGTAGATAAACAAATAACTGAAAAATCAACCTACTGCAACGGACTGAACTGCCATTGAAGTCGGAATTCCACAGAAGTACGGGGACACCAACATAAGCTCTTTACAAAACTTAGTGTAGTAGCAAATAATTAGGAAGACCACCATGCGTCATCAGTTCATTATTCTGTTGTTAGTGGCGATCGGCGCCCGTGCCCTCGCGCTGGACGAGCACCGCCCCCTTGCGCCTCAGGAGGAGGCAGACGCGCCCTACCCGCCCGTGCCAGGCCCCGTGTCCTTGTACGTGGCAGCCTCCGATATGGGCGCTGCGCGTCGGGCGCTCGTTTCCCAGTTAACTTCGGCGCTACGGGGTCTCCTGTTGGGGGGTCCCTAAGGGATAAGAAGGAGGGTGACGGCCGAGCTGCATCTAGCTCTTCAAGTGGTCGTCACCGTTCCCGAGAAGGAGACCCAGGAAGTCCCCCAAGAGCCCGAGAAGGAGACCCAGGAAGTCCCCCCAAGAGCCGAAAGGAGACCCAGGAAGCCGCCCAAGAGCCCGAGAAGGAGACCCAGGAAGTCCCCCAAGAGCCCGAGAAGGAGACCCAGGAAGCCGCCCAAGAGCCCGAGAAGGAGACCCAGGAAGCCGCCCAACAGGCCGAGGAGGAGACCCAGGAAGTCCCCCAAGAGCCCGAGAAGGAGACCCAGGAAGCCGCCCAAGAGCCCGAGAAGGACCCAGGAAGTCCCCAAAGAGCCGAGAAAGGAGACCCAGGAAGTCGCCCAAGAGCCCGAGAAGGAGACCCAGGAAGTCGCCCAACAGGCCGAGGAGGAGACCCAGGAAGTCGCCCAACAGGCCGAGGAGGAGACCCAGGAAGTCGCCCAAACAGCCGAGGAGGAGACCAGGAAGTCCCCCAGGAGGCCGACCCAGGAAGTCGCCCAACAGGCCGAGGAGGAGACCCAGGAAGTCGCCCAACAGGCCGAGGAGGAGACCCAGGAAGTCGCCCAACAGGAAGGAGGAGACCCAGGAAGTCGCCCAACAGGCCGAGGAGGAGACCCAGGAAGTCCCCCAAAGGCCGAGGAGGAGACCCAGGAAGTCGCCCAACAGGCCGAGGAGGAGACCCAGGAAGTCGAGGAGACCCAGGAAGTCCCCCAACAGGCCGAGGAGGAGACCCAGGAAGTCGCCCAACAGGCCGAGGAGGAGACCCAGGAAGTCGCCCAACAGGCCGAGGAGGAGACCCAGGAAGTCGCCCAACAGGCCGAGGAGGAGACCCAGGAAGTCAAGGCCGAGGAGGAGACCCAGGAAGTCGCCCAACAGGAGGAGGAGACCCAGGAAGTCGCCCAACAGGCCGAGGAGGAGACCCAGGAAGTCGCCCAACAGGCCGAGGAGGAGACCAGGAAGTCGCCGGCCGAGGAGGAGACCCAGGAAGTCGCCCAACAGGCCGAGGAGGAGACCAGGAAGTCCCAACAGGCCGAGGAGGAGACCCAGGAAGTCGCCCAACAGGCCGAGGAGGAGACCCAGGAAGTCGCCCAACAGGCCCCCAGGAAGTCGCCCAAGGCCGAGGAGGAGACCGGAAGTCGCCAACAGGCCGAGGAGGAGACCAGGAAGTCGCCCAACAGGCCGAGGAGGAGACCCAGGAAGTCGCCCAACAGGCCGAGGAGGAGACCCAGGAAGTCGCCCAACAGGCCGAGGAGGAGACCAGGAAGTCGCCAACAGGAGGAGACCCAGGAAGTCGCCAACAGGCCGAGGAGGAGACCCAGGAAGTCGCCCAACAGGCCGAGGAGGAGACCCAGGAAGTCGCCCAACAGGCCGAGGAGGAGACCCAGGAAGTCGCCCAACAGGCCGAGGAGGAGACCCAGGAAGTCGCCCAACAGGCCGAGGAGGAGACCCAGGAAGTCGCCCAACAGGCCGAGGAGGAGACCCAGGAAGTCGCCCAACAGGCCGAGGAGGAGACCCAGGAAGTCGCCCAACAGGCCGAGGAGGAGACCCAAGTCGCCCAACAGGCCGAGAGGAGACCCAGGAAGTCGCCCAACAGGCCGAGGAGGAGACCCAGGAAGTCGCCCAACAGGCGAGGAGGAGACCCAGGAAGTCGCCAACAGGCCGAGGAGGAGACCGGAAGTCGCCAACAGGCCGAGGAGGAGACCCAGGAAGTCGCCCAACAGGCCGAGAGGAGACCCAGGAAGTCGCCCAACAGGCCGAGGAGGAGACCCAGGAAGTCGCCCAACAGGCCGAGGAGGAGACCCAGGAAGTCGCCCAAGGCCGAGGAGGAGACCCAGGAAGTCGCCCAACAGGCCGAGGAGAGACCTCGCCCAACAGGCCGAGAGGAGACCCAGGAAGTCGCCCAAGGCCGAGAGGAGACCCAGGAAGTCGCCCAACAGGAGGAGACCCAGGAAGTCGCCCAACAGGAGACCCAGGAAGTCGCCCAACAGGCCGGAAGTCGCCCAACCGAGGAGGAGACCCAGGAAGTCGCCCAACAGGCCGAGGAGGAGACCCAGGAAGTCGCCCAACAGGCCGAGGAGGAGACCCAGGAAGTCGCCCAACAGGCCGAGGAGGAGACCCAGGAAGTCGCCCAACAGGCCGAGGAGGAGACCCAGGAAGTCGCCCAACAGGCCGAGGAGGAGACCAGGAAGTCGCCCAACAGGCCGAGAGGAGACCAGGAAGTCGCCCAAAAGGAGGAGACCCAGGAAGTCCCCAACAGGCCGAGGAGGAGACCCAGGAAGTCGCCAACAGGCCGAGGAGGAGACCCAGGAAGTCGCCCAACAGGCCGAGGAGGAGACCCAGGAAGTCGCCCCAGGCCGAGGAGCCCAGGAAGTCGCCCAACAGGCCGAGGAGGAGACCCAGGAAGTCGCCAACAGGCCGAGGAGGAGACCCAGGAAGTCGCCGGAGGAGGAGATCGCCCAACAGGCCGAGGAGGAGACCCAGGAAGTCCCAACAGGAGGAGGAGACCCAGGAAGTCGCCCAACAGGCGAGGAGGAGACCCAGGAAGTCGCCCAACAGGCCGAGGAGGAGACCCAGGAAGTCGCCAACAGGCCGAGGAGGAGACCCAGGAAGTCGCCCAACAGGCCGAGGAGGAGACCCAGGAAGTCGCCCAACAGGCCGAGGAGGAGACCCAGGAAGTCGCCCAACAGGCCGAGGAGGAGACCCAGGAAGTCGCCCAACAGGCCGAGGAGGAGACCCAGGAAGTCGCCCAACAGGCGAGGAGGAGACCCGCCCAACAGGCCGAGGAGGAGACCCAGGAAGTCGCCCAACAGGCGAGGAGGAGACCCAAGTCCCCCAACAGGCCGAGGAGGAGACCCAGGAAGTCGCCCAACAGGCCGAGGAGGAGACCCCCCAAGGAAGGAGACCCAAGGGCGAGAGGAGACCCAGGAAGTCCCCCAACAGGCCGAGGAGGAGACCCAGGAAGTCGCCCAACAGGCCGAGGAGGAGACCCAGGAAGTCGCCCAACAGGCCGAGGAGGAGACCCAGGAAGTCGCCCAGCCGAGGAGGAGACCAGGAAGTCGCCCAACAGGCCGAGGAGGAGACCCAGGAAGTCGCCCAACAGGCCGAGGAGGAGACCCAGGAAGTCGCCCAACAGGCCGAGGAGGAGACCCAGGAAGTCCCCAACAGGCCGGAGGAGACCCAGGAAGTCGCCCAACAGGCCGAGGAGGAGACCCAGGAAGTCGCCAACAGGCCGAGAGGAGACCCAGGAAGTCAACAGGCCGAGGAGGAGACCCAGGAAGTCGCCCAACAGGCCGAGAGGAGACCCAAAGTCGCCCAACAGCCGAGGAGGAGACCCAGGAAGTCGCCCAACAGGCCGAGGAGGAGACCCAGGAAGTCGCCCAACAGGCCGAGGAGGAGACCCAGGAAGTCGCCCAACAGGCCGAGGAGGAGACCCAGGAAGTCGCCCAACAGGCCGAGGAGGAGACCTAGGAAGTCGTCCTACGTAGGGAGGTGAACTCAATTCTGCATGACCTCGAAGAACTGTCTAGACTCCAAGAGGAGAAGCTAGGTCAGTTAAGAAGTGTCATGCAGAAATTGTTTCACCTCACAGGATGACACAGGTCAGCTCCCCCTCCCTCCCCCTTCCCTCACAGCGGGAAGCGCGCGTTAGTTGCCCGCTTCTCCGCGATTTATCTCATACTTATAATAACATAATATATAATATATTTATTCTATCTTTATTACTGATTTGTTCCGCAATGTCGAAGTGCGAAATGACATATATATATATATATATATATATATATATATATATATATATATATATATATATATATATATATATATATATATATATATATAGAGAGAGAGAGAGAGAGAGAGAGAGAGAGAGAGAGAGAGAGAGAGAGAGAGAGACAGACAAACAGAGGACCTCTATTTCACACGTTAATAAAAAAGATTTTTTTATTTAATCATATTACTGAAAAATTTTCTTATCTTTCGTATAACGGCCATTCATATCAGAAACTGTTATCAAGCATTCTCTCTCTCTCTCTCTCTCTCTCTCTCTCTCTCTCCTCTCTCTCTCTCTCTCTCTCTCTCTCTCTCTCTCTCTCTCTCTCTCTCTCTCTCTCTCTCTGAAGAATCCGCGACGGAGACTCAGGCAACGGCGTCCAGGAAGTCAAGCAGGGGTCATGAAATCATCATCATCATCATCATCTTATCATGATCATCATCATCATCACCATCATCATTCCTTTATTTCTGTTACTTTATTTCAAAATTCTTTATTCTTTATTATGTAACACCTTATTATGTATGTTATTAATAACATGAACAAAGATTATTTGTTTTCATAATGATATTAAAGAACAATAATAATCCAAAAACAACGTCTCTCCATCGCCGTGTCCGAAGCCGTGGCCGCGTGTCCGAGGATCGCCATGACCGCGGAGAGAGATTCCTTCAGGCTGGCTTCTGAGGGCCTCGAGTTCCTCTTGGGATTCTGCGTACTTTGGGCAAATGTGCTTATATGTGCAAAAGAGAAAACAATACGAAAACAAAAACAGCCTCCCAAAAATAAATAAACAAAAAGAATAATGAAGAGCTCTAAACAACAAAGAGAATTCAAAACGGGGCGCCATAAGCGTCAAGTGGAAGTGACGAACGCAGGGAACCTTGCCTGCCCCTCCTCCTTCTCCTCCTCCTTACCTTCCCTTCTCACTGCTAAACTTCCGCCCTCCCTCCTCTTATCTTCCGAACTTTCGGACCTGCCCCAGCCTCGCCGTGGGAGTCTTGCGTGGATTAAACTGTTTTACGATCAAGTTTATGTGAGAAAACGAAATTTGGAGTCTCCTGAAATTTGAGCCTAACCTAACACCTAACGATATTTCGACACCCTGAAATATTTAACTTTTCTGGTCATTTTATTCTAAAATTGCAATTGATTTCTGTCTAAAAGATATGAAAGAAAATGAGAGAAAATGAAAGAAAATGAGAGAAATGAAAAGAAAAATGAAAGAAAATGAGAGAAAAGGAAAAGAAAAATGAAAGAAAATGAGAGAAAATGAAAGATGATGGATGGTGCTCTTTCTCCTTCCTTCCTCTTCTACTCTTCCCTCCTCCCTGTTTGCCGTTCTGGCGAGAAGGGGAGGGGTCGACGAGAAAGAGGGATATGACGAGCCTCCTGGTCGACTCCCCCCCCCCCTCGCCGATGGTTACGAGGAGCTCGCTTCGCCATCTCGTTGCGAGTCTGCTGCTAGATCCGAGACCCGTGTCCTCCGAGGAGCGCGTTGCAGTTTGACTCGAGATGGAGCTTAAAAAACTGGGTTTAGATGATGAGAGGAGAAAGATAAAGGATTTTAAAACAATGTAGAACAAGGGATTTCGAGGACTAATGAGGCTGATATGGCATTGAAAAATACAGAAAAAACAAGAGAGGGATGATTAATGTAACAACAGCGTCAGCCTGTAAACGACAGTCGGTGATTTTCATTATCTTTAGCCAAGCTCTATTATAACTTTATCCTGAATGCTTTTGGTCCAAGAGAGCTCAGGTGCTGCCGGAACCATTAGCAAGTAAACTAGAGAGAGGAGGAAGAGGAGGAAAAGAAAAAAANTAGTAAATTAATTCATAGCAGGTTAACGGAAACTCCGGGTCAGTATAATATTTCATTCGCATAGCAGGCTTAACGAAAACCTCCAGGGTCAGTAATAGCAGGCTTAACGAAAACCTCCGGGGTCAGTAATAATATTTCATTCGCATAGCAGGCTTAACCAAAACCTCCGGGGTCAGTAATAATAATAGAATTTCACGCAACTATTTTCACGAAATAAACAAAGCTCGCGGGTGAGCAACACAGACGGACTGTGCGACCTTGAAATTGCCATCGGGGGGGTCACGTTTTTTATTCATTCCTTCACCCCGACGTCTCCTTTTCTCGATCATGAAGTATCCTCGATCGTGAACTATTTTCATTTTTTTAGGTTTTTTAGTCATAGCCTTTTTAATTATTTATACACACATACGCTCAAACAAGTACACGCGGGCCCCTTAGGAATCTGATGGAACCTCGCACACAAATGTAATCACAATCACGTAAAGACGCAAAACCATCTACACAGCAATCATACACACTAACAAACGGCTATGATGTTCGCACAACAGCCAGGTTCTCTGTCTCTGTCTCTGTCTCTCTCTCCTCTCCTCTCTCTCTCTCTCTCTCTCTCTCTCTCTCTCTTCTCTCTCTCTCTCTCTCTCTCTATCTATCTATCTATCTATCTATCTACTATCTCTCTTTCTCTCCACCCCTCTCTCTCTCTTTCTCTTTTCTTCTCTTCCCTTCTCTTCTCTTCTCGCTTTCACTTAAGAGCCATGATATACTTCTTTACCAAAAGCTTCTTGGGGTTCCCTGATTGATAAGCAAATTAGCATGGTAAAATTATTTTAGAATATAAAGATTCTATTGTTTTACTTGCCTTGCACTAATAAAAGAAGCCGTCGGCCGGGGAACCGAAGCCGCCGGCGCCAAAGCAGAGGGCCGTGGCGAAAGGCCCTCTCGCTCGCAACGGGTCATACGTTACAGAGATGGTTCCTGTTCCAAACCACAGTTCCTTTCACTCGTTCTAGGGCCACCCGACGTGTGCCCCGTCTATAATCTCACTGATCTGAATCCGGAGACGGTACTTAAATACATGGCCGACTTGATAGCGGAAGCCTACATGCACCCTCTCCTCGCGCCCAAAAACGCCGACATCACGATCCTCGCGACGTACACGGTGACCAATACGACCATAATAGACGTATATCCTCCCGTGGTCGCCGCCGAGGTTAACGTTACGATCGTCGACGCGGAGGTCGAGGACGACGGGGAAGCTACAACCGAGGAGGTCAGGCAAGAAATAGACGGGAGGTCACGACGCGCCCGAAGGTCAGAAGAACGGGAAGGGGAGGCCACGGCCGACGAGGTCAGGAAGAACCGGAACACGACCGACGAGGTCATCACGACTGACGAGGTCATGGAAGAACCACGGACGAGGTCATGGAAGAACCGGAAGGGGAGGTCACGACTGACGAGGTCATGGAAGAACCGGAAGGGGAGGCACGACGCGAGGTCAGAAGAACCGAAGGGGAACGGCCGACGAGGTCAAGGAAGAACGGAAGGGAGGTCACGACGACGAGGTCAGGGAAGAACCGGAAGGGGAGGTCACGACGCGAGGTCACGGAAGGCACGACGACGAGGTCAGGGAAGAACCGAAGGGGAGGTCACGACCGCGAGGTCAGGAAAGGACGGGAAGGGCACGACCGACGAGGTCAGGGAAGAACGGAAGGGAGGTCACGACCGACGAGGTGGGAAGAACCGGAAGGGGAGGTCAGACCGACGAGGTCAGGGAAGAACCGGAAGGGGAGGTCACGACCGACGAGGTCAGGGAAGAACCGGAAGGGGAGGTCACGACCGGAGGTCAGGGAAGAACCGGAAGGGGAGGTTGGTCAGGGAAAAAATGGACGGGAAGGGCACGACCGACGAGGTCATGGAAGAACCGGAAGGGGAGGTCACGACCGACGAGGTCAGGGAAGAACCGGAAGGGGAGGTCACGACCGGAGGTCAGGGAAGAACCGGAAGGGGAGGTCACGACCGACGAGGTCAGGGAAGAACCGGAAGGGAGGTCACGACTGACGAGGTCATGGAAGAACCGGAAGGGGAGGCCACGGCCGCGGAGGTCAAGGAAGAACCGGAAGGGGAGGTCACGACCAACGAGGTCAGGGAAGAACCGGAAGGGGAGGCCCGGCGAGGTCAGGAAGAACCGGAAGGGGGAGGTCACGAGACCGGAAGGGGAGGTCACGACCGACGAGGTCATGGAAGAACCGGAAGGAAGGCACGGAGGTCAGGGAAGAACCGAAGGGAAGGGGAGGTCACGACCGCGAGGTCATGGAAGAACGGAAGGTCAGAAAAAATGGACGGAAGGGCACGACCGACGAGGTCAGGTCCGGAGGTCAGGAAGAACCGGAAGGGGAGGTCACGACGACGAGGTCAGGGAAGAACCGGAAGGGGAGGTCACGACCGACGAGGTCAGGGAAGAACCGGAAGGGGAGGTCAGGGAAGAACCGGAAGGGGAGGCCACGGCCGCGGAAGGGGAGGTCGCTCAAGAGCCCGAAAAGGAGACCCAGGAAGTCGCCCAACAGGCCGAGGAGGAGACCCAGGAAGTCGCCCAACAGGCCGAGGAGGGAGACCAGAAGTCCCCGAGGAGGAGACCAGGAAGTCGCCCAACAGGCCGAGGAGACCCAGGAAGTCCCCAACAGGCCGAGGAGACCCAGGAAGTCGCCCAACAGGCCGAGGAGGAGACCCAGGAAGTCGCCCAACAGGCCGAGGAGGAGACCCAGGAAGTCGCCCAACAGGCCGAGGCCGAGACCCAGGAAGTCCCCCAACAGGCCGAGACCCAGGAAGTCGCCCAACAGGCCGAGGAGACCCAGGAAGTCGCCAACAGGCCGAGGAGACCCAGGAAGTCGCCCAACAGCCGAGGAGGAGACCCAGAAGTCGCCCCAACAGGCCGAGGAGGAGACCCAGGAAGTCGCCCACAGGCCGAGGCCCGGAGGAGACCCCAGGAAGTCGCCCAACAGGCCGATGAGGAGACCCAGGAAGCCGCCCAACAGGCCGAGGAGGAGACCCAGGAAGTCGCCCAACAGCCCGAGGAGGAGACCCAGGAAGTCGCCCAACAGCCCGAGGAGGAGACCGGAGGATCCCAACAGGCCGAGAGACCAGGAAGTCGCCCAACAGGCCGAGGAGACCCAGGAAGTCGCCAACAGGAAGACCAGGAAGTCGCCCAACAGGCCGAGGAGGAGACCCAGGAAGTCAACAGGCCGAGGAGGAGACCCAGGAAGTCGCCCAACAGGCCGAGCCCAGGAAGACCCAGGAAGTCGCCCAACCGAGGAGGAGACCCGCCCTGATCGCCCAACAGGCCGATGAGGAGACCCAGGAAGTCGCCCAACAGCCGATGAGGAGACCCAGGAAGTCGCCCAACAGGCCGAGGAGGAGACCCAGGAAGTCGCCCAACAGGCCGAGGAGGAGACCCAGGAAGTCGCCCAAGGCCGAGGAGACCCCAGGAAGTCGCCCAACAGGCCGAGGAGGAGACCCAGGAAGTCGCCCAAGGCCGAGGAGGAGACCAGGAAGTCCCCAGGAAGTCGCCCAACAGGCCGAGGAGGAGACCCAGGAAGTCGCCCAACAGGCCGAGGAGGAGACCCAGGAAGTCGCCAACAGGCCGAGAGGAGACCCAGGAAGTCGCCCAACAGGCCCCCGCCCAACAGGCCGAGAGGAGACCCAGGAAGTCGCCCAACAGGCCGAGGAGGAGACCCAGGAAGTCGCCCAACAGGCCGAGAGGAGACCAGGAAGTCGCCCACAGGCCGAGAGGAGACCAGGAAGTCGCCCAACAGGCCGAGAGGAGACCCAGGAAGTCGCCCAACAGGCGAGGAGGAGACCAGGAAGTCGCCCAACCGAGAGGAGACCCAGGAAGTCGCCAACAGGCCGACCAGGAAGAACAGGCCGAGAGGAGACCCAGGAAGTCGCCCAACAGGCCGAGGAGGAGACCCAGGAAGTCGCCCAACAGGCCGAGGAGGAGACCCAGGAAGCCGCCCAACAGGCCGAGGAGGAGACCCAGGAAGTCGCCAACAGGCCGAGGAGAGACCCAGGAAGTCGCCCAACAGGCCGAGGAGGAGACCAGGAAGTCGCCCAACAGGCCGAGGAGGAGACCCAGGAAGTCGCCCAACAGGCCGAGGAGGAGACCCAGGAAGTCGCCCAACAGGCGAGGAGACCCAGGAAGTCGCCCAAGTCGCCAACAGGGGAGGAGACCCAGGAAGTCGCCCAACAGGCCCCAGAAGAGGAGGAAGTCGCCATCCCCGAGGAGGAGACCCAGGAAGTCCCCAACAGGCGAGGAGGAGACCCAGGAAGTCGCCCAACAGGCCGAGGAGAGACCCAGGAAGTCGCCCAACAGGCCGAGAGAGACCCAGGAAGTCAACAGGCCGAGGAGAGACCCAGGAAGTCGCCCAACAGGCCGAGGAGAGACCAGGAAGTCGCCCAACAGGCCGAGGAGGAGACCCAGGAAGTCGCCCAACAGGCCGAGGAGGAGACCCAGGAAGTCGCCCAACAGGCCGAGAGGAGACCCAGGAAGTCCCCAACAGGCCGAGGAGGAGACCCAGGAAGTCGCCCCCCCCCAGGAAGTCGCCCAACAGCCCGAGGAGGAGACCCAGGAAGCCGCCCAACAGGCCGAGGAGGAGACCCAGGAAGTCGCCCAACAGGCCGAGGCCCCCAGGAAGTCGCCCAACAGGCCGAGGGAGACCCAGGAAGTCGCCCAACAGGCCGAGGGAGACCCAGGAAGTCGCCCAACAGGCCGAGGCCCCCAGGAAGTCGCCCAACAGGCCGAGGAGGAGACCCAGGAAGTCGCCCAACAGGCCGAGAGGAGACCCAGGAAGTCGCCCAACAGGCCGAGGAGGAGACCCAGGAAGTCGCCCAACAGGCCGAGGAGGAGACCCAGGAAGTCGCCCAAGAGGCCGAGGAGGTCGCCCAACAGGCCGAGGAGAGACCCAGGAAGTCGCCCAAGGCCGAGGACCCAGGAAGTCGCCCAAGCCGAGAGGACCCAGGAAGTCGCCCAACAGGCCGAGGAGAGACCAGGAAGTCGCCCAGAGGCCGAGGAGAGACCCAGGAAGTCCCAACAGGGAGGAGACCCAGGAAGTCCCCCAACAGCCGAGAGGAGACCCAGGAAGTCCCCAACAGGCCGAGGAGGAGACCCAGGAAGTCCCCCAGGAGGAGGGAAGTCCCCCAACAGGCCGAGGAGGAGACCCAGGAAGTCCCCAACAGCCCGAGAGGAGACCCGGGAAGTCCCCCAACAGAGGAGGTCGCCCAACAGGAGAGGAGACCCAAGTCGCCCAACAGGCCGAGGAGGAGACCCAGGAAGTCGCCCAACAGGCCGAGGAGGAGACCCAGGAAGTCGCCCAACAGGCCGAGGAGGAGACCAGGAAGTCGCCCAACAGGCCGAGGAGGAGACCAGGAAGTCGCCCAACAGGCCGAGGAGGAGACCCAGGAAGCCGAGGAGGAGACCCAGGAAGTCCCCCAACAGGCCGAGGAGGAGACCCAGGAAGTCCCCCAACAGGCCGAGGAGGAGACCCAGGAAGTCC
>NW_020870616.1:327376-329396 GCF_003789085.1 Penaeus vannamei
GAGGGGACTTCCTGGGGCTCTCTTCCTGGGTCTCCTCGGCCTCTTGGGGACTTCCTGGGTCTCCTTCTCGGCCTCTTGGGGGACTTCCTGGTCTCCTTCTCGGGGACTTCCTGGGTCTCCTTCTCGGCTCTTGGGGACTTCCTGGGTCTCCTTCTCGGGGGGACTTCCTGGGTCTCCTCCTCGGGGGACTTCTTGGGTCTCCTCCTCGGCCTCTTGGGGGACTTCCTGGGTCTCCTCCTCGGCTCTTGGGGACTTCCTGGGTCTCCTCTCGGCCTCTTGGGGGACTTCCTGGGTCTCCTCCTCGGCCTCTTGGGGGACTTCCTGGGTCTCCTCTCGGCTCTTGGGGGACTTCCTGGGTCTCCTCCTCGGCTCTTGGGGGACTTCCTGGTCTCCTTCTCGGGGACTTCCTGGTCCTTCTCGGCCTCTTGGGGACTTCCTGGGTCTCCTTCTCGGCCTCTTGGGGGACTCCTTCTCGCCTCTTGGGGGGTCTCCTTCTCGGCTCTCCTGACTTCCTGGGTCTCCTTCTGGGGACTTCCTGGTCTCCTCTCGGCCTCTTGGGACTTCCTGGCTCCTTCTCGGCTCTTTGGGGGACTTCCTGGGTCTCCTTCTCGCCTCTTGGGGACTTCCTGGGTCTCCTTCTCGGGGGACTTCCTGGGTCTCCTTCTCGGCTCTTGGGGGACTTCCTGGTCTCCTTCTCGGCTCTTGGGGGACTTCCTGGGTCTCCTTCTGGGCCTCTGGGGGACTTCCTCTCCTTCTCGGCCTCTTTCCTGGGTCTCCTTCTCGGGGGGACTTCCTGGGTCTCCTTCTCGGCCTCTTGGGGGATTTCCTGGGTCTCCTTCTCGACCTCTTGGGGGACTTCCTGGGTCTCCTTCTCGGCCTCTGGGGGACTACTTCCTGGCTCCTTCTCGGCCTCTTCCTGGGTCTCCTCTCGGCTCTTGGGGGACTTCCTGGGTCTCCTTCTCTCGCCTCTTCGGGTCTCCTCTCGGGGGACTTCCTGGGTCTCCTTCTCGGCCTCTTGGAGGATCTCCTTCTCGGCCTCTTGGGTCTCCTTCTCGGCCTCTTGGGGGACTTCCTGGGTCTCCTTCTCGGGGGGACTTCTTCTCCTTCTCGGCTCTGGGGACTTCCTGGTCTCCTTCTCGGCCTCTTGGGGACTTCCTGGGTCTCCTTCTCGGCCTCTTGGGGGACTTCCTGGTCTCCTTCTCGGCCTCTTGGGGGACTTCCTGGGTCTCCTTCTCGGCCTCTTGGGGGACTTCCTGGGTCTCCTTCTCGGCCTCTCTCCTTCTCGGCTCTTGGGGACTTCCTGGGTCTCCTTCTCGGCCTCTTGGGGGACTTCCTGGGTCTCCTTCTCGGCTCTTGGGGGACTTCCTGGGTCTCCTTCTCGGCCTCTTGGGGGACTTCCTGGGTCTCCTTCTCGGCCTCTTGGGGGACTTCCTGGGTCTCCTTCTCGGCCTCTTGGGGAACTTCCTGGGTCTCCTCCTCGGCGTCTTGGGGGACTTCCTGGGTCCTCCTTCTCGGCTCTTGGGGAACTTCCTGGGTCTCCTTCTCGGCCTCTTGGGGACTTCTGGGCTCCTTCTCGGCCTCTTGGGGACTTCCTGGGTCTCCTTCTCTCTTGGGACTTCCTGGGTCTCCTCTGGGGACTTCCTGGTCTCCTTCTCGGCCTCTTGGGGGACTTCCTGGGTCTCCTTCTCGGCCCTCTGGGGACTTCCTGGGTCTCTTCTCGGCTCTTTTGGGGACTTCCTGGGTCTCCCTTCTCGGCCTCTTGGGGACTTCCTGGGTCTCCTCCTCGGCCTCTTGGGGACTTCCTGGGTCTCCTCCTCGGCTCTTGGGACTTCCTGGGTCTCCTCGGCTCTTGGGACTTCCTGGGTCTCCTCCTCGGCCTGGGGGACTTCCTGGGTCTCCTCCTCGGCCTCTTGGGGGACTTCCTGGGTCTCCTTCTCGGCCTTTTGGGGGACTTCCTGGGTCTCCTCCTCGGGCTCTTGGGGGACTTCCTGGGTCTCCTTCTCGGCCTCTTGGGGACTTC
>NW_020870616.1:334496-339496 GCF_003789085.1 Penaeus vannamei
ATAATCTTACTTCCAGTTATACCTCATTCATCATTATATCTTTAGCGGCACCTGTTATATCATTATATCTATTTGTGACCTAGTTTCACTCCATCTTCATTACGCGAGCCAATCTGGGGTCGGGGATGACGTCATCAGCCCAGTCGACTGGGGAGGCGATTCTTACTGATGTTGGTGGTGGTGGTGGTGTTTGTTGTTGTTGTGTTTTTGTTTGTTGTTTTTGTTGTTGTTGAAGTTTTTGAAGTTGTTATTGTTATCGTTTTTGTTGTTGTTGTTTTTGTTATCGTTTTTGTTGTTGTTGAAGTGTTGTTTTTGTTGTTGTTGGTGGTGGTGGTTGGTGATTGTGGTGTTGTTGTTGTGTTGGTGGTGGTGGTGATGTTGTTGGTGATGTTGTTGAGGTTGTTGTTGTTTTTGTTGTTGTTATTGTTATCGTTTTTGTTGTTGTTTTTGTTGTTTTTGTTGTTGAAGTAGTTGTGGTGGTGGTGATGATGTTTGTTTTGAAGTTGTTATTGCTATCGTTTTTGTTGTTTTTGTTGTTGGTGTGGTGGTGATGATGTTGCTGAAGTTGTTATTGTTTGTTCTTGTTTTTGTTGAAGTTTTTTGTTATTGTTGAAGTTGTTGTTGATGTTGCTTTTGTTGTTCTTTGTTGTTGTTTTTGTTGTTGTTTATGTTGTTCTTGTTTTTGTTATTGGTAGTGGTGGTGTGTTGTTGCTGGAGGTGGTGTTGCTCCTTTTCATCTCCCTCTCCATTTCCCTCTTCCTCTTCCTCTCTCTCTCTCTCTCTCTCTCTCTCTCTCTCTCTCTCTCTCTCTCTCTCTCTCCCCGCCCCTCACCGCCTGATAGAGAAGAGGATTAAAGAAAGAAGAAAAAGAGAAAGAGAGAAGATAGAGAAGAGAAGGGAAGAAAGAAAAGAGAGAGAGAAGAGAAGAGAAGAAAGAGAGATAGAGATAGAGATAGAGATAGAGATAAAGAGAGAGAGAGAGAGAGAGAGAGAGAGAGAGAAGAGAGAGAGAGAGAGAGAGAGAGAGAGAGAGAGAGAGAGAGAGAGAGAGAGAGAGAAGAGAGAGAGAGCGCAGAGCCAGAAGCGCCGTGCGAGCGAGGTAATGAGGGAGCGGCGTTGTCCGAATAAGAGGGTCGGTCGCGCCGTGATTACAGGGCGGGAAATTCAAAATTAAAAGGCGGGAAAGCGTTTGATTAGAAGGCAAGACAACCACACAAAAAACATAAAAAAAGAGGATACTGATCTTGAAAAAAAGAATGTAAAGAAAAAAAGAGAGAGAGGGTTTAAAAAACAAAAAAAAAACAAGACACACGTTGTGAAATATATGTATTTACGCCTTTTTAAAAGAGCTTAAATTACAGAGCGGCGCGCAGATGATTACAGGGCGGCGAGCGGAAGATTAAAGGCCAGCTAATGTGATAATTATAGGTTATCTTTATCCTTTTTTTCCACATTTAAGAAAAAAAGGAATAGATGTCTTTTTTTCTTTCTTTTTTTCAATCTTTTTTTTTCTTTTGTCCTAAGAGCAATGGCCTTTCAATGGATTCCAACGTTTTTTTTTTTTCTCTCACGTGATTTAACGGCTAAATACGTTAAGAGACGCGAGAGGCGGGATATAACGGGAAAATTAATATGAGGAACTCGATATGAGCAGCACTTGATATCAGGATTAAATTAGAGAATCGTAATTAGATTTAAAATACCTTACGAGGATGTCAATGGTGGATATTTTTTTATTTGTTTCGTGCAGTTTGTCGTTTTGTTTCGTATTTCGTCGTAGATGTTGGTTCGGGAAATTCAATCTTATTTATGTTTATGATTTCTTTTATTACGGTGGTTGATATTGTATACTAATTATCATCATTATTAAGCACTACTTTAATGAATTGTGAATTGCTGGGGGTGATTATCGTTGTCATTTTTATTATTATTCATATTTCTGCATTCATATTCGTAAAGGTGTATGTGCACGTACGTACACAGGAGGGGGGAGAGAGGGGGAGAGGGGGAGGACGAAAGGGTGGAGAAGAGGAGGAGGAGAAAATGGGGGTGGAGGAGGTAGAAGAGGAAGAGGAGGAAGGGGAGAAGAAAGAAGAGAAGGAGAAAGAGGTAGAGGACGAAGAGGAAAAAAGAGAAGAGGAGGAGGAGCAGGAAGGTTGGAGATGAGATAGAGGAGAAGAGAGATAGAGGAGGAAGAGACAGAGGAGGAGGAAAGGTAGAGGAGACAGAGGAGAGGGGGAGAGTAGAGATGCTCTCTCACTTTCTCTCTCTCTCTCTCTCTCTCTCTCTCTCTCTCTCTCTCTCTCTCTCTCTCTCTCTCTCTCTCTCTCTCCCTCTCCCCTCTCCCTCTCCCTCTCCCTCTCTCCCCTCCCTCTCCCTCCTCCTCCCCCTCCCTCCCCCCTCCCCTCCCCGCCCCCTCCCCTCCCTCTTCTCTCTCTCTCTCTCTCTCTTCTCTCTCTCTCTCTCTCTCTCTCTCTCTTCTCTCTCCTCCCCCCTCCCCCTCCCTCTCCCTCTCCTCTCCCTCCCTCCCCTCCCTCCCTCTCTCTCTCCCTCTCCCTCTCCCTCCCCCTCCCCTCCCCTCTCTCTCTCCCTCCCCTCTCTCTCTCTCTCTCCCCTCTCTCTCCCCCTCCCTCCCTCCCTCCCTCCCTCTCTCAGACCAACTGCATTTAATTAATATTTGTCAATCTAAGCTCTCATCTCTAACATAATAATCGATATCTTTTCCTTCAATGCACTGTAATCCTAAGACAGACTGCGTGAACGTAAACACTTCGATGTTCGTTACAGACAGGTTTAGAATGACAAAACAGCCGAATTACGGATAATGGGCGCAAGATCACCTGTGGGCGCGCAGACCTCCATTTATCCGGGTACGACGTAATTATCAATTTGAAACTATGACCTTTCATATATATATATATATATATATATATATATATATATATATATAATATATATATATATATATATTCTTAGGCATTTTAACCTTGAATTTTTCTTTTCTTTTTTTTCTTTTTTTTTTTTTTTTGCTTCAATGGAGATCACATCAGTTGTGATGATAATTTGCGAGTGTTATTTTATGTTTCTACCCATGTGTCTTTTTCTTTCTTGGTCTCCAAAAGAATGTTCATTGATATTTCTTCTTCTTCTTCTCCTTCTTCATATTCTTCTTCTTTTTCTTCTTCTTCTTCTTCTTCTTCTTCTGTTCTTCTTATTATTATTTTATTATTCTTTCTCTTCTTCTTCTTCTTCGGCTTCTTCTTTTTCTTCTTCTTCGGCTTCTTATTTTTCTTCTTCTTCTCCTTCACATTCTTCTTCTTCTTTTTAATTGATCTGATTTTCCTGATATCAAACACACCAATTAATCTGCCTTTCCCCCGCGCAAAACCGGAGCTAGGTCTGGCCGAAGCACTACCCAGGTCTGGTTCCACTGGACACCGCCCCGCCCATGAGGGAACAACCCCTAAATGAAGCCCAGACTGAGAGGTGCAAAAAGAGGGAGGGAAGGGGAGGGGAGGGGAAGGGGAGGGGGGGATTGGGAAAGCGACGGAGGAAAATGGATTGGGGGAGGGGGGGGGGATGATTGGAAGCCCCGGTAGAAGGGAAGGGAATATTCTAAGATGCGAAGAACCTTTTAGGGAGAGAAGGCGGTTTCCAGGGTTATGTCAAGCTTGTGGAACCGTTGTCTTAGATGACCCAGACCCCCCAGACCCTCCCCTCTCGGCATCCTTAAGACCCATGCCATGTCCCAGGTGCAAAAAACTGGTGATAATGATGATAAAGAAAGAAAAATAAAAGCGATAAAGAATAAGGTAGAGCGAGAGGGATAGGGAGAAAGAGATTAAGTGGAGGAAGAGAGACATGGGCATGAGAGAGAGAGAGAGAGAGAGAGATAAAGAGATGGAGAAAGAAAGAGACACATACACACATACACAGACGAACACACAGTCACACATACACACACACACACACACACACACACAAACACATACACACACAAACAAACACACACAAACAAACAGAAATAAACACCCACAGCCATACAGACAAACAAACAGACACAGAATCCTCCCATCCTGGCTTCCGCAAGTGACAGCATGACCGTCACCGACGAGGACTTGACCCTCAGTGCCAAACCCCTGACCCTCACTGCCAACCATGACTCTCAGTGCCAACCCTGACCCTTAGTGCCAACCCCTGACCCTCAGTGCCAGCCCCCTGACCCCTCATGCCCCCCCATGAACCTCTCACTGCCAACCCATGACCCTCACTGCCAACCCCTGACCCTCACTGCCAACCCCTGGACCCTCAATGCTGACCAACCCCAGTTGACCTCACTCCCCATGACCCTCAACCCCCTGACCCTCAGTGCCAACCCCTGACCCTCACTGCCAACCCCTGACCCTCACTGCCAACCCCTGACCCTCACTGCCAACCCCTGACCCTCACTGCCAACCCCTGACCCTCACTGCCAACCCCTGACCCTCAGTGCCAAACCCTTAGTGCCAACCCTGACCCTCAGTGCCAACCCCTGACCCTCATGCAACCCCTGACCCTCAGTGCCCGACCCTCATGCCAACCCTGACCCTCAGTGCCAACCCTGACTGTGCCAACCCATGACACTTGCCCTCAACCACCCATGACCCTCAGTGCCAACCCCCCTCACTGCCAACCCCTGACCCTCAGTGCCACCCCTGACCCTGCACTGCCAACCCATGACCCAACCCTGCCCTCGCCCCTGACCCCTCACTGCCAACCCCTGACCCTCACTGCCAACCCCTGACCCTCAACCGCTGACCCTTAGTGCCAACCCCTGAACCCTCAGTGCCAACCCCTGACCCTCAGTGCCAACCCTGACCCTCAGTGCCAACCCCTGACCCTCAGTGCCAACCCCTGACCCTCAGTGCCAAGACCAGTGCCAACCCTGACCCTCACTGACCCTCAGTGCCAACCCCTGACCCTCAGTGCCACCCCCTCAGTGCCACCCCTGACCCTTGAAC
>NW_020870616.1:344496-351996 GCF_003789085.1 Penaeus vannamei
ACATACACATACACATTCATATGTGTGTGTATATATATTTTTTAACACAACACACACACACACACATATATATATATAGAGAGAGAGAGAGAGATGTATGCATGTATGAATATATACATATATGTGTGTGTGTACATATATATATATATATATATATATATATATATATATAGATAGAGAGAAGAGAGAGAGAGAGAGAGAGAGAGAGAGAGAGAGAGAGAGAGAGAGAGAGAGAGAGAGAGAATGATAAGGATGAAAATAATGATTTAGATGACGATAGTGATTTTGATTTGAAAAATAACGGTAGTAATAATAATAATGGTTTAGATGAGAATAAGGATAATGATCTTAAGAAAAACAGAATAATAATTAAAAATGATAATTCAGATAAAGATCATAATAATTATCTTTTATAAGGATAATACCTTAGATAACATTATTGGAAATTATACAGAAAAGTAAGTAAATAACAATAATAACAATGATCTTCAGATGAATGGTACTAATAAGAATGATAATTGAGATGTAATACGGTAATGATATGAGAGAGAATGAGATAATCATTAAAAAATAATAATAAAAGTAACGTGATTTTTTCCCCCTAAACCTTTATGTAATCCTGGGAATCAACGTCTTTCATAACTGGATTTTTTTTTCTTTTCTTTTTTTCTTTTCTTTTCTTTTTTTCTTTTTTTCTTTTTCTTGTTTTTCTTGTTTTTTCTTTTTCTTTTCTTTTTTTTCTTGTTTTTCCTTTATTTCTTTTTCTTTTTCTTTTCTTTCTCTTTTTTTCTTTTCTTTTTTTTTCTTTTTCTTTTCTTTTCTTTTTTTCTCTTCTTTTTCTTTTCTTATTATCTTGGATTTTTTTCTTTTTTGGTTTTTTTTTTTTTTTTTTGCTTTTCTTTTATGTTTCCTTAACGTCTCGTGTTCAGTCAGGAGAAAATCTCTGTTCTTTCATAAGTTCTTTCTCGTTCAAGGGAGATCAACCCTGTGTTCATAACTGAATTAATTTGTTCAAGAAGATATCCACCCCGTGTTCTTTCATAGCTGGAATCTTGTTCAAAGCAGATATTCTATACCCCTAGTTTTCATACGGTGTAAATACTGTGTTCAGGTTAGGGTAATTCCGCCCCAAATGTCTCTATCAATAAGCTGGAATATTTGTGTCAAGAGATCTCCACGACCCGGTGTTCGTTCGTAACTGGAATAATTCTGTTCAAAGGAGTTATCCACCCCAGTGTTCTTTCATAATTGGAATAACTGTTCAAGGAGATAGTCCACCCGTTTCATCTTCAAACCCGAAATATCTGCTTCGAAGAGATATCCACCCGTGGTTCTTCATTCATTAACTGGATATAGCCTTGTAGTCAGGAGAATATCCACCCGTGTTTCTTTGCCATAATTGGAATATTCTGTTCAAGTGAGATTGTATTCTTTCAACCCTTGGCGTTCCTCATAACCGGAACCAATATTTCTGTTTTCTAATGAGATATTCCTACGGCCCGGTGTTTGCTTTGTCAATAACGGAATCTTTGTTCATAGAAGATAGCCACCCGCGTGTTTCGTTTTTCATAGGCTGTGATATTTTTACTTGATTCCAAGAGATATCCACACAGCCGTGTTCTCTTCTATAACTGGAATACTTGTTCCAGAGATACCAACCCCGTGTTCCATCCATATGCGGAATATTTGTTCAAGAGATATCCACCCCGTGTTCTTTTCATAACTGGAATATTTGTTCAAGAGATAATCCCCCCGTGTTCTCACTTGGATATACCGTGAATTCATCTGGAATATCTGTTCAAGAGATATCCACCCCGTGTTCTCTCATAACTGGAATATTTGTTCAAGAGATATCCACCCCGTGTTCTTTCATAATTGGAATACGGATATCATTTGTTTCAAGAGATAGTCCAGTTCCTCTCAAATGTTTGTTCAGAGTATCCACCTCATAGCTGGAAATATCTGTGTCAATCAGAGAATATCCCACCGCCGGTGTTCTCTCATACTACTGGGAATACTTGTTCAAGAGATATCCACCCCGTGTTCTTTCATAACTGGAATATTTGTTCAAGAGATATCCACCCCGTGTTCTTTCATAACTGGAATATCTGTTCAAGAGATATCCACCCCGTGTGGGAATATCGTTCAGAAGATCTGTTCTCTCATAACTGGAATATTTGTTCAAGAGATATCCACCCCGTGTTCTTTCATAACTGGAATACTTGTTCAAAGGGTATTCGCCCCGTGTTCTCTCATAACTGGAATATCTGTTCAAGAGATATCCACCCCGTGTTCTCTCATAACTGGAATATCTGTTCAAGAGATATCCACCCCGTGTTCTCTCATAACCGAATACTGTGTTCAACGGAAGATATTCCCCACCCGTGTTCTTTCAATAACGGAATATCTGTTCAAGGAGAATATCCACCCCCGAAGTTCCTCATCATAACTGGAATACTTGTTCAAGAGATATCCACCCCGTGTTCTCTCATAACTGGAATACTTGTTCAAGAGATATCCACCCCGTGTTCTCTCATAAAGCGAATATTCTGTCCAATGAAGATATCCACCCCTGTGTTCTCTCAGTAACTGGAATACTTGTTCAAGAGATATCCACCCCGTGTTCTCTCATAACTGGAATATTGTTCAAGAGATATCCATCCCGTGTTCTTTCGTAATTGGAATACTTGTTCAGAGGGTATTCGCCCCGTGTTCTTTCGTAGCTGGAATATCTGTTCAAGAGATATCCACCCCGTGTTCTTTTCATAACTGGAATATTTGTTCAAGAGATATCCACCCCGTGTTCTTTCATAACTGGAATACTTGTTCAAGAGATATCCACCCCGTGTTCTCTCATAACTGGAATATTGTTCAAGAGATATCCACCCCGTGTTCATAACTGGAATATTGTGTTCCAAGGGGTATTCGCCCAGTGTTCTTTCATAACTGGAATACTTGTTCAAGAGATATCCACCCCGTGTTCTCTCATAACTGGAATACTTGTTCAAGAGATATCCACCCCGTGTTCTCTCATACTGGATACTTTTGTTCAAGAGATATCCACCCCGTGTTCATAACTGGAATATTTGTTCAAGGGGTATTCGCCCAGTGTTCTTTCATAGCTGGAATATTTGTTCAAGAGATATCCACCCCGTGTTCTCTCATAACTGGAATATTTGTTCAAGAGATATCCACCCGTGTCTCTCGATAACTGGAATGATTGTTTCAAAGAAGATATCCACCCCGTGTTTCTTCCAAGAGATATCCACTGGCCGTTTTTTCGTAACTGAATCTTGTCAAGAGATATCCACCCCGTGTTCTCTCATAGCTGGAATATTTGTTCAAAGGGTATTCGCCCCGTGTTCTTTCATAACTGGAATACTTGTTCAAGAGATATCCACCCCGTGTTCTTTCATAGCTGGAATACTTGTTCAAGAGATATCCACCCGTGTTCAGCTGGAATATCTGTTCAAGAATATCCACCCTTTGTTCTTTCATAAACTGGAATACTTGTTCAAGAGATATCCACCCCGTGTTCTCTCATAACTGGAATACTTGTTCAAGAGATATCCACCCCGTGTTCTCTCATAGCTGGAATATCTGTTCAAGAGATATCCACCCCGGTGTTCTCTCATAACTGGAATAACTTGTTCAAGAGATATCCACCCCGTTCTCGTCTAGCTGAATAATTTTGTTCAAGAGATATTCCACCCGTGTTTCTTTCGATAACTGGAATATCTGTTCAAGCGATATCCCACGCCCGTGTTCTCTCATAACCGAATATCTGTTCGAATAGAGATATCCACCCCCGTGTTCTCTCGATCAGAACTGGGGAATACTCTGTTCAAGAGATATCCACTCCCGTTTCGTCTCTAGCTGGAGATCTTTGTCAATATATATCCAGCGCGCCCGTGTTTCATTCAGTAAACTCGGATATCTGTTCAAGGCGATATTCCACATGCCCGTGTTTCCATAACCGGAAAATACTGTTCAAGGAGATATCGCTACTCCGTGTGTCGTCGTTATAAGATCTGGAATACTTGTCAATAGTGGAGATTATCCACGGCTCCGTGTTCTCATCAGTAGCTGGAATGATGATTCTTGACTTCAAGGGAGATAATCCACCCCCGTGTTCTCACGGTCGATAAGCCTGAGAATACTTGTTCAACGAGATATCCACTCTCCGTGTTTCCCATAACTGGAATACTTCTGGTTCAATGAGATATCCACGCCCGTGTCTCTCAACACTGGAATAACCTTGGTTCACAAGAGAATCCACGTCCGTAGTTCTCTCATAACTGGAATTAAGTTTGGTCAAGAGATATCTAACTACCCCGAGTGTGTTCTTGTCATAGCTGGAATATTTTGTTCAAGAGATATCCACCCCGTGTTTCGCTCATAAGCTGAATACTTGTTCAAGAAGGGTAATCCACGCCCGTGTTCCTCTCAATAACTGGAATAATTTGTTTCCAAGAGTATCCCACCCCGTGTTCTCTGTCATAACTGGAAATGAGCTTGTCAAAGGTATTCGCACCCGTGTTCTTTCATAGCTGGAAATTGTTCAAGAGATATCCACCCCGTGTTCTCTCATAAACTGGAGAATACCCCGTGTTTCATAACTGAGATATCCACCCCGTGTTCTTTCATAGCTGGAATATTTGTTCAAGAGATATCCACCCCGTGTTCTGTCATAACTGGAATACTTGTTCAAGAGATATCCACCCCGTGTTTCGCTCATTCACTGAATATTTGTTCAAGAGATATCCACCCCGTGTCTCTCATCATAGCTGGAATAATTGTCAAGAGATATCCACCCCCGTGTTCTTTCATAGCTGGAATATTGTTCAAAGGAGATATCCACCCGCGTGTTCTCCTCATAACTGGAATCTATTGTTCAAGAGATAGATCCACCCCGCGTGTTCTCTCATATCTGGAATACTTGTTCAAGAGATATCCACCCCGTGTTCTTTCATAGCTGGAATACTTGTTCAAGTGATATCCACCCCGTGTTCTTTCATAGCTGGATTACTTGTTCAAGAGATATCCACCCCGTGTTCTTTCATAGCTGGATTACTTGTTCAAGAGATATCCACCCGTGTTCTCTCATAACTGGAATACTTGTTCAAGAGATATCCACCCCGTGTTCTTTCATAGCTGGATTACTTGTTCAAGAGATATCCACCCCGTGTTCTTTCATAACTGGAATATTTGTTCAAGAGATATCCACCCCGTGTTCTCTCATAACTGGAATATTTGTTCAAGAGATATCCACCCCGTGTTCTCTTCATAGCTGGAATACTTGTTCAAGAGATATCCACCCCGTGTTCTTTCATAGCTGGAATACTTGTTCAAGAGATATCCACCCCCGTGTTCTCTCATAACTGGAATATTTGTTCAAGAGATATCCACCCCGTGTTCTCTCATAGCTGGAATATTTGTCAAGAATATCCACCCCGTGTTCTCTCATAGCTGGAATATTTGTTCAAGAGATATCCACCCCGTGTTCTTTCATAACTGGAATACTTGTTCAAAGGGTATCCCCCGTGTTCTCTTCAAACTAATATCTGTTCAAGAAGATATCACCCCGTGTTCTCTCATAGCTGGAATATTGTTCAAGAGAATATCCACCCCGTGTTCTTCATAACTGGAATACTTGTCAAGGGTATCGCCCCGTGTTCTTTCATAGCTGGAGATATCCACCCCGTGTTCTCTCATAGCTGGAATACTTTGTTCAAAGATATCCACCCCGTGTTCTCTCATAACTGGAATATTTGTTCAAGAGATATCCACCCCGTGTTCTTTCGTAGCTGGAATATTTGTTCAAGAGATATCCACCCCGTGTTCTTCTCTCATAGCTGGAATACTTGTTCAAGAGATATCCACCCCGTGTTCTTTCGTAGCTGGAATATTTGTTCAAGAGATATCCCACCCCGTGTTCTCTCATAAAGCTGGAATACTTGTTCAAGAGATATCCACCCGTGTTCTCTTTCGTAGCTGGAATATTTGTTCAAAGAGATATCCACCCCGTGTTCTCTCAACTGAATACTTGTTCAAAGATATCCACCCCGTTTCTTCGTACCCTGGGAATATTTGTTCAAGAGATATCCACCCCGTGTTTCTCTCACAAACTGGAAAACTTGTTCATATCCACTCCTTTCATAACTGGAATATTCGTCTTCAACGTATTCTGTCTTCTTTCATAGCTGGAATATCTGTTCAATATCCACCCCGTGTTCTCTCATAACTGGAATATTTGTTCAAGAGATATCCACCCCCTGTCTACTCTCATACTGGAAATATTGTCAACAGATATCCACCCCGTGTTCCTTCATAACTGGAATATCCCGTCCTTCAAGCAAGATCCATCCACCCTGTTCCTTTCGAACTGGAATATTGTTTCAAGAGATATCCCCCCCCGTGTTCTTTCCGTATGAATATTTTTCAAGAACCCACCCCGTTTCTTTCTCGTAGCTGAATTCTTTGTTCAAGAGATATCCACCCTGGGAATACCGTCAAGAGATCTCCTCCTCCATTGGATCACGTCAGAATAAGGTTTGTTACGGAATATTCTCTCAAACGGCACTATGCCCCCACCCCGCCGTGTCAAACTGCATACTTTGTTCAAGAAATATCCCCCGCTCTCTATAACCGAATATCTGTTCAAGAGATATGAGTGTTCTCTCATAGCTGGAATACTAAACCCCACCCTATGTCTCTCCATAACTGAATTTACTACGCTTACACGTATTTAAAAATGTTTAGTTCACTCGCCTTTCATAACCGGAATATCCATCCAAACTTTCTGCCAACCGCAGAGACGCTTTTGAAAAACATTTTTTCAGAGCCGTTCATATAATGGATTTTTTTTTTTTTTTTTTTTTTGAGGGGGGGCGAGGTCGATTCTCACAAAGTTCTTAAATTGCCATTTTTTGTCTTGTTTTTTTCTTTCTTTCTTTCCTTTTCATTGGATATGATCACTTATATCTTTGAGTTATTAAATTTAGTATTTTCTTTTCTTTTCTTTTCTTCGAATACAATAATTCAGTATAGAATTAGTGAAGTTTGTGAATGAATAACTCCCTAATTTAAAAAAAGTTTTTATTGCCAAATGTCTCTTGTTCTTTGTTGCTTGTCTTCAATTCTTTTCTTGTTCCGTGTTCGTTCGTGTTGTTTTTCGTCTTTTGTTTATTCTTATTGAGTTTTATCGTTATTATGTATCTTCTTCCTCTAATTCCGTTCATTCCTTCCCAATCTCCGCTTCTTTCCTTCTTCCTTCCTTCATCTCCTATTCCTCTTCCTCCTTCCTCCTTTCCTTCCCTGTTCCACTTTCTCCTCTTCGTCTCTTTCTTCCCTTCTCCCTCTTTCCTTCTCCTATTCCATCTTTCCTTTCTCCCTCCTCTTTTCCTTCCTTCCCTTCTCTTCTTCCTCCTTCTTTACCTCTCCCTCCTCTCACCTTCTCCTCTCCGCCCCATCCAATCTTTCCTTCTCCTATTCATCTTC
>NW_020870616.1:359496-366996 GCF_003789085.1 Penaeus vannamei
CACTAAATGCTTGAAGGGGAACCGCCCCCGAAAACACCTTCATATCTCGCTTATATTTTGAAATTTTAATATGTTGTTTGTTGATGTAAAGGGATGTTATTCTGTAAATTTCATATATCGGCTTCTAAAGTTGTTGTTTTTCGATTCGTCTTTGTCCTGTTAGGTGTATTCATCCGATTGGCATGATATTTTCGTCTGTCATGTGTATTCATCTGATTGGCATAACATTTTCACATAAGATTGTGTATACATTGTTGACTTACAGGAGAATGATGAGGAATCTGGCCCCGTTTTAAAGAAAGTATTAGGGTGAGAGATTTCCTGGGTCTCCTTCTCGGGCTCATTCCTGGGTCTCCTTCTCGGGCTCAAGGGGGACTTCCTGGGTCTCCTTCTCGGCCTCTTGGGGACTTCCTGGGTCTCATTCTCGGGGGACTTCCTGGTCTCCTTCCCGGGGGGCGACTTCCTGGGTCTCCTTCTCGGCCTCTTGGGGGACTTCCTGGGTCTCCTTCTCGGGCTCTTGGGGGACTTCCTGGGTCTCCTTCTCGGCCTCTTGGGGGACTTCCTGGGTCTCCTCTCGGTCTCTTCCTGGTCTCCTTCTCGGCCTCTTGGGGGACTTCCTGGGTCTCCTTCTCGGGTCTTGGGGACTTCCTGGGTCTCCTTCTCGGGGGGACTTCCTGGGTCTCCTTCTCGGCCTCTTGGGGGACTTCCTGGGTCTCCTTACTTCCTGGGTCTCCTTCTCGGGCTCTTGGGCGACTTCCTGGTCTCCTTCTCGGCCTCTTGGGGGACTTCCTGGGTCTCCTTCTCGGCCTCTTGGGGACTTCCTGGGTCTCCTTAGGGCGACTTCCTGGGTCTCCTTCTCGGCCTCTTGGGGGACTTCCTGGGTCTCCTTCTCGGCCTCTTGGGACTTCCTGGGTCTCCTTCTCGGCCTCTTGGGGACTTCCTGGGTCTCCTTCTCGGGCGGGGACTTCCTGGGTCCCTTCTCGGGGGACTTCCTGGGTCTCCTTCTCGGCCTCTTGGGGACTTCCTGGGTCTCCTTCTCGGCCTCTTGGGGGACTTCCTGGGTCTCCTTCTCGGCCTTTAGGGGGACTTCCTGGGTCTCCTTCTCGGCCTCTTGGGGACTTCCTGGGTCTCTTCTCGGCCTCTTGGGGACTTCCTGGGTCTCCTTCTCGGGACTTCCTGGGTCTCCTTCTCGGGCTCTTGGGGACTTCCTGGGTCTCCTTCTCGGCCTCTTGGGGGACTTCCTGGGTCTCCTTCTCGGCCTCTTGGGGACTTCCTGGGTCTCTTCTCGGCCTCTTGGGACTTCCTGGTCTCCTTCTCGGGCTCTTGGGACTTCCTGGGTCTCCTTCTCGGGCTCTTGGGGGACTTCCTGGGTCTCCTTCTCGGCCTCTTGGGGACTTCCTGGGTCTCCTTCTCGGCCTCTTGGGGACTTCCTGGGTCTCCTTCTCGGCCTCTTGGGGGACTTCCTGGGTCTCCTTCTCGGGCTCTTGGGACTTCCTGGGTCTCCTTCTCGGGCTCTTGGGGACTTCCTGGGTCTCCTTCTCGGCCTCTTGGGGACTTCCTGGGTCTCCTTCTCGGCCTCTTGGGGACTTCCTGGGTCTCCTTCTCGGCTCTTGGGACTTCCTGGGTCTCCTTCTCGGGCTCTTGGGACTTCCTGGGTCTCCTTCTCGGCTCTTGGGGACTTCCTGGGTCTCCTTCTCGGCCTTTTGGGGGACTTCCTGGGTCTCCTTCTCGGGGGGACTTCTGGGTCTCGGGGGACTTCCTGGGTCTCCTTCTCGGCTCTCCTGGGGGGGACTCCTGGGCTGGGGGACTTCCTGGGTCTCCTTCTCGGCCTCTTGGGACTTCCTGGGTCTCCTTCTCGGCCTCTTGGGGGACTTCCTGGGTCTCTTTCTCGGCCTCTTGGGGGACTTCCTGGGTCTCCTCTCGGCCTCTTGGGGGACTTCCTGGGTCTCTTCTCGGGCTCTTGGGGACTTCCTGGGTCTCCTTCTCGGCCTCTTGGGGGACTTCCTGGGTCTCCTTCTCGGCCTCTTGGGGGACTTCCTGGGTCTCCTTCTCGGCTTCTTGGGGGACTTCCTGGGTCTCCTTCTCGGGCCTCTTGGGGACTTCCTGGGTCTCCTTCTCGGCCTCTTGGGGACTTCCTGGGTCTCCTTCTCGGCCTCTTGGGGGACTTCCTGGGTCTCCTTCTCGGCTCTTGGGCGACTTCCTGGGTCTCCTTCTCGGGCTCTTGGGGGACTTCCTGGGTCTCCTTCTCGGCCTCTTGGGGACTTCCTGGCTCCTTCTCGGCCTTCCTGGGGGGGGGACTTCCTGGGTCTCCTCTCTCGGCTCTTGGGGACTTCCTGGGTCTCCTTTCTCGGGGGGGACTTCCTGGGTCTCCTTCTCGGCCTCTTGGGGACTTCCTGGGTCTCCTCTCGGGCTCGGGACTTCCTGGGGTCTCCTTCTCGGGGGGACTTCCTGGGTCTCCTCGGCTCACTTCCTGGGGACTTCCTGGGTCTCCTCCTCGGCCTCTTGGGGACTTCCTGGGCTCCTTCTCGGCCTCTTGGGGGACTCCCTGGGTCTCCTTCTCGGCCTCTTGGGGGACTTCCTGGGTCTCCTTTCTGGGGGACTTCCTGGGTCTCCTTCTCGGCCTGGGGGACTTCCTGGGTCTCCTTCTCGGGCTCTTGGGGGACTTCCTGGGTCTCTTCTCTCTTACTTCCTGGGTCGGCTCTGGGGGACTTCCTG
Source organism: Penaeus vannamei (assembly GCF_003789085.1). Classification (NCBI taxonomy): domain Eukaryota; kingdom Metazoa; phylum Arthropoda; class Malacostraca; order Decapoda; family Penaeidae; genus Penaeus; species Penaeus vannamei. The sequence continues at coordinate 362,212 of NW_020870616.1, forward strand.
GGGGCTCTGGGGACTTCCTGGGTCTCCTTCTCGGGCTCTTGGGGGGACTTCCTGGGTCTCCTCTCGGCTCTTGGGGGACTTCCTGGGTCTCCTTCTCGGGCTCTTGGGGACTTCCTGGGTCTCCTTCTCGGCCTCTTGGGGACTTCCTGGGTCTCCTTCTCGGGCCTTCCTGGGTGGCCCTCTTGGGGGACTTCCTGGGTCTGCCTTCTCGGCCTCTTGGGGGACTTCCTGGGGCTCCGGCTCTTGGGTTCCTGGGTCTCCTTACTTGGGGGACTTCCTGGGTCTCCTCTCGGCCTCTTGGGGACTTCCTGGGTCTCCTTCTCGGCCTCTTGGGGGACTTCCTGGGTCTTTCTCGGCCTCTTGGGGACTTCCTGGGTCTCCTTCTCGGCCTCTTGGGGGACTTCCTGGGTCTCCTTCTCGGCTCTTGGGGACTTCCTGGTCTCCTTCTCGGCCTCTTGGGGGACTTCCTGGGTCTCCTTCTCGGCCTCTTGGGGGACTTCCTGGTCTCCTTCTCGGCCTCTTGGGGGACTTCTGGGTCTCCTGGGGGACTTCCTGGGTCTCCTTCTCGGCCTCTTGGGGACTTCCTGGGTCTCCTTCTCGGCCTCTTGGGGACTTCCTGGGTCTCCTTCTCGCCTCTTGGGGACTTCCTGGGTCTCCTTCTCGGCCTCTTGGGGGACTTTCCTGGGTCTCCTTCTCGGCCTCTTGGGGGACTTCCTGGTCTCCTTCTCGGCCTCTTGGGGGACTTCCTGGGTCTCCTTCTCGGCCTCTTGGGGGACTTCCTGGGTCTCCTTCTCGGCCTCTTGGGGGACTTTCCTGGTCTCCTTCTCGGCTCTGGGGACTTCCTGGGTCTCCTTCGGCCTCTTGGGGGACTTCCTGGGTCTCCTTCTCGGCCTCTTGGGGGACTTCCTGGGTCTCCTTCTCGGCCTCTTGGGGGACTTCCTGGGTCTCCTTCTCGGCTCTTGGGGGACTTCCTGGGTCTCCTTCTCGGCTCTTGGGGGACTTCCTGGGTCTCCTTCTCGGCCTCTTGGGGGACTTCCTGGGTCCCTTCTCGGCCTCTTGGGGGGACTTCCTGGGTCCCTTCTCGCCTCTTGGGGGACTTCCTGGGTCTCCTTCTCGGCCTCTTGGGGACTTCCTGGGTCTCCTTCTCGGCCTCTGGGGGACTTCCTGGGTCTCCTTCTCGGCCTCTCTTCCTGGGTCTCCTCTCGGCCTCTTGGGGGACTTCCTGGGTCTCCTTCTCGGCTCTTGGGGGACTTCTCTCCTCTCGGGGGGGGACTTCCTGGGTCTCCTTCTCGGCCTCTTGGGGGACTTCCTGGGTCTCCTCTCGGCCTTTGGGGGACTTCCTGGGTCCTCCTTCTCGGCCTCTTGGGGACTTCCTGGGTCTCCTTCTCGGCCTCTTGGGGGACTTCCTGGGTCTCCTTCTCGGCTCTGGGGACTTCCTGGGTCTCCTTCTCGCCTCTGGGGGACTTCCTGGGTCTCCTTCTCGGCCTCTTGGGGGACTTCCGGGGTCTCCTTCTCGGGCTCTTGGGGGACTTCCTGGGTCTCAAGTGCAGCGGATCATTTAAGAAAGGCGTCTGGGAGGAAGGAACTTAATTTTTGGATAAAAAAAGAAAAAAATCTTCAGCAAGTGATAATCTATGGTATCAAGGACATTGTTATCAAATGAAAATAAAAAGCCAAATTTCAACAATATTCCTGAGAATTTCACCGGTGTAGCTCCCCTTAATACGCATAGTAATATAATATAATAATAATAATGATGATAATAATAATAATAATATAATAATAATATGTTCTTAATTATGCAAGTTTCAACAACGGATGATTATAAAAAGATCACTGAGCTGACATCTAACAAGGGGAAACAAAAGGCATCTGTTATTATCTAGTCGAGATGATTTGTCCAATTACTGGATCACTGTCAGGTCTAGATTCAGGATTTCTGCGTTCATATTTGATTTTTTTTTTTTATATGTTTTTATTAATACGTCACTGTTGTATCTAAACTGACCCGTGATGTAGGTAAATGGTTATGTTTTTTTGTATTGTTTAGTTTGTTTGTTAGTTACTGGATAACTCAAAAAGTAGCGATCAGATTTTTTTTTTATGAAATTTACAAAAATGTGTGCCATAGCTCAGTCATATATTCTCATAAATTTCTAAATCTATTTTCATAAATTCATTTAAGGATTAATTTTCACTGCGAGAGAGGGACAACCTAAACTCTGTGGCTCCTGAATTATAACAATCATCATTATCATTATATTGCCCTGGCAGAGGTATGCGCTCTCTGTTTCTAGTATTTATTTATAATTCATAATACAAATTTTACTATCGTACTTAAAGGCTATTTTAAGGAGCATCCAAACCCTTTGACCTCTCTGTCTGTATTAATCGTCGACGAATAATTCCATTTATTATATAAACAAAGGAATCTAAACCAGATTTTGTTTGTCCGCCTCAAGATCTGGCTCCCCCCCCCCCCCCACCTATCCACCCCACCCACCCCACTCAGGGATCACATTTTTAAACTTTCTCTTATTTTTTTCTCAAAACAAAATGACACCTCTATGAATCCGGTTATAGCTTTGAAATGCCCCGAAAATAGCCGTTATTTTCCCGCTCCGCTCGCCTACGCCTTCCCCCCCCCCCCCCCCTTCCCCCCTCCCAAGAAGGAACCAAAAATGGCGCTCTCGACTGGGTTACCGACGCTAAAGCCATGATTTCGGCTTTGATTAGACTTAATAATGAGTGATAACCTGTTTATTATGATGTCAATTCCATACGAAATTGTCATACAAGTAATAGGTTTGCAAAATGTAACGGAAGTGCAAACGTTGTTATGGTTGATAAATCAATCTTAATCCGAAGCCAAGGTTCTATCATCGCATTCGTATGCTTTGTGGTAGGGATGGTAACGATGCGCGATCTAAACAAACTAAAATGGCGCTCTCGATCTAAACATAGACAATTAAATCAAATTCCGACCATCTTGTAGGTTTTTGGCGCAATGGCTTGATGAGTGAGGATCTCGAGAAGACAATTCCGTTTAATCGAAGCCAGTGACCTCTCTCTTTTTCCCTTTTTTTCTGTTCTTTTATTCTTGTTTTTTTTATTTTCTTTTTCTTTTCTGTTTTCCTTTTCTTCTTTCTCTTTTTTTTCTTTTTCTTTCTTATTCTGTGTTTTCTTTTTCTTTTCTTTTTCTTTTGTTTTTTTTTTTTTTTTTTTCTTTGTTTTGTTTTCTTTTCTTTCTGCTTTTCTTATTCATTTCTTTATTTTTTTTTTCTTTCTTTTTTTTTTCTTTTGATTTTTTTTCTTTCTTCTTTTTTTGTTTTTTTCTTCTTTCCTTCTTTGGTTTGTTTGTTTTCTTCTTTCTTTTCTTTCTTTTTTTCCTTCATCCTTTTCTTTTCTCTGTTTTTTTTTCCATTCCTTCTTTTTCTGTCTTTCTTTTGTGCTCTTCCTTTTCTTTTCTTTCTTTCTTTCCTTTCCTTTTTGTTTTTTTTCTTTTCTTTCTTTCTTTCTTTCCTTACTCCCTTTCCTTCATCCATTCATCCAACCATCTTTCGATCTATCTCCCTCTCCCTCTTCCTATCTCCCTTCCACACCTTTCCCTTGTACCTTCCAGGCTCGACCTCCTCCTCCTCTCCTCCTTCCCCCTCCTCCCCTCACCCTCCTCCTCCTCCTTCCCCTCCTCCTCCTCCTCCTCCCCCTCCCTCCTCCTCCTCCCCTCCTCCTCCCCTTCCCTCCTCCTCCTCCTTCCCCCTCCCTCCTCCTTCCCCCTCCTCCTCCTCCTTCCCCCACCTCCTTCCCCATCCTCCTCCTCCTCCTCCCCACCTCCCCCACCTCCTCCTCCTTCCCCCTCCCCTCTCCTCCTCCTCCTCCTTCTCCTCCCTCCTCCCCCTCCTCCTTCCCCCCTCCTCCCCCTCTTCCTCCTTCCCCCCCTCCTCTCCTCCTTCCCCCTCCCCCTCCCCTCCGGCTAAGGCAAGCGGACCCGAGAAAGCTCTCAAATTCTTTCCTTACAGCGCCTGCGAAGAATGCAAAACACCGCTCGCCTTTGACTTCAAAACAAACACGAGGAGTAGGAGGGTTTTGGCGCGTGGGTAGGTGGGGGGGGGGGGGGGGGGTTGTGAGGGGGGAAGGATGGGGGTTGTGAGGGGTGGGTGTGTGGGGGGGTGCGGGCGTCTGGAGTAGGAGGGTTTTGCGCCTGGGTAGGTGGGGTGGGAGGGGGGAGAGAGGATGGGGGGGAAGGGGAGGGGGTTGAGGTGGGGTGGGGTGGAGAGGGGGGGTGGGGGTGTTGGGTGTGTGGGTGGTGCGGGCGTCTGGAGTGATTGCTGGTGTGTGGGTGAGTTGTTAAATCCATGTGTTCATGTAGGTGTTGCTATTGCTATTAGTGTCTTTCTTAGTATATTTTTAGTATTGATAGTATTTTGTTAGTCATTATTATCATCATTATCACCATTGTCGTGTAAGTAGTAGCAGTAGTAGTATTGTTGTTACTATTATCATTATTGGTATCATCAGTATCATTATCATTAGTAGTAATAATAGTAGGATTTTTCCTTTAAACTTTTATGTTGATATAAACTGTATGTTGCTCGAACTTACCATCAAGAACTTGCAATCCAGAATATGTTACTGATATCACATAACTTCAAAAATATCGCTAGTTTGGCAGAAGACTGAGAACATTTTTTGAACCACTTCCTTAATTTTATCATATCGATAATAGCAAAATTTTGGTCATTGTTACAAGATTCACCAATGTTGTTCTAAGTCATCTACAGCGTT
>NW_020870616.1:371996-384496 GCF_003789085.1 Penaeus vannamei
ATATATTTTTTAATATATCTTGGCTTGAATATTACACAATATGAACTTATTTTTTACAATCAAAAGAAAATACAATTTTTTTTTTACTTCTCTCACAGTTGCTATGTAAATGGAAATAATGACCATTATGATCAAAAGCATTTAATACTTAATAAATCCTTAATTTCTTTTCCACCGAGTTCCTTAAAAGTTGAAATCTTTCCATATTCACCATCAAAAAATTCAGCTTAGAGGAATTAATTTTCCAAAGTATTTAATCATATCCAATCTTACTGAGAAACTATCACGGCTTGTTCTTAAGACAACAGAAGACGATTCAGGTTCTTCTCTTACGCAAATACAAAACACGTGGGAAAAATGCAGCTTGTAATTTGCAAATTAAAATGGCAAAAAATAAAAGATAAAAAATTAAAAAAGAAAAAAATAATAATAAAAATAATAATAATCAAAAAAATAATTAAATAAAGCTCCTTCAATATATACAATAATATGTACAGACACTGAATCTTTCCTTATCACCAGACATTACTGTTCTTCCCTGTCGAAGAAAAAAAATATCACGCTAGTACTGAATAACATTCCTATTTACAGACTTCATTTTGACTGAATTAGGAAATTGTACACAAAACTGACAATCCCCGATGAACAGGTCTTTTCTAACTAGATGAGTATAGTCAGTTCCTCTAAATATTTTCACATTCTAGTAAACACAAACACCTATAATTTAACAAACAGAAAATTACCATACTTGTCCATTTCCCTCCATCGTTTGCTGTAACTATCCACAATAGCGTTATCAAAAATATTTTCAAGATATCGACAATTGTATTTCTAACATCAAGGGAGGATAATGGGTTATGATAAACAAGAAAATATAAATATAATAGCAATATGTACTAATTACTATCATTGACTTATTAAGTATTTACAGCTGTTTCAGCCTTCAATTAAGGAAAAAATAATGAGGTAAAAACTTTATTCACAATCATACCTTTCTGGATATCAATATAAATGAACAATAACCATGAAAAAGAAATGTATATTTCAGTTCAATTAAGATATAAAAAAAGACCCTAGGATTAACAGAAAAGAAATACATATACGTGGTTCCTAATCACTATCTGAACCCGAGCCTGACTTGCCCGAAGACCTGGCACTTTCACTCCCACTCCTGCTGCCCCTACTGCTGCTCCTGCTTCTGCTCCTACTTCTGCTCTTGCTCTTGCTCCTACTTCTGCTCTTGCTCCTGCTCTTGCTCCTGCTCTTGCTCCTGCTCTTGACTCTGCTCCTGCTCTTACTTCTGCTCCCACTCCTGCTGCGGCTCCTACTCCTGCTGCCACTCCCACTCCTGCTCCCACTCTTGCTCCTGCTCCTGCTCCTGCTACGGCTGGAGCTCTTACGTGTGCTCTGCCTGCTGCGGGCTCGGTCACTGCCACTCTCGCTGCCACTCTCGCTGCCACTGCCCGATTCCTCATCTGAGTCTTTGATGGTATGCTTGGCCCGCTCCAGGCGCTTGGCCTTGTCTGTCTCAATGTCTGACTCCTCCTCATCCGAGGAATAGATAGGGGCACGGTCTGGGGGAGGGGAGAAGTTGTGTTTAGTGATGGAGTTAATACCACAAGTCATACATAAGTGCTACCATTAAATATATCCAACAAAGGCATTGACATGAGTTGTACATCCTATATACCACAATACATGCAGATGGTGCTAAAGCTGCAGAAAAGCTAAAGGACATTAAGGAAATCAATGAATGAAGAACATAAAAACTAGTACAGCCAAAACCTAAAGTAAATATTAACACTGCCTCACCATTCTGCTTGTTCTTGAACTTGTTCTTGATGGCAGCCAGAGAGATGGCCCCTTCATCATCTTCCTCATAAGCATCGGGCTCCAGGTAGTTTGCCGTCAGGCCTCGGCTCGATGCCTTCTCCCTCACACGACGCTGCTTGTTCTCTCTCCTCATGGAAGCCTTGAGTCTGTCCTCATCCCTCTGTGGAAGCCAAAGTAAAGGATAAGTTGATATATGAAAAATTCCATCTTTCCTTTTCTCAAAACACAGAGTGAAGCAGTTGTTCTAACATGATAAACATAAGCCCAAAGATAATGAATTTGGAAGACATGTTGTATAGGATATATATTTTTTAACCCATTTACAGCAATTTCTTTTTTCCGGGTGTCTCATATGTGGGACACCGACATATGAGACACCTGGCTTCAAAATATACCGCCATTAGTGGGTTAACAAAACTTGTTTCCATTCATTTTGTAGAGATGGTTTTCAAATGCTTCAACAAATAAAGTAAACAAATAAAGTAATGAAAATAATATGAAATGAATACAAATAAATCATTTATACATCTTTATAAAATCTCCCATTACTTAAAAATAGAGTACAAATTATTATAACTAGTAAAAGAATCAAATATGTTTCCCTTTCATGCTAAAAATGAGTCAGACAACTCCTCTAATTAATAAGTTAAAAAACAGACATAAACTAGAAGCACTCAGAGAGCACATACCTCTGCCTAGGGAATAAGAGTCAATTATGCAATGAAGATGTTCCCATGAAGAATTTTTCCCTATCTCTCAATACTTATGAATCCTTTCAAAAATTCCTGGGTCTGGATCATGATCTAGATCACCATCAAAATTTCATGGAATATAAGTTGGGCTAAGACACATCTGGTACGAATTTCAATCTTAAAATCTGTTCACAACTTTTTGAGCTATCCTACGAACAAACTAACTAACCAATACTGTCAAAAACATAACCTCCTTGGCGGTGCTAATAATTGTAAACAACCCCCACACACACACACACAAATTAGAAATTCCATAAATACATATTATAAACAAAAATAAAACAAAATTTAATTTTATATAACATAAACACATAACTATCCAAAGAAACATCTTATCACACACATACCAAATTATTAAAAAATTCAAGCATAAAAATTATAGCATACCCTTATGCTCTCGATGTGACTGCTCTCAGGGTCACGGAATACAGTGGACAGCACTTTGACACCCACAGTCTTCTGTGTCCTGTCAGCCAGGGATAGTGTGAGCTTACGATGAGTGAAGGACTCAGTGGAGTGCGGTCGGAAGGTGAGCTTTGTGCGGAACACAGCCTGGCCCTGCAGACCAGTGCCCTGGCGGATGAACAAGTGGTTGTGGTCGCCCTGAAAGAGAGATATGAAAAGATTGTTAAGAAACGTGAAATAAATCATGCCAATGTAATTGAAAAATACATGAATATGCAAATAATGCAAGTATATAATAAATGACCAACATCATGGCAGTGAAGGTATTAAGGACATGATAATATATTGCCTATTCTAATGATGATATAGGAATTAGGAATCTGGTTAGTAACAGGCACATCTATAGCCATTATGACATATGACTCAAGAACAAAATAGAAATGAATTTAAAATAATTAGCCCTCCTCCCCCTAAAAAGGATTAATATGATTATAAAGCATCAACAACCCATTTTATGGGAATGACAACAAAATATATTGCAAAACAATTATGAAAAACGAAACCTTATACAAGATACAAAATTCATCAAAAGCTTGAAGGACAAGCTTATGGCCTGAATTTCCTATTGAACATCCATAAAAAGTCAAATTCCCTGTATTCCAGCACGGGCTCCCATGCCCTTACCTGCAGAGGCTGCTTATACACATCAAAGACCTCAGCCCCGAGATGAAGGGACATGGAGCCGTCCGACCATCTGACAAGTTTGGCATTGCTCTCCTTGACTGCGTTGCCCTCCTTGTCAAAGACCGTCCTCCATCGGATAGTGTTCTCCACCTTTAGCTTGAGCCTAGAGGGGGAGAAGAAGAGAAATGAGGTAAGATGAATGAAATAAATAGAGAAATAGAAGTATAGAAAAACAGAATGCGAGGGAGAAGTGGAAACAAAATCCGAGTAAAATACAAAACATAAGATACAAAACTTCCGGAGATTCAATCATTGTGTCTGCTTCACAAAATTGAAATTAACCAATACTTTCTATAAAGTGCATACTATGAACCTCATAAAAATATATCATAAATGCATACTTCAAGACCCATAAAAATAAAATCTATATTATAAATCTCTATCATAAATATCAAATGTTAAAATACTTATTCTTAGTATATGTTACATAAAATTCTCTATAGTCTAAGAACAGAATTTTGGTATAAATGCTCTTTTTCCTTACATAAAAGAAAAGAAAAAATTCTAAGAATGAAATAAGAAATAACATACACTCATAATCAAGGAAACTTAAAAGAAAGCTAACAGGGGCAAGAAAGGCAAATGCAAAAAAATAATAATAATAATTTAAGAAAAAATAAACAAACGAAGACTGATAAAGCAAGTAAAACAACCAGACCAATTCACAAATGTAAAGACAGAAAGATACAGGGAAGATACACATACTCTCTCTATAGATATATACCTACATATACATACATAAATAAAGAGATAAACAGACTAAATAAGAAAAAAAATGAATGAAAGAAAAAATCAATTCACGCAACAATCTAGATACAAGTCGTCAAACTTTGCCCCACCTTGCCCTGCCCTCCTCATCAAGTGTCTCCTCATCATCAATCTCATCCTCGTAAAGGTCTGGGTCGAAAGGTCTTGTCTCCACTGACAAGAAGTTGGGCAGCTTTACAAAGTGGATGTCGCGTCCAAGGTTGGTGTTGATCTTGGGGATCTCGGCCTCAATTCTCGTCTCTGGTGGAGGCCCTTCATCTTCCTTCTCCTCATCCTAGGTACAGTATCATTGTATTTTAAAATCTGTTTAGGGTTATTCGCTCTTTTGCATGTTACCATAAATATGATACCAAGTTAGCATAAATCCCCAGATTCCCCTTTGCATTACCACTTACCAAAAAATTCTATTCAGCATATCTAGCTAATATGGATAAACAGTATCTAAGCAAATGCTACTTTCTCATCAGAGGCACTAATGAAAATAAGAAAAATAACAACAAAAACTTCTGAGACAAGAGCCCTTACATCTGGCACAATGAGCCTCGGTGAACCAGGAGTCCTGGAGCGTGACCTGGACCTGGACCTTGAGCGTGACCTTGACCTGGAACGGGATCGAGAACGGGAGCGCGAACGCCTGTCATCTTTCTTGCGTTCCTCCTCATCCTCACTGATGTCATCTGCATCTCCAAACAAGTCCTCAGCACCCACTGAAAGGTGAGAACGCATGAGTGAGAGGGAACTCTCGGTTACAGCTTTGAGCAACTGCCATGTATAGACACAGGCATTTGATATATAAAAGAAATCATATAGAGGTAAATTGGATGATAATCATGCTCCTAGTCATAATTTCAATTCTTTTAACCTAATTCTAAAATGCCAAGCCTACATTATGAACAAAATCATCATTTTGAATTTAAGCGTTTCTTCCACTTCAAGTGAATTAAAAGAATCCAAAGCCTACAACACAATAGTTTTCCTCCCCGAATCCATATTAAACAGATTGAAAAAAAAAAAAAAAAATTTCAAGCCTTAATCTTAATATTTTTGTCTTTGATTATTCTAATTATATTCCTAGAAGTCTGAAGAAAAAAAGTGACAACTTCCTTACGGTCTTCGTCGTCATCTGACTTCCTCTTCTTGGCTTCATCTCCTGACTCGTCATCACTCATGAGGGCACGCTTCCTCTTCCTGTGGGAGACAAATGACCAAATCAGAATCATAAAAGAATGAGATAAATAAAAGGAAACTCTTGCTAATGAGAAAAAAAAGGAAAAATCTAACATCTGCAATACCTACATCTGCAATTATGAAATGCATCACAGCAAACATAAAACAGGTAAATAAAATACTATTAGAAAAAAATTACTGTCACATCCTTTTTCAAGCTATTTTCTTACTCATAACCATTCCATGAAAATCTATATCTGGTATGAACTTTACATGAATATCTTTTATGCAGTAAAATTATTCAATAGACTTTGTATCAAAATTATTTTTTTGTACTCACCTTCCAATTTCAACATCACTATCATCATCTGAGCCTTTTTCAGCATTATCTAAAATCACCAAAGAGATAAACTGGTAAGTCAATGCTAAAAAGATACGATTATAAACATCTAATTCACATACTTATTGCAATAATCTACTGATATACAAGTTTTATCATATTCATGTTGTATTTTTAAAAACAATGTATTTTCTTGATGTAAGATATTTTGTCATACCAAAATCTACAAGTACAAGGGGATATCTACAAGAGACAAACAGGCAAAAAGATCCTTGCACAGAGGTCATCCAGAATGTGTCCTCACCTTTCCTCCCTTCTTCATCACTAAGACGAGGCGAGCGTGACCTCGATCTGGAGGCCGACTTCCTTTTGCCACTCTCGCTGCCTGCCTTGCTCACTGGGGAACGGCTGCCACTCTTTGACCTTCTTGAAGACCTGCTGCCAGCCCTGGACATAGGGGTCCTGCTCCTGCTCTTGGATCGGGCTGGGGAGCGGCTCGACCTGGACCTCACTGGGGACCGGCTCCTGCTCCTTGACCTAACTGGGGTCACACTCCCAGCTGGACTTCTGCTGCCCCTCCCCCCCGACTGAGCTGGTGACCGGCTGCCCCTTCTAGAACCCTCTGGGGATGGAGACCTGACAGGGGTCCTGCTTGCACGGGACCCAGACCTGCTCCTCTGGGGTGTCCCTGACCTGCTCCTCTGGGGTGTTCTTGACCTGCTCCTCTGGGGTGTCCTTGACCTGCTCCTTTGGGGTGTCCTTGACCTGCTCCGCTGAGGAGTAACCGACCTGCTCCTCTGGGGAGTAACTGACCTGCTCCTCTGCGGTGTGCCAGACCTGCTTCTCTGAGGTGTGACTGACCTGCTATGAGGTGTCATAGACCTACTCTTTACTGGAGTTGCTGACCTGCTCTTCTGACTGGCAGGAGACCGGCTTCTGCTGCGTGGACTGCCCTGGGGCTGGCCACTGCCCCTGCTCTGTGGGCTGGCCGGGGATCCACTCCCTCGACTACGGGGGGACCTACTGGCTCTGCTCTGTGGAGATCCTGGTGGAGACCGACTTCCTCTGCTCTGGGGAGACTGGCTGCCTCTGCTCCGAGGTGATCCACTCCTGCTTCGAGGACTCGCTGGGGGCGACCCGCTGCCTCTGCTTCTTGGGCTGGCGGGTGAGCCACTTCCTCTGCTTCCTGCTGGGCTGCGAATCCCTCCTACTGACCCACTCTTGTTGCTTCCAGTGGGTGAAGGAGTTCGACTCCCTAAAAGCACAGGTAGAAAAATAGAAAAAGGCTTGACTAGGATCCTCATTTTAGCTTAAGAATAATACATGACTTTTCCATCAATATTACAGACTTCAGTGCCCTCGCATGCACTAAATAGCTCGCTTATTTGATTTCATCTTTGCCTTAGAGGGGGACTATTACCTTCAATTAGATATCATACTGAGAACTGCAGGACGATTTACAATATTTTCCAAAAAATCACTTACGTGGGGCACTGGCAGGTGACCTGCTGTCAGCACGGCTACTGGCACGGCTGCTGCTTGAACTACTGGAGCCAGAGCTACTCTCTGAGTCCGAATTGTCAGACGATTCCATTGCTCCATCTGCAAATAGTGTTTAATCATTTTACTTACTTCCATCATATATGTAAAATATCACTGAAAAAATACATTACTTTTCTGAAAATGCTGTTCAATCATAAATCTCCAGATGGTATATGAAACTGAACCTAATTTTTAAAATTTGCAATATCTAGTTTTGGGGGACCATAAGCTACTCTGGCCTTTTAACATGAGAAAGTGTCTAGCAAAAGGATTATATGACCTACTACAAAAGTCTGCAACAGCATCAATAACAGTACACAAACAAATTTTATCTAAAATTCATTCACCAATCTTGTCATTGTGACCGGGTGTGCCCATCGGGCACTGCCAGAGGGGAGGGTTGATGGGGGGCCCTAGGAAACGCTATCTTCACCCCAGTATGCACGGCAAGATAGACCTGAAACTCGGTAGTACTGAGTAGACTCCTTTTACCTTTGTTTGCAGTGTTGCTAGTCATGTCTGCAAATTATTTCTTATACTGACAACTGCTATTTTGGTTCTCTACAAGAATATCATATTCAATTTGCCTTAACCCATTTACGACGGGTGTTTCACATATGAGATGCCCGGAAAAAAAAATTGCTGGGTGTCCCGCCGGTGTGTTGCTGTATCGGGTCTGACTCAGCTGCGGGCTGCGGCTGGCGTGCGGGCAGAGTCCTGGCCAGCCCCACCCCCCGCTTTTGTTGCTACCCGGAAACTTTTATTTTCAGCTTCAAAATATACCAGCATTACTGGGTTAACTTGGTGCATCTATTCCATAATGATTAATCCTCCATCATCAGAAAATCCATATTTCAAAACATGGCCAACTTCACTGAAACATTATTCTATGACTTGCTACAAGTTAAAACACATCTAAATGCAAATGCAATCTACCACAAGATTGGAAAAACATCCTCTAAATAGCTCTTTGGGACATGTCTAGTACTCAGAATTAAGTACATTACTTAAAGTTGCAATACTATCGTAGAAGTACAACCTGGAACTCATACGTGCAAATTTTGTACAGAATTTCCCTTTTCTCCAACTCTTTTAAATCTGTTCTCCCTTACTCAGTTGAAAAATAAACTTGCATGATTCTCTGTCATTTAAGTAAAGAGAGATGTAGAGAGACTCACAGCACTGAGGAGATGGAAAAATATGACACTCATGAACAATTACTATAAGCCATCCAGGTAAGAGAAATCATATACATTTTAAGAGGTCAAAATGTGCGTTTTCTTTCAAGAAAATCATATATCCTCATTCTATACAGTATAATTAACAGCAAGAAAGCTAAAACTCTAAGTGCACTCATACTGTATGCCAATATTATGCATATAAACATTGTATCACAAATAAATTTCTGTTAACCCTTTATTGGGCAAGTGACCATATATGATCACTGGGGTATACATATATATATATATACATATATATATATATATATATATATATATATATATATATATATATATATATATATATATATATATATATATATATATATGGGGGATGGGGCATGAAAGGGTTAAGCTGCTTTTAATGTTACCAAAAATGACGCACATAGATGGGGAAATGGACACCACCATCTCACAGAGCATAAGAAATAGAGTCATAAACAACACAGCTGCCATGGCCTCATATTTACCACTGAATGACAAAACATATCAGCTGCACATCACCACTCAGAGACTAAGTCCATCACACCCTCACATAGCCAGGGTTCTTAATGTCCGCTTCCTATAAGTCAACGCAAATTGCTAATAAAGAGGGTGTACAGGGGGAGTTCTCCCCGTCTAAGAAATAAAAAAAGTATGAAAAGTTGGGTATCAGTCTAAGAAATAAACAGAATGTATGAATTTCCGTCTAAGAAATAAACAGAATGTATGAAAAGACAGGTTTTAGTTTTAGAATTCATAAGATAACCTAGTTTAGGGACATTGCTCTCGGTAACAGATGCCATTATGCCAAACAGCAACTGATTTGCGGTCGAGCGGTACGGCCTCCACGTAAATGAGGTCTTGTGGTTCATTCAGCAATCTTTGTCGCAATTCAAGTTTCAGACGAGATTCATGTGTTCGTTAATGCAAGATGGGGATCTAAGCTTCAGCAGATGATTTGCTGTAAACTTAAATTACAGAATCATTCCCAAGTAACAAGGCAATCTCAGTATAATGGCCGGCTGCCGGTCAAAACTTGAATTTCAATATGAAGATTATTTGTACCAGATTTATTCTTAGATTGTAAATTTTACGAGTCAGGATATTTCTTTAATCCATCTTACCTCTCCACTTTACGACAAAAAAGTTGCTTCTTGTGGATCTTAAAAATCAACATCACAATAATCACAAAAAAATAAGATGTTCCCAAACGCAAGCCGCTCCGTCAGGTCGCCCGTAACCCCAATCTCCCCCAAATAAGCCACCCAGCCTATTTTCTCTCCCATTTCCACACACCCCATGAACCCCTCGAGCTTCAAGTTCAATAATATAGCCACACCATCATTATCTGCGCGTTTATAGGGCTTACCTTCGTCATTTTCCGTTTTTTCTGTGAGATTGCGAGAAGGCGCCATGTTTGTTTGGCTTCGGGTGTCAAGAGAGAATCTTTATTGGGGTTTTATCAAATGCCAAAAAAATGTATATCTAAAAAGTAATCTATAGATACTTAATAATATTGAGGTAATTATGGTTTGCTTTTAATTGAGAAAAAGGTAATTTGTTAATTCTATCTTTTTCTTGTCTTCTGTTGTCAAATGAGGTTGCTTTCAACACTTTTAAAAACTGTTTACTTATATACATCTTTCATCAAAATGTCTATTTTGTAATTCTAGTTGAGAAAATCAAATTTTGTTCTATTTGTAGTTAATTCGGCATTTTTCATTGTGCTATCCAAATTTTGAGTAATTTTTGTGTTCTAGATGTTACATTTATAATGTTTCAGATGACCCTCTCTATCTTATTTTTTTTCTCTATGTCTATCTTTTCTCTTCCTTTCCTCTTCCTCTCTTTCTCCTTTCTCCTTTCTATCTTTTCTCTTCCTTTCCTCTTCCTCTCTTTCTCCTTTCTCCTTTCTATCTTTTCTCTTCCTTTCCTCTTCCTCTCTTTCTCCTTTCTCCTTTCTTCTCACGCTCTCGACTCTCTAGTAATGATAATGATGATAATAATAATTGTAGTAAAGATAATAATAATAATAATAATAATTGTAGTAATGATAATAATGATAATATATAATATGATAATGATAATAATAATAGTAATGATAATGATAATAATAATAGTAATGATAATGATAATAATGATGATGTTGATAATGATAGAAATAACATTAAAAATAATAGTAGTAAAATGGTAATTATAATGACTGTAATAACATAAATAATGATAACAATAATGACAATAATACTAATAATAATGATGATGGCAAAATGATAGTGATAATAATAATGATGACAAAAATAGTGATGCTAATGATAAAAGTAATGATTAGAAACAATAACAATGATAATAATGATACTAGTAATAGTAATATAACAAGTAATAGAAAATTGTAATAAGAATATTGATAATGATAATAATGGTGATGATGATGACGATGATAATTATTATAATAATGATAATGATAATGATGATAATGATAATAATGAAAATGATCATGATAGTAATAATGATAATAATAATAGTAGAAATAGCAATGATTATGATAATAATGATAATGATAGTAACGATAATAATAAAAATCAAAATAACAATAGTAATGGCACTAATAATAAAAATGATACTAATAGTAATGATAATGATAATAATGATATTAATGATGATGATGATAATAATGATGATAACAATAGCAATAAAAATGATAATGATAGTATCAATACTTATGAAAATCACAATGATGATAATCACGATAACAATGATAATAATAAGAAAAATGATAACAATGATGACAATAATGATGATAATAATGATAATGATAATAACGATGATAACAATGATGACAATAATGATAATAATAATTATAATGATAATAACGATGATAATGATAATAACAATAATAATAATAATAATAATAATAATAATAATAATAATAATAATAATAATAATAACAATAATAACAATAACAATAATGATAACAATAATGATAATAGTAATTATAATAATAATAATAATAAAATAATATAATAAATAATAATAATAATAATAATAATAATAATAATAATATAATAATAATATAATAAATAATAATATATAAATAATATAATAATAAATAATAATAATAATAATAATAATAATAATAATAATAATAATAATAATAATAATAATAATACAATAATAATAATAATGATAATTAATAATAATAATAATAATAATAATAATATAATAATAATAATAATAATAATGATAATAAATAATAATCAATAATAATAATAGTAATAATAAATAATAATAATAATAATAATAATAATAATAATAATAATAATAATAATAATAATAATAATAATAATAATAATAATAATAATAATATATAATAATAACAATAACAATAATAATATAATAATAATATAATAATAAAATAATAATAATTACAATAATCAGAGAATTAGACAAATAGATTATATTCCTTAGAGAAGTTGAAGTAATTATATAGAGCTTGGAGAATCGCAAAGTAGATTATATAGAGCTTGGAGAATTGCAAAGTAGATTATATAGAGCTTGGAGAATTGCAATGTAGATTTATATAGAGCTTGGACAATTAGATTATATAAGTAGATTACATAGAGCTTGGGAAGAAGTAGATGATATAGAGCTTGGAGAATCACAAAGTAGATTATATAGAGCTTGGAGAATTAGTAGATTGAGCTTGAGAATCGCAAGTAGATTATATAGAGCTTGGAGAATTGCAAAGTA
>NW_020870616.1:389496-402496 GCF_003789085.1 Penaeus vannamei
CGCAAACCCCGCAAAACAGAACGTAAACAAAATCCTTTAATTTTCCTCTCTTCTCTTCTCTCGCCATGTGACATAAACCTGGCGGAAACTCCACTGTTTACATTTTCGATTTTGTTTACGTTTTTTCGATTTATTTCGTCTTAAAGTCTTAAAAGTCAGATTTGTAGTTTTTTTCGTCTTAAATAAACAGCTGTTGAGCAAAAACAATTCCTTTAACTCTTAGAAAGTTGAATTTTCTAGTTGTATTAAGAGAATCGGGATCGAAACACACATGTGGAGTCGGGGAAATTAGTTTTATTTATTTAGGAAAAGGTACACTAAGAGACGGGAATAAGATACACGTGTTTAGAGTTGATTATTGATTGATTATTATTAATTATTATTGATTAAATGAAGTTAATTTAGGAAGGAAATTCTTGTCGGTTTTCATTGTCTGATGGAACGGTCTGACGGGAAAATGTTGGGAAAACGTTGGGAATACGTCAAGAAGATGTGGTCTGGTAGATTTATTTAGTTGGTTCCTTAGAGGAGCCTGTTTGCCTTCATCCTTCCCCTGAGGTTGTCCGATGCGGTAGTCAGTTCATCCCGTGCTTTCGTTACGAACTCTGGGTCAATCGTTACGAAGGGACGCACCGAGGTAGTGGAAATGGAAGATGGGATTCTCGTGGAAGAGGAAATTGTAGTCGTTGGTGCACACACGAGCAACATCACGAGTAATAAAGAAATCGTGGAAAGCGCCACTCTCGACCCAGGGCAGAAGTTTTCTTGGTGTCAGGGGGCAGAACCCCATCAACCCTCCCAGACACAGCACTTAAGATTGTTCGAAAGTTTGCCATGAGGATCTGTAGATTGGCTTTGGCGAGGACGTCCATCCTGGACAGATTTATCAAATTCAGGGACAAAATCAGATATAAATTATAATGCTTTCAAGGAATGGTGTTGGCTCTTGCTAACCATGTGGAAGCATGCCGAACACATTTGATACGATAATACAGCATTGAAAGGAAATTTCTCACAAGGCCATCATTTCTAATGGAACCATTTTGTTGTGGAGACTGTGTTTAATGATTGGAAGAGCTCATGAGACCATGAACAGATCAGCATGGTGGTCTGTTTGAAAACTTTCACTTCAAATTATAATTTTTATACAAGCCAAGTGCTATATTCCCTTGCACCAAGAGTTTTTTTTAAGATTCGCATAAAAGCCATAGGAATGCTATGACCTTCTTACTTCCTTTCAAAGGTATTTGTTGATTATTATAATTTAGTTATTGAGAACAATGCACCAAGATAGAAGGAAAGGGACACTGCCATTTTATAGAGCTTTAGTAGTAGTCATAGACAATTCAGGTACAGCCGCTGCAGTCTCATGTTTACTGGGAAATAACGTAAATATCTACTCCATAACACTACAGCGACTCCACAAACCCTAACACAGCTAGTTTTTAATGTCATGTTTTCTCTAAAGTGGCATGAAGTGCTAACAAAGGGTAGGGGGTACAGGGTGCTGTTCGTGGGTCAGTGTTTTTCTTTGCAAGGTAAAGAAGGCCATCAACGTTGAATTTGAAAGGCACTTAACGCGTTATATTTTCTTGACTTTGAATTTGAAAGGCACCCACGCGTTATATTTTCATCATTTAGCGGTGACTGAGGCCTCTGCAGCTTAGACTATTTTATCCCACTATTTATTCCGCTCTATAAGATGGCGGTGTCCATTTTTCTCTATCTACACACGTCTGTCTCTTCAACTTCTACCCTATTTTTAATCACTAGACAGAGGGGCAAGCCCCCCTATTAGCAGTTCTTGTCCACATAGAAAATTGATATTAACCCACCGCACACATGTGACACCCAGAAAGGTAAACATTGTCGGCTGTGCTGTGTGATGCTAGATTGGAGCTTGCTCTCTAATTGTCACCCATGGCTCGCGGGGCAGTCCGGTAACATGCCGATTTTTATCCCGACAAGAAACCAGGATTGTTGGCTTCCAAATGGACTACTACCAGTGGGTAAAGAACTCTGGCTGTGTGAGGGTGTTATGGCCTTGTTCTCTGATTGGTGATATGCAGCAAATTTGTCTTTTCACAGTAACTAAGAAGCTGCGGCAGCTGTATCAGTTATTTTATTATATTGTGTGCGCTATTTGATGGTGTCCATTTCCCTTGATCTCTGTGCATTGCTCGCATTAACATGTGCCTATGCTGTAAAAGTTGTACAATATAGCTACATTTACTAGAAGATACTTCCCCAGCTCAAACTAATGAGCCCCATCCCAAGTAGACAAATGACCTAATTTCACCGAATGATCCAAAACCCGTTTAACCCAGGGGATTCCCCCCTTGGACCTTCTACCAATTACCTTGTTTGCCTAGCTAGTTGATTACTTTAACCCTGTAAAATCACAAGTGTCATAGAGAAACAAGGGAAAGGAATTGTTTGAATGCTGCTGCGTCGGAGTGGGAGCCCTGATACAGTGTCACACTGATGGGAAGCCCGGCAATGTTTATTTTTTCGGGTGTCTAGTATGTGGGACACCCGTTGTTAGTGGGTTAATAGCATTTAAATGAGTAAGACAGTTTTCCTGAAAACTCTGGACTACAAATTGACCCTGGGGTGGCTGAGCAGTTGAGGAGCAATATGTGTTTTAATACTCTTTCACAAAACAATACTACAGAGCATTGCATTTTGCCGGCATCAGTGGGTTGCTAATGGTGGTGTACCAGTATCAGATTAAACATGTATAGGGGAGTGCAGCTCCCAAGCAATAATAATGCATGATACTGTGTATTGTAATCCTGCCGTTTCCTGTTGGTATCTTTTACCCTACTCCATTTGCCATAGGTATCTCTGACCTACTCTATTACCCTACTCCATTAAGTCCTGTATTATTGTTTTTGCTCCCTTTTGCTGGGTTAAATCATTTGATATCACAAGGTGTGTACACACACAGACCACTTGTAAAACCAGGTGTGATGCATAGGCATATTAACTACTTTCATCTACTGCTGGCTTTTGCACATTTTGTGCTCTGACAAAGAGCAACTATGCACACATTTCTGGCAATAAAGAGCATGGAGAACATGCTGGCAATTTATCATAAAATAAGGAACTAGTTCAAAGTTCTGTCTTACCAGGATATGTATGGTTATTATTTGCTCTCCTTTGCTGGTGTGCTGAAAGTGAGACCATACCAGTTGCTTGAAAGTTACAGGCCTTTCATCACTTGCCTTTGTTAGTTTTGGCTTGAAAGTGAGACCATACCAGTTGCTTGAAAGTTACAGGCCTTTCATCTCTTCATAGCATTTTTCAAGTGGATTTAGACTGTACACAGACATTGTTTACAACAATACCCATTTGAAACTGATCACATATAGGCACCCTGGTTATATTATGGATTTGTAGACAATCAGAGTTAGACATAGGGAGATATAGGAGTGGGGAAAGTGAAGAGCCAGTGTTGGGTGTAATTACAATTCTTCATTTCCTCTACTGATTTAATGTTTGAGATGGGATTTTGCACATCACCCTCACATGATTGAAGAATCTTGTCCAATGATATTTGCCAATTTTGCCATGAAGAATCTTGTCCAATGATATTTGCCAATTTTGCCAGTGCTTTTCAGAAAGATTGCATATTGTAAAGTATGTGATGATTCATATCTCAGGGAATATTAGATTTTAGATTGGTGTACTGTAGTTAATCAGATGGTTTTAGCCTTCAGTCTTTAAAGGACACATGGTCTTAGTATGATGCAGAAAGGGTGCTCAGTGCACTAAACAATCTGACTTCTATTTACTTTAATTCAAGTTGCACACAATTTTTGATACCTCTACAAATTACCCTACGTTCTGAAATTTTTAAAACATTAGTTATTGAGCCTCCTGTGGAATAGTTTATTTTCTGTGCCTTTGCTGAAATGCTGGCATATAAGATTCTTATTTGTTTGGGATGAAGATGAAGTAACTGCTGTAGAGAAATGAAGATTGCATATACCAGTGGCCTCTGATCTTCTGAGGAATAATTTACGATCCCCCTCCCCCCATTTTTCATTAGACTGCGGCATTCTTACCATTTTGAAAACCATTCTTGGTCAGAGGAACCTGTTTACAATGCTGTTTGCATGATTTATCTAAAAAAAAAAATACATAACCTTAGATTCTTGTCATTTTCATCTTGCACATTAGCCCTTTTTGTGCAAGAAAACATTACTGAAATTGTCTTGTAAAAGGTAGACTATTCTTAGATGAGGATTTAGGTTCATTAATTCAAATTCAGGTTTGTCAACTTGTTGAGCAGGTGGAATCTGTGGAGAGACAAATGAATCCCCTAAACAATTTTTTCCCCAATGTAGTTCATTTCCAATGGCTTACCATCATTAAAGATTTTTAAAATAATTTTTTCTTTGAATGTTTACTTGAACTAGTAGGAAAAAAAGGATTGAGGATACAATTGTAATTTCAATTATTTTCACCATGTCCAGTCCAATACTATCATTGCAAATTTTTACCATGTGATCTATGACAATTAGCTTAACTCAATATTTATTCTTTCAGCTCTACCGCTTCCTGGCAAGGCGCACCAACTCCAAGTTCAACAAAATTATCATGAAGAGATTGTTCATGCCCCGCGTACATAGGCCCCCCATTGCCTTGTCCAAGGTATCTGAGCTGGCCAACAAGCCCACCCGCGCTGGCAAGATTATCACTGTTGTTGGCACTGTCACCGATGACAACAGATTCTATGAAGTGCCCAAGATGACCGTAAGTGGACATTATCTTCCTGTTGTATTGACAAGAAAGATTTGAGTTTTCTGCTTGCAAAATTACTTTTACTTTTTTAGTAAACTTGTTATTGCTATGTACTTGTCTCTTGTTTTCATTTTATAACTTCTATATTTCACCTCCATATATAAGGTGGTGGGACAGTTTATTATAACAAGTAACCTGTACTAGTAATCTGATTTTTTAAAACTTGTGCAGGTTAGATCAGGTTGTATTCATAGAAATTGCAAGTTTCTTGTTAATATTCTCCCTAATACATGCAACTACCTTTTCTAGCGAAGCAGTAATACTTTTTACAGAACAAGTAACCTGTACTAGTAATCTGATTTTTTAAAACTTGTGCAGGTTAGATCAGGTTGTATTCATAGAAATTGCAAGTTTCTTGTTAATATTCTCCCTAATACATGCAACTACCTTTTATACCTCTGGGCAGATAAGTGTGTAATAGAGGTAGAAATGCAAAGAATGTACTTAAGAATCAGCAAATCTCTACTTGTCATTGGTGCGCGAGAAAGCTGTCCTAACCTTTTATATGCAGTAGCTGTAAAATCTTTACTAGTTGATAGTACTTTTCAAGGAAAAAAGTTACACAATTTACAGCTTCAGTATCCCTGAATCACTTCTGCTGACAAAGGCAATGTGGTTCCCTATTTTCAGAGATATTCTCTCCCTAATGCACATCTAACTTCTACCCACAAGCAGACAGTATAGGATTTTTTTTTTTTTTTTTATCCTATTAATTATTCAATGAATAATGTGTTCTGAGACAAGAAATGCAATCACCCATTTGCACAGGAGAGTTAATGTTACCCAAGGAAACATGGTGATGATCAGTTTAACTCTGGCTCAGTTTTTACAACCAAAATAATTGTCGTGCAGCTTTTTAGATCAATGCTTTAGGAGGTTGTGATTTAAGGATAAAACTTGATTTTCTTTTCTTTACTTGACCTTGAGTATCAGGATTTTTAGGGCTTTGTATATATTAGCAGTTTCTTTCTTTGTAATGAGAAGTAATATTAGTACTGTTACTGGCTTTTAGAAGTTATTTATGACAAGATGCATTTCATTTTGGACGTAAAAGTATTCTTACAAGTGTGCAAGACAGAAAAATATTTAGTTGACAGGCTTAGAAAGTCTTTGTTGAAATAAAAGCATTGTGCTTAGTATGTTATTTTCCAAATTTCTGTAAACTTTAAATGAAATACTTAATTGATTATAGAAGGAAATAATTTCTGCGGGACTCCTCAGGTGTGTGCCCTCCGCGTGACTGCCCGTGCCCGCGCCCGTATTGAGAAGGCTGGCGGAGAGGTCATCACCTTTGATGTTCTTGCTCGTCGTTCCCCCCTTGGAAAGAACACAGTCCTCATCCAGGGTGAGTAATCAATATCTTCTCTAAATATATGCATATAGTGATGAGTGAAACAAATTCTTGTCTGTGGATTTTGTATTTCTCTTCATGGGAAATAGCATATCTTCACAATACAAGAGGTGTATATATCTTGTATTATGAAGATATTCGTTCTCATTCATACCTATCCATATTTGTCAACATAAATAGTCCATAGCATATTAGTTACTGTTGAGTTGATATTTTGCAATTTAGTATTTTTTTCTGGAGTGAAATTCAGTTTTTTTTTTTTTTTTTAATGTAAACATAAATAGTCCATAGCATATTAGTTACTGTTGAGTTGATATTTTGCAATTTAGTATTTTTTTCTGGAGTGAAATTCACTGAAATATCCCAAGAAAGTAGAAATAGTGTACAAGGTCATTAGAAAAAGAATATACATAGAAAATTTTCTCTATCCAGGTCGCCGCAAGGCACGTGAGGCATACAAGATGTTTGGCCGTGCTCCTGGTCTCCCTGGAAGCCACACCAAGCCACTGGTGCGCAGCAAGGGCCGCAAGTTCGAGCGTGCCCGTGGAAGAAGGTCCAGCTGTGGTTACAAGAAGTAAACAGTTTATGGGTAGAAATAAAGAAAAAAAAGCTATGAATTTTTTTATTTTTCCACCAAATAGTGATTTATTGAAATAGAAAAGAATTTACTCTAACCTCTGACATGTCCTATGTTCATTGGTAGACTCGTTTTTAATTAACTCGTATAACCTCAAACTGTGTTTTCCTTGCTCGATGTGCATCTAGAACCAGGATTGCAGCACCCTTGTGACCAGGCTCGGCTGCATTACCTTGGACTCGTAAAAAAACATTTGCTTAAAGCTAGTATGATAGTTTGATTATAATTGTTTATTATGTATTTGTACTTTCTTAAACGTGCAGACCATTTCATTGAATAATGCATTGGGAGGAGGTAATGTATTTTACAATACATTAATGTCAAAACAAATGGAAGTATTATTAGCGACCGTGGATGTACTGTATAGGCAGAGAAATGTTTTAAACCCAGGGAAACTCGTTGCATTGCTCTGATGTATACTACAAATTAGTATGTTGAATATCTGGCCAACCTTGCACGTGTGTGTGATTGTCAGTTATAAGATATTAGATGTGTACTTCTGTTGGGTGGTTAATCTTCCTTTATATAACAAAATACAAGTATATTTTGGAACCATTAATTTTATAGGCATTCCGATACACAATTTATTTCATAAATAGACGATTGAAAAGTAGGATCTAAATAATTGCCTCAACAAAATGTGGCTAGGTCTTTCCTTCCCCATCTTTCCTTTTCTTTCTCAATCTCCTGTCCACATCCGAAAGTCTGAGCTGTGCTGAAAGGATGAAAGGCTGGCTTTGTCGGTCCTGAGCGGCCTTTGTACATGGTTTGCTATACAAACCTACAGCGTTCTATAACTTTTGACATCTAATATTTTTGCCTAATCGTTAACTAATTCTCACGTCTGTGCCACAATATTTAATGCTGCTGTAGAGGACTTCACCCCAAGCATTGCCCTTTATCCTAATCGTTGACTCGCCACTTTTGCCACAATGCATTACCATAAGTGTTGTATGGACTTTGATGTCTAGCACTTTATTCCTTTCAAACATTACCCATTACCCTTTGGATACGCCGCTATTGGCTGTTTTTTGACCCGGCAAAATTTTAAAAGATGATAATGCAGAATATCTCTTTGATTTTCCTGTTGGAAATATTTTGCTTCAGCAATTAAATTCTCCCTAGGCTAGGTAAAAGTAAGATGACTGGTGTCTAGCAAACCCAGGGAATTTGTATAGAATGCATGCCCCCCCCCCCCTCAAAAAACAAAAACAAAAAGGACATTTGAGACAGTGGGGACAAAAAAAATCTTTTACAGGAAAGCAATTAGCTCTGTTTATTTGATTAACAGAAGTATTACTGATATTTGCTCAGAAACATTACAGATAATATATTGATAGTCTGATAATGGATCATGCTTGGTGAACTGAGGATTCCTTGTGTTCCGCATGTTTAGCAGAAGTTGGCTTGGTAGAAAGTCATTAGTCGGATTGGTTTCATTGGTATTACAAGATAAATCGCACAAATGCAATTCTAGTTCTTACGACGCTGAGTTTACCTTCTGTCTGAATATTCTAGAATTTCCTGTATAGTCCATGCCCAAACCTTATACTGAATGGCACAATCGCAGTACAGTGGTATATTTTTGTTTAAACTTCATTTTTCCAGAAATGCATCAGAGAAGAATGGTAATTACTTGTGGCAACGTTTTAACCATTCTTGCATATCTTTCACCAGTGCAAGATCCATAATGAAGTTGCAGTGTATTTCTTTTCCATCATGAATATTTTTCAGTGTGTTAAGAGTGTTGGCTTTGTGATTTGGAACTTTGGTAACGGATTTCAAAATGTGGCGTATTCTCTAAACACCTTTTAATTGTTGAAGTAGTAGTGGTAACCCCTCTTGTAGCGATTGTGCTATGAAGTGTTTAAAGTATACGCTACCAATTACATAGACTTTGGTCTTGGTGTAAAGCTGCTGATATTCATTTTTACTCGTATCGATGTACTCGGTTACCAGTATATTGAGCCATAAGTATGAAAGCCAGTTTTGGTAACGCTTGTTATGATTATAGATGTATTCACATTTTGTGTTTCTTCAATCTGCAACTGGCATTTTTTTTTAATTCTCGTGATCTAAAAATGGTTTTGGTGTACTTGTTTCTTTTACATTAAAGAGGGAGGAACATATGCCGTAAAAAGCTGATAGAGATGGCGATCTGTGTAATTTGCATAAAGATAAGTCAAAGATACAATGTCCAGACAATATCTTGTTCAAACCCCACTTTCTTGTGCTTGTTGAAAGGATTCTACACCTGCGATGGCTGCATGTACATTGTAGTGCGGGAAGCAAAGGTCTGCAATCATCTTCCCATAATTATTTGTTTGGTTCTAATCAATACATTATGTTGCTGAAAATCACACGGTTAGGCACAGCACATGAATGTGTATATCTTCATTCAATTTTTGTGAAAACAATACATGATAGAAGCAGTAAGAATAAAAAAAGATATTTGTTCACATATCTTGCGAACCATAATCCGCATGTGTCTGTACATAGAAAAATGAAAACCTGCACCAGATATTTTCACCCAATTGTTTGACAAAACAAATTTACAGGCAGAGAGCGGTGACTTTTGTACTGGAAGGTTACGCTTTTTATCTTCTGTGCAACAGGGATGAAATGTAAGAATTGCAGATGAACGATTTCAAGTTTCCTTCGTGAATTTGCTTCATACTTTTCTAGAAATAGGTCATGCGAGTTTGAAGGGATCGAAATACTTCATAACCAAGATTTAACACTACATATTGTACCTTACTACAAAACTTTATTCAGAACAAATATAATTCCAGTTTTAAATTGATGGAGACTTCCTGATTCGACATTACACTTGCCCATTACGTATGAATGTCTCAAAGCTCAGGCAAACTGTTCTTTGATCAATATGATAATCTTTTGAAAATCAATGACTGACAGCAAATGGTTCCGTGTTTAATCTTACGGAATACACTTGTGCTGATGGAGGTTCTGTAACTGAAAGGTCACTCAGATTTTGTAGAAACACTGATTTTCATTGTTAAGGGTCACAGTGAAATCGAAACAATCTACTTGCAACAAGAGCCTTTACTTTTGCTGGTTTGTGCAAGGTCAGGAACTCCATTTTCTAAGTAATGTTTTCTGGATGAATTTCCCAATGGAGGTCACAATATTTAGCAAGATTTATTTCTTAATTGTTTTGCTTGCTTGAACTAAGCGTATTCTCAGTGATAATCAAAACTTTGATTTTCTATGAAGGGATGAGAGAAAAATGAAACCAGAAGTAAGAGGAGAAATGCCCTTTATTAACGGAGAAACATTTACAAATAGTCTATACGTCTAGTGTCTACAAGATGTCATCATGGCTAAAGGACGGACTACGGACTTAGAAATATTACTTGGTCGGTTGGGATCTCTTATCTAAAAGTCATTGTACTTTTAAAGTTGGGGTAAAGCATCTCTGGACACCTCATTAACCTTTTTTAGTGTTATTTGCATGTCGATTTTATATAAAACTATTTTCTGACGATTAAGACGATTGAACAGACAAAGAAGAAAATATATATATAATTTTTTGTTTGTTAAATAATTCTCCAATAGATAATTCGTTTCAACGTGAATGATGGATGGATAAAATACATATAGAATATGGAACTGACGGAAAACTTCTATTGTTTACACACCGTACTCATCAATATACATTCATAAGACACAAAAGATTAAACAAACGAGGCGCGCGGTTGCCTATGATTACCTGCGTCCTCGGTGACCTGTGTATAACATCTTACTCCACTTTGGCGACTTTACCTGCAGAGTCGCCCGGGGCGGTTCAGCTCGACAGGGGGAGTTTGGCAAGGGTTCAGAGAGACGAGGAGGTAGATACATCGCAGCGGGGAGAGACTCTCTTTAGCAGGGTGGGCGGAAGAGGAAGGGGAACACTAAGCAAGGAGGGTTACACTCAAGGAGGAGGTAGGTAGGGCCTTGTGCGACCGGGACACAGCGAGAGAAAGGGAGGACGCATTCATCAGCACGGGAGAAGAGGAGACGGAATCCATTTAGCTAAGAAGGGGAGGGAACACAACAGAAGGGGGACTACCTCAACGAAAGAGAAAAGAGGAGAGAGAGAGAATGAAATGAATATCCGAATAGAAGACGGAAGTTGGAGATTCAACAAGGTGATGCCAGGGTCGACGTGATATCCGAAGCCCTGGAAGAATCCCGAGGAAGGACAGGCGGGTGATAGGGCGTCGGGAGGGCGTCCGGGTCCTTGTTGCCTGTGTACTCGTGGGTGAAGGCTGCCAGGAGACCCCCGAGTGCGGGTCCCACCCAGTACACCTGTCGGGAGGGAAAGAAATTCATCACCTTTAGGCAGGCTCACGGACCGGGGCAACGCTGCGGCTTGTGAGTGTGACTTATTTTGATTGGCTTCGCTGAGGATATTTAAAGCCGAGGGCGCGTTTGTGCTGAGGAATGGGGGAGTGACTGCCCTGCGCTGACAGAGAGGGAGAGGGAGAGGGAGAGAGAGAGAGAGAGAGAGAGAGAGAGAGAGAGAGAGAGAGAGAGAGAGAGAGAGAGAGAGAGAGAGAGAGAGAGAGAGAGAGAGAGAGAGAGAGAGAGAGAGAGAAGAGAGAGAAGAGAGAGAGAGAGAGAGAGAAGAGAGAGAGAGAGAGAGAGAGAGAGAGAGAGAGAGAGAGAGAGAGAGAGAGAGAGACAGACAGACAGACAGACAGAGAGAAAGAGAAAGAGAGAGAGATGGGGCAAGGGAGAAACAGATAGACAAGAGATAAATAGACAAACAGATACAGCGAGAGAGAGAGACAGAGATAAACCAGAAGACGCAAGACAGAAGAGAGAGAGAGGGAGAGACGGCGGCAACCAGAACTCACCCAGTGGTAGCTCCAGGCACCGGAGACAGCTGCGATGGCCAAGGAACGAGCAGGATTCAGTCCAATGCCGGTGAACTCAGCCTGCGGGAAACCGGTGGTCAGCGGGGCGTGGCGAGGCGGTCGTGCAGGTGCCACGAGGTGCACGTAGAGTGAATGTACATGTTGCAAGTGTAGATGTAGTGCTGTTATGTAGAGTGAGTGTACATGTTGCAAGTGTAGATGTAGTGCTGTTATGTAGAGTGACATGTTGCAAGTGTAGATGTAGTGCTGTTATGTAGAGTGAATGAACATGTTGCAAGTGTAGATGTAGTGCTGTTATAGTACTACGTCTACATCTACATATGTTGTATAGAGTTGTATGTGTTTATACATTGCATATTAAAGAGATTTACAATCATGAACACATTCGCATACAAGCAAGAGGTTTCACACACATACACATGCAGAGAAGTACAGCATACACCCCCCCTGCTCGCACACACACACACACACAACCACACACATACACACAAAGACACACACACACAAATACACACACATACGCAAAACAAACAGTCACACACACACAAAGCAAACCAAACAGTCAACACACACCCACACACGCCAAACAAACAGTCACACACACAAGCACAAACAGTGACAGCACAAACAACAGTGACACACACACACACAAATCAAGCAGTCACACACACACACGCAAACAAACAAACAGTGACACACACACACGCAAACAAACAGTCACAACACACGCAAACAAACAGTCACACACAACACAACACGCAAACAAACAGTCACACACACACACGCAAACCAGTCACACACACGAGCAAAACAAACAGTGACAGCACTCACACGCAAACCAACAGTCAACATCCACACACACACACACAACAAACAGTGACACAAACACACACAAATCACACGCCAAAACAAACATCACACAGCACACAAGCACAAAGCACAGTCACACACACACACCACACACACAATTAACAAACACACATCACACAACACACACAACCAACAAACAGTCCACAACAACCACACACACACACACACACACAATACACACAGTCAACACAACACACACACACACACACACACACAACATACGCGCACAACAAACACACACACACACGCAATCAAGCAGAGTGACTCACGCAGAAGAGGGCGGCAGCGGTGTGGGCGGCCACGACGGGCACGGCGGCCGAGGGCGTGAAGCGCGGCGTGGTGGCCTCCCAGTGGGCGTCCTTGGTGTACCTGGAGGGCGCGTGGGCGGCCTCGTACGCCGAGAGCGAGATCAGCGTCACCATCAGCGTCGCCAGGAACTCGGCGCCCCAA
>NW_020870616.1:406080-416080 GCF_003789085.1 Penaeus vannamei
AGGAAAAGAGGAAAGGAGAGGGATAGAGAAAAGAGGAAGGAGGGAAAAGGGAAGAAGGAAGAGAGGATAGGGCGGAGATTAGGAGGAAAGGAAGGGAAAAGGAGAGGGAAAAGGGAAGAAAAGGACAAGGGAAAGGGTGTATGGAAATACAGGCGGAGGATAGGAGGAAGGAAGGAAGGAAGGAAAGGGAGAGGGATAAGGGGGCGGAGGATAGGAAGGAGGAAGGAAAGGGGAAGAAGGGGGAAGGAGGATAAGGAGAAGATGGGGAAGAGGGATAGGAAGAAAAGAGGAAGGAGGGGAAGGGAGAAGGGATAGGGCGGAGGATAGGAGGAAGGAAGGAAGGAAGGAAAGGGAGAGGGAAGGGAAGAAGGAAAGGGAAGAGGGAAGGGAAGGGGGGAAAGGAGGATAGGAGGAAGGAGAGGGGATGGGGAAAAAAAAGGGGGGGGGGAGGGGGGGGAGGAATAGGAGGAGGTAGGAGGAGGAAGGAAGGAAGGAAAGGAGAGGATAGGGCGGAGGAAATAGGAGGAGGGAAAGAAAGGAAATGGAAGGGAGGAAGGAAGGGGATAGGGAGGGGGAAGGGAGAGGATAGGAAATAAAAAGAGAAGGGAGGGAAAAGGGGTGAGGGACTTTAGGCGGAGGAAGGAGGAAGGAAGGAAAGGCGAGAGGAAGGGAAGAAGGAAAGATAAGGGAGAAAGAAAAGGGGAAGAAGGGAAAGGGAGGGAAAAAAGAGAGGAAGAGGGAGGGAGAAAGGAGGAAGGAGGGAAAGGGAAAGAGAGGGGAAAAAGGAGGAAGGAAGGGAGGAAAAAGAAGAAGGGGAACGGGACGGAGAGGAGGAAGAGGAGGAGGAAGGAAAAGAAGGGAAAAAGGAGGAAGGAGGGAAAGAGAGAGGAAAACAGAAATGAGAGAGAGAAAAAAAGAACAAATAGGACAGGGAAAGGACGGAGAGGAAAACAAGCGAAAAGAAGAGGAATAGCAAGGAGAAAAAAGAAAAAAAACAAGGGAGGATGAAGGGAAGAGAATAGGAGGGACGAAACAGGCAAGAGAGAAGACAGAAGAAACAGAAAAAAACAAATGGAGACGAAGAAGAAGGAAGAAAGAGCTAACGAGAAAAGACGATGATGATAATAAATTAAGAAAAATCCAGATGAAGGAATGGCCTCCCGCCCTCCCTCCTTCCCCTCCTCTCCTCCCCCTTCTCTCCCCCACACCTCCTCCTCGCAATCCCCTCCCTTCCTCCTCCCGCGCCCACCTGCCCCTTCCCCCCTTTAAACCCCCTCCCCCACCACCTCCTCCTCCCCCCCTCCCCCTCCCCCCCCTCTTCCACCACCTCCTCCTCCTCTCCCCCTCCTCCTCCTCCCCCTTCTCGCCCCACCTCCCCCCCAGCTTCACTCAGACATCCCAGCTTTAAACCCTCGCCCGCAGTCCCACTCCTCGCCATCGCTACAAACAGGTTTAATGACACGTCTTCTATGGCCACGCAGAGGAGCAGGGGCTGGAGGTGACTGTCACGTGTCTCGCTGTGGGGGCTGGGGTGAGGTTCATCTCTTTTCTCTCTTTTTAATCTCTCTTTCTTTGGCTGTCTTTCTCACTCTTTCCTTTGGCTTTCTTTCGCACTCTCTGCTTGGTCTTTCTCTCTCTTTACACACACAAAATTAACTGGATGTGGTGAAAAGCCACACAATATACGAGGGAAGAGTTTGAAGGATTTCTCTCGCCTCCTCCTCCTCTCGCTCCTCCCCCCACCTCTCGGCTCCTCCTCCCCGCCACCTCCTCCCTCCCTCCTTCCCCCCACCTCCTCCTGCCTCCTCCCCCCCACTCCTCCTCCTCCTCCTCGCTCAGCTCCTCCCCCCTCCCACCCTCCTCCTCCTCCTCCGCCTCCTCCTCCTCCTCCTGCTCCTCCCCCCCACCTCCTCCTCCTCCTCCCCCCCACCTCTCCTCTCCTCCTCCTCCCCTCCTCCCCCCCACCTCCCTGCCTCGCTCCTCCGCCTCCTCCTCCTCCTCACTGCTGCCTCGCCCCCACCCTCCTCCTCCTCCTCCTCCCCCCCCACCTCCCTCCCTCCTCCTCCTCCCCCCCACCCTCCTCCTCCTCCTCCCACCCTTTCTCCTCCTCCTCCCCCCCACGTGCCTCCTCCTCCACCTCTCCTACTCCACCTGCCAACCTCCTCTGCTCCTCCCCACCTCCTCGCTCCTCCTCCTTCCTTCCTCCTCCTCCCGCCGTCCTGCGCGTATATTCTCGACTCCTCCTCCACCTCTCCTCCTCCTCTCCCCAAAAGACTCTCCTGCCTCCACCTTCGCCTCTCGCATCCGTACCTTCTCCGCCTCCTCTCGGGCCCCCACCCTTCTCCTCCTCCACCCTCCACCGTCCTCCTCGCTCCACCTTCTCTCACCGCCCACTCCTCCTCCTCCTCCTCTTCCTCCTCCTCTTTGGCCCGCCACCTCGGTCGTGCCTCCTCCTCCCTCCTGCTCCTGCCGCGCTCCACCTTCCTCCTCTGACCTCTCGCCCACCGACGCGCTCCTCCTCTCGCTCCCCGCACCTGCCGTCCTCCTCCTCTCGCGCCGTTCCCTCTCTCTCCGCCCCACCTCCTCTCCTCGCCACGCTCTCCTCCTCCAACCTCCCTCCTCGCCCCCACCTCCTCCTCCTCCTCCTCCTCCTCTGCCTGCCTCCCTCCCCCACCGTCTCCTCCTTCTCTCTCCCCCTAATCCCACCGTTTCTCCTCCTCTCCTCCACCTTCTCCTCCTCCTGCCCCCCCACCTCCTCCTCACTCGGCACCTTCTCCTGCCTCTCACTTCTTCCGCTCTTCTTCTCTCCCGACCGGTCCTCTCCTTCTGCTCAGATCCTCCTCCTCTCCACCTTCTCCTCCTCCACCTTCTCCTCCTCCTCCCCCCCTCCTCCTCCTCCACCTCTCGCTCCTTCCACCTTCTCTCCTCCACCTTCTCCTCCCTCTCCCCCCTACCTTCTCCTCCTCCACCTCCACCTGCCTCTCCTACCCCTCCTCATCCCCCAACCTTCTCGCTCCTCCACTCTCAACCTCCTCCTCCTCCTCCTCCTCCCCCCCAACTTCTCCCTCCTCGCCACCTCCACCTCCTCCTCCTCCTCCTCCCTCACCCACCTCTCCTTCCTCCACCCTCCCCTCGCTCTCGCGCTACGCTCCACTTCCACCCGCGGCCCCTCGCGTGCGCTGCCGACCTTCTCTCCGGAACTTAGGTGATTCCATGGATTCGATCCGGTTGGGGGGGGGGGGGGGGAACTTCATGGCTTATTTATTATTTTTTTCCTCTCTCTCTCGTCTCGCTGTTTTTTCTGTCTGTCTAGAGAAGATTGTCTGTCAGTCTCTGGTTCTGTCCTCTGTTGTCTCTGTCTTTCTCTTCTCTCGTCTCTCTCTCTCTCTCTCTTCGGTCTCTCCTCCTCTCATCTCTCTCTCTCTCTCTCTCTCTCCTTCCCCTCCCTCTCCCTCCTCTTCTTCCCTCTCTCTCCTTCTTCCTCTTCTATCTTCTCTCTCTTCCTCCTCTTCTTCTCTCCTCCTCTTTCACCAGGGAGTATTAAGAGTGCCACGTGTGACAGTGCCTTCAGGGCCAAAGTTCATAACAGACTCTATTGTTCATGTTTGTTCAGTCACGGCATTATGGGTAATAGGGTTTGCCTTTTATTCCTGTTTCATGTACTTCTTTTTCTTTTTTTCTTTTTTTCTTTACCGAATTCTCTGTCTCTATCATTTTTTTTTCCTTTCGTTTCGTTGCTTTTTTCTGTCTCTCTTTCATCTCTGTCATTCCTCTTGTGTTTCTTTTTTTTTACTTTTTTACCTCTATTTTTTCATTATATTCTCTCTCTCTCTCTTCTTCTCTCTCTCTCGCTTCTCTCTCTCTCTCTCTCTCTCTTCTCTCTCTCTCTCTTCTCTCTCTCTCTCTCGTCTTTCTTGCGTCTGTCTCTTTCTCTCTCCTTCTCTCTCTCTTCCTCTTTTTTTCCCTTTCTCTCTCTGCTTGTCTGTCTATCTCTCTCTTTCCCTCTCTTTCTCTATATATCTTTCACTCTCTATCTATCTCTCTGTCTGTCTCTATCTATCTCTCTGTCTCTATCTTTATATCTATCCGTCTGTCTGTCTGTCTAATGGTGATAGTAAAAACTATCATACTAATAATGATATTAATGATAATAAAAACAACAATAATAATGATCTATGACAATAACAAAAGGGGTAACAATTATGTATAGACAATAGCTAAGTGTGATGTAGACAAAAATGTTGATAATGAGGCTAAGCGATAAATTACAAAGGAGAAAATACAAGAAAAAAGAGAAGATGGAAATAAGCAATATATGGCATAATGAAGGATGATTAAATTAATGAAGGATTATTAGATGTAGATAATCATATGCAGAGCTCCCACGTGGAACAAAATTATAAACTTCAAAGTTATTAATGAAAAAAATAAGGTAAAGTGAAAAAAAAAATATATATAATATGATAAAATAAGATAAAAAGAAAATTAAAACAATGAAATGAATATATAATAAATATATAATATATAAATATATAATATGATAAAATAAAATAACTAATTAAAAGAATGAAATAATATATAATAATATATAATATATAAAATAAAATAAAAATAATTATGAAATGAATATAAATAAATATATAATATATAAATATATAATATGATAAAATAAAATAAAAAAAAATTAAAAAAATGAATGAAATGAAACAAAATAAAATAAAACAAATAAAAACAGATAAAAAAAAAGTGATTCCAATTATACAGGCAACACGTATAGAATTTCTCCAACTCCTTTTTTTACATAAATTTTACTAAACAACTTCCAGGAAAGAAAAAAAGAAAAAAAATCACATCTCATTCATTAAAACTTCTATCACAACTCTCACGCTAACTCTCCGTGGAAGTTGAGCCATTAGTGTCCAAAATCAGCTGATTCATTCATGTAAACCATTCACGTCGTAAGTTTTCAATTTTGCAAAACTAAATACACGCGGCCTCCATTCATGTGCGTTTTTTTAAAGGTTTTGGTTTAATAATAATAATAATAATTATTTTTTTTGTTATGGTTTAATAATAATAATAATAATATATATATTTCTTTTGTTATGGTTTAATGATAATAATAATAATAATAATAATAATAATAATAAAATAATAATAATAAAAAATATTTCTGCGTTCTTTTTAGTTATGGTTTAATAATAATAATAATAATAATAATGATAATAATAATAATAACCATTTCTGCGTTCTTTTTAGTTATGGTTTAATAATAATAATAATAATAATAATAATAATAATAAAAGATTTCTGCGTTTTTTTTTGTTATGGTTTAATAATAATAATAATAATGTTTTTTTGTTATGGTTTAATAATAATAATAATAATATTTTTTTTTTTATGTTTAATAATAATATATAATGTTTTTTTTTTGTTTAATAATAATAAATAATAATGTTTTTTTTTGTTATGGTTTAATAATAATAATAATAATTTTTATTTTTTAGTTATGGTTTAATAATAATAATAATAATAATTTTTCTTTTAGTTATGGTTTAATAATAATAATAATATAATTTTCTTTTAGTTATGGTTTAATAATAATAATAATAATAATAAGTTTTTTTAAAGTTATGGTTTAATAATAATAATAATAATAATAAGTTTGTTTTTTTTTAGTTATGGTTTAATAATAATAAAACGATTTCTGAAAAGCGTTTTTTTTTTAATGAGATCAAGTTTCCAAAAGTGAAAGTTGTTTATAAAACATTTTTAAAGACGACAAGCAGATTTTTTTTTTTAAATATCCGAAATACTGATTAATAATTAAATGACATTTTCTGAAGGGGGAAGATGTTTCTCAAAAACAACTTTTTCAAAATCCGACAACTTTCTGGGATCATTTTCTAAAAGTGATCATAGTTTTGAAATTAACATTTTGTAAATGTGACAACTGTTTTCACAAGACCGAAAACAGTTTAATAAAAAGGGAAGGAGGGAGCGAGTGAGGATGGGAGAGAGAGAGAGAGAGAGAGAGAGAGAGAGAGAGAGAGAGAGAGAGAGAGAGAGAGAGAGAGAGAGAGAGAGAGAGAGAGAGAGAGAGAGAGAGAGAGAGAGAGAGAGAGAGAGAGAGAGAGAGAGAGAGAGAGAGAGAGAGAGAGAGAGAAGAGAGAGAGAGAGAGAGAGAGAGAGAGAGAGAGAGAGAGAGAGAGAGAGAGAGAGAGAGAGACCATTTTCCAAAAGAGAACCACTGTTCCTTAATACGAAAACTGATTCTCAAAATGATAACCTTCTCAAGATATTTTCTAAATGTGGAACAATGTTCTTAAATACGTCAACATTTTCCTAAAAGCGACAACTGGTTCGACAACAGCGACAAGACCGCTACATCATCTAAGGAATAAATCATAAACAAGAAAATCTCGACAACAAATAGATTTTAAAAAATGAAGAGAGAGAGAGAGAGAGAGAGAGAGAGAGAGAGAGAGAAAAGAGAGAGAGAGAGAGAGAGAGAGAGAGAGAGAGAGAGAGAGAGAGAGAGAGAGAGAGAGAGAGAGAGAGAGAGAGAGAGAGAGAGAGAGAGAGAGAGAGAGAAGGAGGGAGAGAGAAAGAGAGAGAAAAGGATGGGAGAGAGAGAGAGAGAGTGAGAGATAGATAGATAGATAGATAGATAAATAGATAGATAGATAGATAGATTAGATAGATAGAGAGAGAGAGAGAGAGAGAGAGAGATTATGACATTTAATTTGACTCATGTCCTGTCTTCCTTTACATCGAAACATTAGACTAAAAGAATAAAAATACATACTACACTATATCACGTATCAAAAAAAGAAAAAAAAAAAAAAAAAAAAAAATAACCCAACCTCAGCAAAAACAAGCTATCTAACCTAACCTAACCAAATCCAACCAACCCAACCCAAACCAAACCAACCTAAACCTAACCCAAGCTATAGCTAAGCTAAAGCTAAGCTAAGCAGCTAATCCAACCCAACCCAACCTAACTCCCTAGAGCCCTAACCCCTACCCTAACCCAACCTACCTAACCTACCCTAACCTAACCCAACCTAACCTACCCTAACCCAACCTAACCTAACCCTACCCTAGACCTAACTACACCCAACCCAAACTCTAACCTAACCTAACAAACCGTAACCAAACCCAACCAACCTAACCCCAACCCAACCTAATACCTAACCTAACCAAAACCTAACCCAACCCAACGCCAACCAACCTAACCAACCCACCCTATCCAGAATCCCCCTCCTTCCCTCCGCCCCGCCCTCCCCCTTTGTCCCCCATTACCTGTGCGTGCTGAGCGCAGGTCCGGTGAGTGTGGCGTGGTAGGGAGGCTGCAGCGCCAGCGCCGCCGCCGTCGACACCAGCGTCAGGAGGAAGCTTGCAATGACGTCACCACGGACACACCGCCACACCACGCTGCTCGCCACCTGGGGGGACAAGCACTTAGCGGGGGGCTCTCGGTGTTGAGGGAGAGGGAGAGGGAGAGGAGAGGGGAGGGGGAGGGAGAGGGGAGGGGGAGGGGGAGGGGAGAGGGAGGGAGAAGGGAGGGAGAGGGAGGGAGGGGGGAGAGGGAGAGGGAGGGAGAAGGGAGAGGGAGAGGGAGAAAGGGAGAGGGAGAGGGAGAGAGAGAGGGGAGGGGGAGAGGGAGAGGGAGAGGAGGGAGAGGGGAGGGGAGGGAGGGAGAGGGAAGGATGGTGCAGGTGTTAGGGAGGGAGAGGGAGAAGGAGGGAGGGGAGGAAGGGAGGGAGAGAGCGAGGGAGGGAGGGGGAGGAGAGGGAGGGAGAGGGAGAGGAGGGGGGGAGGGAGGGAAGATGGTGCAGGGTGTTAGGGAGGGAGAGGGAGTGGAGGGAGGAGGAGAGGGGAGAGGAAGGGAAGGGAGAAGGGAGAGGAGGGGGAGAGGAAGGGAGGGAGGGAAAGAAGATGAAGAGAGGGAGAGAGGGGAGGAAGGGAGAAGAGAGAGAGAGAGAGAGAGAGAGAGAGAGAGAGAGAGAGAGAGAGAGAGAGATCCTTCCCCTGACTTGGTAGACAAAATCAAATAATATTATTTTTTTTCCATATAGATAGATCGACAGACTAGATAGAAAGATAGATAGATAGGGTAGATAGATAGATAGATATAAACAAACAAGTGGATTAAACTGATAAATAGATATTCATATGAATAGATTGACCATAAAGTAAATATTTAGATATTGAATATTCATTGAAATAAATAAGGATTAATAGCATTGTTTTTTATCTCGTGACCAAATACATAAATGGATTTAAAACTATTGTAAATAAAATAAGCTTCATATTTTACTGTTATGAAAGAGTTTAAACGTTTATCTTTTTTCTTGATTGGCATAAACACTTTTGAATGACACTGACAATTTCGCTCTCTTAACAAGTCAAAAATTCCTCTCCTGTGAGTGGACGGACGCAACCTAAACCAATTTGAATCGACGTCTCCGATTGGCTGGCAGTTTTGGGACGCGCCATATTTGTTAACGGAAAACAAACGTCAGCCAATCAGCGCTCGCCACTCTTCAATCCTCCAGCCAATCAGCGATCGCCACTCTTCAATCCTCCAGCCAATCAGAGACTTGGGTGACGAGTGCCCCTTCAGACGCGAGATGTCTTCAGGGAAATGCACTTCGGACTCGCCAACTCATTCAGAAAAAAAAGAAAAATGTATCTACACATCCCTGCCACCTAAAAAAACGCAAATACAATCTAAATATACGTAAAGATATCTGATCTAAACGCAATATTAGCAAAAAGTGAATAAACGAGGTCAAACGAGGTTACACCCCGACCTACCTCCCGACGCGGGGACGGGTGCTGAGGGATCGAGTCCAGGTACCTCCTGAGGGCGGCCACGGGGGCATCCTGCTGTGCCGCGCCCGGGGTCGTGACCTGAGATGGCGAGGACGTCGAGGGCACGGTGAGGGTCAGGCCGCCTGGAGCCGAGGTATGCGAGGGCCCGCCTAACTCCTCCTTCTCCAGCTCGTGTGCCATGACCTCGGCTGACCCCGCGTTCGCTCCCGCACCTGGAGGAGAGAGAAGTGGTTGCGGTCACTGCGGAGGGGAGGCCGGGACAGGGTCTTCAGTACAGGTTCTCAGAAAAGTAGGAGTGGGTCTCTCTCTCTTTCTCCCCCCCCCACTCTCCTCTATCTCTCTCTTTCTCTTCAACACACTCTCTTCTCTTTCTCTTTCCCCCCTCATCTCTCCTTTTCTCTTTCCAAACACTTCTCTCTCTCTATCTTTCTCTTCCTCTCTCCTCTCTTTCTTCTCTCCTCCTCTGTCCTCTTTTTCCCCTCATTCCCGCTATCTCTCTTCTCTCTTTTCTCTTCCACCTCCTATCTCTCATCTTCTCTTCAAAGCACTCTCTCTATCTCTCTCTATGCTCTTCAATCACTCTCTTCTCTCTCTCCTCTCTTTCTCTTCAACACTCTCTCTCTCTCTTTTCTCTCTCTCTTCCTCTTCCCCCCCCTCTCTCTCTCTCTCTTTCTCTTCAACTCTCTCTCTTTCTCTTCCCCCCCCTCGCTCTCTCTCTTTCTCTTTCTCTCTCTTGCTCTTCCCTCCCGTTTCTCTCTCCCCCTCTCTCTCTCTTTCTCTTCCCCCCTCTCTCTCTCTTTCTCTTCAACACTTCTCTCTCTCTCTCTCTCTTTTTCTTCCCCCCCCTCTCTCTCTCTCTTTCTCTCAACACTCTCTCTCTCAACACTCTCTCCTCTTTTTCTCTTCCTCCCCCCTCTGTCTCTTCCTCTCTTCAACCCTCTCTCTCTCTTTTTCTATCCTCCTCCCTCTCTCTCTTTTCTCTCTCTTCAACCTCTCTCTCTCTCTCTCTTTCTCTGCAACCACCCCTCCTTTCTTTCTCTTCTCTCCCCCCTCCTCTATCTCTCTCTTTCTCTTCAACCTTCTCACTCTCTTTCTCTCCCCCCCCCTCTCTCTTCTCTCTCTTCTCTCCTCCCCTCTCTCTCTTTCTCTTTACCCCCTC
>NW_020870616.1:421080-428580 GCF_003789085.1 Penaeus vannamei
TCTTCTTGTTCCTTGCAATTTTAGCAATTCTGAGACAATAAGTGATTCTATGTTAAATCAATCAGGATAGGATAAATAAAATATATAAAACTATATCTATATCTAAGTCTATATATCTATCTGTCTATATCTGTCTATCACGCCAATACAGCTGTAATGATGGCAATTGCTATTATCGTAATAACTTTAGTATTGATAACAATGGTAATAATTATGATGATGACAATAATAACAACAAAAATGATGGTAATAATAATAAGAATGGTGATAATGATAATATTAATAGTAATGATGATAATGGTAATGATAAAAGTGATAGGAATAGTAATAATGATGATGATGATGATAATAGTAATGATAATAATTATAATGATAATAGTAATGATAATGATAGAAATGATAATAATATAATGAAATAATGATTAATGAAAATAACAATAATGATATTTATAATGCTAATATTCCTAGCAAGAGTAGTAATAATAGTAACAAAGATAATGACAATAATGATGATGGT
Organism: Penaeus vannamei; assembly: GCF_003789085.1. NCBI lineage: Eukaryota > Metazoa > Arthropoda > Malacostraca > Decapoda > Penaeidae > Penaeus > Penaeus vannamei. The sequence continues at coordinate 421,598 of NW_020870616.1, forward strand.
AATGATAACAACAACAACAACAACAACAAACAACAACATCAGACCCCTCCAACCAACCCCCCCCCCCTCCCACCCCCACCCCCACCCCCGCGCACCCCCCCACCCCCCCCGACCCCTCCGACCCACGACCTCGCTACCACCTGTTGATCTCCCCGCGACAACGACCACCTGTTGAAACGGCCGAACAGAGTTTCCCTGTTGTGTGGCGCCGGGGGAACTCGGTCGGGAGTCGGTGTGTCGGCGAAGGAGGGGGGAGGGGGGGGGGGGGAGGGAATGGTTAATGGGTTTGGATGGATGGAGGTGGAGGGTTGGGGGTTGTCGGGTTGGTTCGGGTGGGTGTTTGTGGGGTCGAATGTCGGTTGGTTCGGGTTGTGTTGTCGGGTTTGGTTCGGTTGTTGTCGGGTTGGTTTCGGTCGTTGTCGGGTTGGTTCGGGTGTTGTCGGGTTGGTTCGGTGTTGTCGGGGTTGGTCGGTTGTTTGTCGGGTTGGTCGGGTCGTTGTTGGGGTCGAATCGGTCGTCGTGGGGTCGATGTCGGTTGCTCGGTCGTTGTCGGATTGTTGTCGGGTCTTGGGGAAGGGAGGGGGGTAGGGGAGTCCTGGACGGGGGGGGAGGGGGGGAGGTGCGAGGCCACAGTGGGGGCCATCAATCGCTCCCATCCATTTATTCATCTGTCTTGCTATCTATGCATCTCTCATTTATATTTATGAATCTTTGTCCCCCTCGTATATGTGTGTGTGTGTGTGTGTGTGTGGGTGTGTGTGTGGTGTGTGGTGTGTGTGTGTGTGAGTGTGATACATATGTTTATATATCTATATGTATCTATCTTTTTCTTTTCCTTTTTTCCTTTTTCTTCCTTTTCTTCTTTCTTCTTTCTTGTTTCATCTTCATAATCTTTTTCTTCTCATATTCTTTCTTTTTTTTTCTTCCTCTACTTTTTTTCCTTCTTCCTCTTTCCTTTCTATTCTAATTTTTTTTCCTCATCCTCATCCACTTTTTCTTCCTCCTCTTCATCTTCCTCCTCCTCCTTCTCTTCTTAATTATCTTTTTCATTTTCTCCTTTTTTTCTTTCTTTCTCTCCAAGTAAATTCCATTAAGTTTCGAATGTTTACAAGCTGCTTCAACTTTTGTTTCATTTTCAGGTTATTACTTCTTTCATCTTTCGCTCTCTGTCTGTCTCCCTGTTTGTCTTCTTCTCTCTATCTGTCTCTCTATCCGTTTGTGTTTCTGTCGTTCCATCCGTGTAGATATCTATCCTCTTATCTACACACACACACACACACACACACACACACACACACACACACACACACACACACACACACACACACACCACACACACACTATATATATATATATATATATATATATATTATATATATATATATATATATATATATATATAGAGAGAGAGAGAGAGAGAGAGAGAGAGAGAGAGAGAGAGAGAGAGAGAGAGAGAGAGAGATGTGTGTGTGTGTGTGTGTGTGTGTGTGTGTGGTGTGTTTGTATGTATGTAACATGTATGTATATATTCGTGAGCTCCCTTCCCCTTCACTTCTCTCCTCCTCCTCTTCCTCTGCACCTCCTTCCCAACGGCCTTAAATCTCTCCTACTTCTCTGCTTCTCCTTCCTTCCCTATCTCTTTACCCTCCTCATCATCACTTTCATCTTCCTCCTCCTTCTCCTCCTCTTCCTCGTCTTCCTCTCTTCTTACCCTCACCCTTTTCTCTCCTCATCCTCCTTCCTTCCCTCCCCCTCATCCTCATCCTTTCCTCCCCCTTCCTTTCCTTTTCCCCTCCCCCTCCTCTCCTCCTCCCTATCCTATTCCCTCAACCTCCCCTTCCTTCTCCTTCTCGTCCTCCTCTCCCTCTCCTTCCTTTTCCTTCTCCGCTTCTCCACCTTCCCACTTCGTCCTTCTTCTTCTCCCTCCCCTTCCCTTCTTCTCCTCCTCTTCCTCCTCCCTCTCCCTCCCCTTCCTCTCCCCTCCTCTTCCTCCTCCCCTCTCCCTCCTTCTCCTTCTCCTTCGTCCTCCTTCTCCCCCTCTTCCTCCTTCCTCCTTCCCCCTCGTCCTCCTTCTCCCCTCGTCCCTCCTTCTCCCCTCCTCCCCTCCCCTCCTCTTCCCCCTTCTCCCCCTCTCTCCCTTCCCTCCCTAGCCCACTTACAGCTGCCGACCCGGCTTCCCCCGACTCTCTGTTACCTAACTATCGACATACCTGTTGCTCCCGTCCTCCCCTCTCTCTTCTCTCTCTCTTCTCTCTCTCTCTCTCTCTCTCTCTCTCTCTCTCTCTCCTCTCTCTCTTCTCCTCTCTCTTCTCTCTCTCTCTCTTCTCTCTCTCTCTTTCTCTCTTCTCTCTCTTTCCTCTTTCTCTCTCTCTCTCTCTGTTTATCTGTCTATATCTATCTGTGATATATATGTATATGTATATATATGTGTGTGTGTGTGTGTTTGTTTGTGTCTGTGTGTATGGATGGCCCTATCTCTCCTCTCTTCTCTGTGGGTTTATATATCTATCCTCCTCCTCCTCCTTCACTCTTTCCCCCCTCTCTCTCCCTCCCTTGTCCCTCCTGCTCCCCCCTCCCCCCTCCCTCTCCTCCTGTCCCCTCCTCCTCCTCCTCCCCCTCCTCCTCCTCCTCCCCTCCTCCTCCTCCTCCCCCCTCCCCTCCTCTCCTCTCCCCCTCTCCCTCCTCCTCCTCCTCCTACCCACACGCAAACAATCATATTCCACGCACATCTTTGCCACCAGGTCCCCCTCCCCAGGTCCCCCTCCCCAGGTCCCCCTCCCCGCATTATTTTCGATCCAGCGAGGACAAGAAGCATTAGCTGACGGCGATGTGTTTCCCCGCCGTCGAAAAAGGCGAGGCGTGGAAAGGGCGTTGCCAACAAAGGCTCACAAAAGACCCCCATCTCGGCGGCGAGGAGAGGACGGCATCGCGGGCTCCGTTTCAGAGGTCCAACGGCGGAGGGTGGTGGTACCACTGGGTTGTCATGGCGACGACAACCACCCACCTCCGACGCGAGATACGCTGGCTCGGGCCACGCCGACCCCGATGCTCTTTTCGTTTCGAGGGGAGAGCGGAGAGGGGAGGGAAGGGAGAAGGGGAGAAGGGGGAGAGAGGGGGGAATGGGGGAATGGAGTGGGTGAGAGGGAGTGGAATGGGAGAGGAGTGGGGATGTTGGAGACGAATGGGAGGGAGAAGTGGGAGGGGACGAGGGAGAGGCGGAGAGGGAGAAGGGGAAAGGGAGAGAGGGAGAATGGAGTGGGAAGAGAGGAGATTGTGAGTGGGATGGGAGACTAAAAGTGGAGAGGGACGAGGGAGAGGGAGAGAGGGAATGGAGTGGGAGGGGGATAAAGTGGGAGGGACGAGGGAGAGGGAGAAGGGGAGAAGGGGAGAGGGAGAGAGGGGGAATGGAGTGGGAAGAGAGGAGATTGTGAGTGGGATGGGAGATAAAGTGGGAGGGACGAGGGAGAAGGGGAGAGGGAGAGAGGGGGAATGGAGTGGGAAGAGAGGAGATTGTGAGTGGGATGGGAGACGAAGGGGGAGGGACGAGGGAGAGGCGGAGAGGGAGAAGGGGAGAAGGGGAAAGGGAGAGAGGGGGAATGGAGTGGGAAGAGAGGAGAATTGTGAGTGGGATGGGAGACGAAGGGGGAGGGCGAGGGAGAGAGGGGGGAATGGAGTGGGAAGAGAGAGTGGAAATATGGGAAAGAGGAGGATGGGAGATGAAGTGGGAGGGACGAAGGAAAGAGGGGAGAATGGAGTGGGAAGAGAGAGAGTGGAAATACGGGGTTAGAGGACATTGTGAGTGGGATGGGAGATGAAGTGGGAGAGAAGAGATAGAAGGAAAGAGGGAAAGGGGGGAAGGGAGAGAGGAGAGATAAGTAGGAAGACAGATGAATTATGGGGGAAAATGATTGAGTGGGAAAGAGAGGAGGAGAGAGGAGAAAAGGAGAGAATGGAAAGGGAAAAGAGAGGAGACAGAGTGGGAAGAGAGAATAAAGGGGAGAGAGGGAGAGGGACGGAGACTAGAGGGAGGCATGTGAAGAGAGAAAAGGGAAGGGCAGAGGACAAGGACAAGAGACGGAGAGAGAGAAGAGAGAAGAGAGAGAGAGAGAGAGAGGGGGGGGGGGGAGGAGGAGAGAGAGGAGAAAAATGAGAAATGGAAGAATAGAGGTGAGAGAAGAGCAGAAACTTAAATAAAGATCTGAGATTTGAGAAGGCAAGGAAAAGAGAGAAAGGAATAATGAGACGATAGACGGTGGAAGGAGGAAAATAAGAACACGCACACACGCACACACACACACACACACACACACAACAACACACCACACAGCACACACACACATGTCACACACACATACACCACACACACCACAACACACACACACACACAACACACACACAACACACACATCACCAACCACCACCACACACACACAACACACCCACGACCACACGCATAGCCAAACGCACAAAACTAACAAGACAAACAAACAAACAGTTACAGACGAACAGGGATAAAGATTTTTAAGATATATATATATCTGCGAGAGAAAAACGAGAGACGAGAATATGAAGAGGATAGAAGAAGAAGAGAGAGAAGAAAGATAGAGGGGAGAATGAGGAAAAGAGGAAGAGAAGAGACGAGAGGGGGCGAAAGAGGGGGGAAAGAGAAGAGAAGGAGAAGCAGAAAGTGAGAGAGGGGAGAAAGAGGAAAAGAGAAGAAGCAGTGCAGAAGAGAAGAGAGAGGGGGGAATGAGGAAAAGAGAAGAAGAGGATAGAAGAGAAAGAAAGAAAGGAGAGAAGAGAAAGAGAGAAGAGCAGGGGAGAAAGAGGGAAAAGGAAAAGAACGAGAGAGAAAAGAAATGAGGAGAGGGGGGGAGAAAGAGAAACAGCAAGTGACGAGAAAGTGAAAGAGAAGGGGAGGGGAGAACAGAGGGAAGCGAAGAAAAGAGAAAAGAGAAAGCTGGAGAGAGGGGAGAGAAGGAGGGAAAAGAGAAGAGAGAGAGAGCGAGGAGAAGGAAAGGAGACGAAAAGTGGTAAGAAGGGAAGAAGGAGGAGGGGGTGGGAGGGAAGGGAGGGGAAGAAGGAGGAGGTTGGAAATGGAAGGGATGGGAGGGCAGGGGGTGGCAGAGGAGGGGAGGGGAGGGTTTGGAGAATGATGCGGAGGGGGTGGGAAGAAGGGAAAGGGGAGGGGAGAGGAGGGGGTGGAGAACGGGAAAGGGGAGGGGAGAAGGAGAGTGGGTGGAGAGGGAGGGGGGGAGAGGAAGGGGGTGGGAGAAGGGAAGGGGAGGGGAAGAGGAGTGGGGTGGGAGAAATGGGAGGGGAGGGGTTGGGAGAAGGAGAGGAAGGGGGTGGAGAAAAGGGAGGAGGGGGTGGGTAGAAGGGGAGGGGGGGGGAGGGAGGGTTGTTCGTTGGGATCTCCAATTGGATAGAAACTATTCACTCGCACGCCACTTTGGGTTGGTCTTGGGGTGAGGTGTAAAGAGGGGAGGGGAGGGGAGCATACGGAGAAGGGAGATGGGAAGGATTGGGAAAGAGGGAAAGAGAAGGAGGTGAGAGAGAAGGAGAGAGTTGGCAGGCGAGGGAAGAAGGAGGACGCTAAGGGGAGAAGGAAGAGGTAGAAGTCGGTGAAGGGAGGGGAGGGCGTAGAGGGGGGAGAAAAGATCTCGGGGGAAGCAGGAGAGAGAGGGAGAAGATTGGGAGGAGGAAGAAGAGAAGGAGAGGGAGGAGGGAAGAAAGGAAGTACAAAGAACTGGATGGGAGACGAGGGGAAACGAAGCATAAAGGTGGACGCAGGGGAAAGAGGAGAAGAGAAATAGAGAGGGTAAGAAAGGAGAAAGACATGTCGAGAAGGAGGGAGAAAGAAGAGAAGGGAGAGAGAGTATAGGTGGGAGCAAAGAGGGAGAAAAGACAACAGTCTCCATTAGTATTTGAGTATTAGTCAATTATGTGCAATTATTATTGCTATTGTTTTGTTATCATTATTATTTATTAGGATCAGGATTATGACGTGATTATTATGATGCATTACATTGTTATATCTTGGTTATTCATCATAGTTATTATCGTTGTTGTGTTTGTTATCATTATCAATCATATTATTATTATTATTATTATTTTATTATTTATTTATTATTATTATTATTGATTATCATTTTATTATTATCATTATTACAATTATGATAATGATTATTATCATTGTTGTTATTATAATCATTACTATTATTATTATCATTATCATTAGGATTGTAGTCATCATCTTTTTCATTATTATGATTAATATCATTATTAATGCCTGGTTGTTTTGTTTATCATTATAGGTATCTATTATCATCAAGGTCATGCATCACTTTTTTTGGCAATTATATCGTTATGAAATATTCATTATTTGCTGTTACAGTTATTATTACATTATAAATTATTATCATTATTATGTATGCATCATCATCAATTATCATTATCATTTATCATTATCATGATGATGACTAATGATGATAATGATAATGAATGATGATGGAAAAAATTTGGGATTCAAAGGGAATGGAAGATCTGTGGAAAAAATAATACATAATAATGATAAATAATTACATGGCCTGTATCAAAATTATTCGATTATCATCCATCATACAATCATTATCATGCATCATGCATCACCAATCAATCAATCATCATGCATGACATCATGCATGCATTATCAATCATCAATCATCCGATCATTCGCATCATCATCATCATCATCATGGCAATCATCATCATCACACGCCATCATGCAGTCATCCTTATCATTATTGCTATCACTATCAAATCATGTATTACGATTATTGTTATACCATCTTTAGGATTATTAATGCATCTTATCATCTGTTATAATTATGATATATTACCCATCATTATAATCAGTAACTAATAGCATTCCGTCATTTATGATTATTCTCAATTACATTCTTTATCATTAATCTTTTTATTTCTATTTCCTGTCCATTATT
>NW_020870616.1:441080-443580 GCF_003789085.1 Penaeus vannamei
TCATAATAATAACCATAATACCGCAAACGCCATCTTATGTTGTGACGTCATTCCCATAATGGCGTCATAGTAACTCTGACGTCACAATGTCGTCACGGAAAAGCGCTATGTAGGTATCCTCTCATATCTTCTCCACATGATGTTAATACACACACACACACACACACACACACACACACACACACACACACACACACACACACACACACACACACACACACACACACACACACACACACACACAACACACACAACACACACACACACACACAAACACACACACACACACACACCACACACACACACACACACACACACCACACACACACACACACACACACACACACACACACACACACAAACACACACACACACACACACACACACACACACACACACACACACACACACACACACACACACACACACACACACACACACACACACACACATACACACACACAAACACACACAACACACACACACAAACACACACCACACACACACACATATATATATATATATATATATATATATATATATATATATATATATATATATATATGTATATATATGTATATATATTCTCTTCTCTTCTCCCTTTTTCTCTCTCTTTCTCCTCCCTCTTCTTTCTTTCTCCCCTTTATCTCTCTCTCTTTCTCCTCTCTCTTCTTCTTTTCTCTTCTCTCTTCTCTTTTTCTTCTCCCTTCTCTCTCTCTCTCTTCTTTCTCTTCTACCTTTTTCTCTCTCTCTCTTCTCTTTCTCCTCCCTCTCTCTTCTCTTCTCCCCCTTTTCTTTCTCTCTTTCTCCTCTCTCTTCTCTTCTCTTCTCCCCTTTTTCTTTCTCTCTTTCTCCTCTCTCTTCTCTTCTCTTTCTCCTCTCTCTTCTCTTCTCTTCCCCCTTTTCTCTCTCTCCTCTTCTCTTCTCCCCTTTTTCTCTCTCTCTTTCTCCTCTCTCTCTTCTCTTCTCCTCTCTCTTTCTCTTTCTCTTCCCCCTTTTTCTCTCTCCTCTCTTCTCTTCTCTTCTCCCCCTTTTCTCTCTCTCTTTCTTCTCTTCCTCCTCTCTCTTCTCTTCTCTTCCCCCTTTTTCTCCCTCTCTTTCTCCGCCCTCTCTTCTCTTTCTCCTCTCTCTTCTCTTCTCTTCTCTCCCCTTTTTTTTCTCTCTCTCTTCTCTTCTCCCCCTTTTCTCTCTTTCTCCTCAATCTCTTCTCTTCTCTCCCCCCCATTTTTCTCTCTCTCTCTTCTCTTCTCTTCTCCCCCTTTCTCTCTCTTCTCTTCTCTCCCCCCCTTTTTTTCTCTCTCTCTCTTCTCTTCTCTTCTCCCCCCTTTCTCTCTCTTTCTCCTCCCTCTCCTCCAGAGCAGGAAACGCAGGTGTCCCAACAAGCTCGTTAGCACCTTGTTCCCATTCAGAAGTCAGGCAGTAACTAGAGGTACAACAGTCTATAACAACAAATAACATTCAATAACAGTCAATAACAGTAAGTCAATAACAATAATGGGGTGTCAATAACATTACTACATTAAGGTGAGGGTTGTAAGTGATTGCCAGCGGTCCGTGGATAGGTTTATGAGGGTAATGTTAGCTGCGGTAGTTTGTGAGGAATGGTTGTTAGGGGTTGTTGGGTGTAACATTCAATAACAGTCAATAACAGTAAGTCAATAACAATAATGGGGTGTCAATAACATTACTACATTAAGGTGAGGGTTGTAAGTGATTGCCAGCGGTCGTGGATAGGTTTATGAGGGTAATGTTAGCTGCGGTAGTTTGTGAGGAATGGTTTGAATGGTTGTTAGGGGTTGTTGGGTGTTTCCCTTTGGAACTGAACCGAAAAGAAATAAAGGGAACCAGACGGAACTGAACTAAACCAAGAACCAACAACCAGAATGAGATGGAAACGAGATAGGACCAAGAACCAGAATGAGATATTAGTAAGAAACAAAATAAGATGGAAACGAGAGCCAGACCGAGACAGAACCAAGAACGAGAATGAGACAGAACCAAGAACCAGAACGAGATAGATAAAACCAAGAACGAGACAGAACCGCACCAACCCGACACCCAAATCAAACCCAACAAACAAGAACCCAAAACCTGAGACCTAGACCTGAGACCTGAACCCAACCCGACAACCCCAAAATCGAACCGACAACAGAACCCAGACAGAACAGTTCCTCCCCTCCTCCCTCCCTCTCTCCCTCTCCCTCTCCCTCCTCTCCTCCCCCTCTCCCCTCCCCTCCCCTCCTCCCTCCCTCCCTCCCCTCCCCTCCTCCTCCCTCTCCCCTCCCACCCTCCCCTCCCCCCCTTCCCCGCAGCGTTGCCAAAGAACCCGAATACGTCTCGGAAGCGGCCGGGTTCGCTGCCCTGGTTCCAGACGCTGCCTATCTGAATAATTCGCCGGTTCGTGCTTGAGGGACTAGGGAAGGAGGGATGGGGTGGGGGGGGTAAGGGTAAGAGGAGGGAGAAAAATAGGGGTTGAGAGGGGAAGGAGGAAGAGAGGGGA
>NW_020870616.1:448580-457019 GCF_003789085.1 Penaeus vannamei
GGAATAGATAAAGAGGTATGTTAAGTGGGGGGGGGGTGATAAGAGAAGTTGGGGAAGGAAGGGGGAAAGAGGGGGGGGGGTGATATTAGGGGGGGGAGTGGGGTAAAAGGTAGAATGGAGTGGGGACGTGATGGGGGTAGGGTGAAGAGAGGGAAGAGAGAAGTAAGAGAAGATAGGGAGGAGAAGAGGAAGAAGAAGAGAGAGGAGAGAAGAGGAAGAGGAGGGAGAGGTATAGAAGAGGAGAGGGGAGAGGGGGGAAGGGAAGAGAGGAGGAGAGAGGTAGGTAGAAGAAGAAGAGGGGAGATGAGGTAAGAAGAGAAGGGAAAGAGGAGTGGGAGAGAGAAGAGAGGGAAGAGGGAAGAGGAAGAGAGGTGTAGAAGAGAGAGAGGAGAGGGGAAGGGAAGAGGAGGGGAGAGGTAGGTAGAAGAAGAGAGGGGAGAGGGAAGAGGAAGAGAAAGGTAGGTAGAAGAGGGGGATACAGAGGGGAGAGAGACAGAGAAAGGGGAGGAGAGAGGATAAGAGAGGAGGGGAAAAGGGTTAAGAATACCAGGTAAACCCCAGCTGATTGCCCTCCCCCCACCCCCACCCTCACCCCTCACCCCCCGAGGCTGTCACCAGAGGGCTCTCGGCTTGACCCCATCCCGCCCCCGTCAGTTTCCCCTCAACATGCTGATTCCGGGTGATGCTTTGCAGACATGAGGGTATTTTGAAGCACTTTGAAGCGAGTGAGGATAGTTTGAAGCGAGTGGGGATGTTTTGAAGTAAGTGAGGATAGTTTGAAGCATTTTGGGGTAAGTGAGGATTTTTGAGGTGATGTTTGAAATAAGTGAGGATATTTTGAAGTAAGTGAGGATGTTTTGAAATAAGTGAGGATATTTTGAAGCAAGTGAGGATGTTTTGAAGTAAGTGAGGATAGTTTGAAGCATTTTGAAGCAAGTTAGGATATTTTTAAGTGAGTGGGGATATTTTTAAGTATTTAAGTGAGGATTTGAAGCATTTTGAAGCAGTGAGGCTGAAATATCCTCAAAGGAGAGAAGCGTAGGAAGTGTTGTTGTGAAAGGTCGACTGTTCTCAAAATGCGGTTTTAGGTCGAAAAGAAAGAAAAAAAAAACTGATTTTCGTTATAGAAGTTCATTAGGCAATATACTTTCTTTTTTTTTCTTTTTTTCTTTTTTTCTTTTATTTGTTTCTATTCTTTCGTAATTTGTCCTGCTTTTTCCGAGTGTGTCATTTCGTTTTATTTGTTTTGTTTTCTTGTGTCGTTTTCCTTTCTCTCTCTTTTCTCTTTCTCTTGTCTCTTCTCTCTCTCTCTCTCTTCCTCTCCTCTCTCTCTCTCTCTATCTTTCTCTCGCTCTCCTCTCCGCTCTCTCTCTCCCTCTCCTCTCTCTCTCTCTCTCTCTCTCTCTCTCTCTCTCTCTCTCTTCTCTCTCCTCTCTCTCTCTTCTCTCTCTCTTTCTCTCTCTCTCTCTCTTCGTTGTTTTCCCTTTTTTTTCTCAAATCCTTTTTCGATATTATATTACACACGAGTATGGGTTATATACCCCCCCCTACTCCCCCTACCCCACCCCCTTTTACCTTACAGGACCCGTACTGTTCTGCTTTGCTCCCACGGCCCTCCCCTCTCCCCCCCCCCCCCCACCCTCTCCTACTTCTACCATCCTACCTATATCTACCTCCCCTACCCCCCCCACTCCCCCACCCCCATTGCCTTCTATCGACTTTAACTAAATCTATCGGGGGGAGGAGGGGAGGGGGGGGGAGGGAGGGTGGGAAGGGGGAGAGGGGAGGGAGGAGGGGAGGGAGGGAAGGAGCGAAGGAGAGAGAGGGAGGGGAGGGAGGAGAGGGTTGCGAGGGGTAGGGGAGGGGAGGGACGAGGGGGTAGGGAAGGAGGGGGGGGGAGAGGGAGGGGGGAGGGGGGTTTTGAGGGCCGGAGGGAAGGAGGGAGAGAGGGAGGGGGGGGGGGAGGGAGGGGGGGGGGATGCGAGGAGGTTGTGGATAATCAGCTTAAAGTCTATTGATCGAGAGTTATGACTTTCCACCGGTCTGGCCACCCGACTCCCCCCCCTCCCTCTCCTCTTACCCCATCACCCCCCCTTTCCGGGCCAACCGCCGACTCCTCCTCCTCCCCCCCCAATGAAGATTCCTCCTCCCCCCCCCCATTCTCTGCTCTCCTCTTTCCCATCTCTTTTCCCCTTTCTCAGCCTCCCCTCTTCTCTCCTCTCCTCTCTCTCTCTCTCTCCCTTATTTTCTCTCCTTCCTCTCTCTCCTCTCTCTCTCTTCTTTTCTTCTCCCTCGCCTCTCCCTTCTCCTCTTTTCCTTCTCCTCTCCCCTTTCTCCCCTCTTCTCCCATCTCCTCTCCACCCTCTTTTCTCCTCCCTCTCCTTCCCCCTATTCTCTCCACTCTCCTCTCCCCTCTCCCCTCTCCTCCCTCACCGCCTCCCTCCCAAGCCCTCAGAGCCTAATTCCTCCGTTTAATTGGGCAAGGGGGGGAGGAGAGGGAGAAGGAGAGAGGGGAAGTAGGGTAGAGTAAAGAGAGGGTGAGAGGGGAGAGAGAGAAGAGAGGGAGGGAGGGAGGGAGGGAGGGAGTTGAGGAGGAGGAGGGAAAGGGAAGGAGGGAGGGAGGGAGAGAGGGAGGGGGAGGGTGGGAGAAGGGAGGGAGGAGAGAGGAGAGAGAGAGAAGAGGGAGAGAGGGAGAGAGGGAGAGACGAGAGAGGAGAGTAGAGGAGAGAGAGAGAAGAGGAGAGAAGAAGAGCAGAGACGAGAGACGAGGAGAGAAGCAGACGCAGAGACGGCAGAGACAGCGACAGACAGCATGCAGACATGATCAGACATGACGAGACCAGACGACAGACATAAGAAATATTTTTTCCTGCACACCGCTAAAAAGTAGATAATAGATAATTGACAAATAGATGTGAATAAACAGTAACATGAATAGAAAAATAACCAGGATAACCAATTAGCACAGACAGATAAGAACAGATAATTACGATAAGCAACGATAAAATTAAGATTACAGATATTATAGAATAGATACGATAGACGTTAAAATAGATCGCGATATAGATGATAAATAAAACAATATAAAACGTCATATAAAAGCAGGAATTAAAACAAAACTTGCAAATATTGATCCTCGAAATTTTGCGACAAACACGTAGATACAGAAATAAGTAAACCTATGACATAATAGATAACAGATACAATAGATTACGAAGACAGATAAGATAGATCGATATGACAAGAAGATAGGATGGATTGGAAATGGATAAAAAAACATCGATACAAATAATAAAAACACATTATAATTACGAAGCAGATGAAATAGCTCGATAGACAGATAAGATATAGACACTGACAGACACAAAAGATAGATAGATTTAAAATAGATACGACAGACGAGATAGATAGATACGATGACAACAGAAGAGATAGATAGATTAAAATAGATACGACAGACATATAAGATAAATACGATAGACAACAGAAAAGATAGATAGATTAAAATTGATACAACACATACATACACAAATAAATAAAAAAAAACAATATGAATATACGCATAGACAGTAAAATGATACGACTAGAACAGATAGATAGATAACGATAGACACACAGAAAAGATAGGATAGATTAAAATAGATACGACGCTAGATAAAATAAAATAAATAAAAAAAACAATGAATAATTATACGAACGAACAAAATGATAGATACGCGATAGACAGAATTAAGATAGACCGAAGACAACAAAAAAGATAGATAGATCTTAAAATAGATACGACTCCTAGATTACTAAAGAATAAAACATAGATAATACAAATAAACCAGAACTACACAAATTATCAAAATATGTTTTAATCCCGATTTTACGAAACTAAATAGATAATCAATAAATAGTAAAAATGAATATGAATATAGAGCAACAATAAAAAAACCACTTCCCGCCTTATAACTTTAACCTAATTTGCGGCAAAACAAAGATACCATAATAGATAAGAATATGAAGTAATTCAAAGACAGATAAAATGGTACAAAGACAGATAGGATAGATACGATAGACAACAGAAAAGATAGATAGATTAAAATAGATACGACACATAGATACATAAAATAAAGAAAAAACTACATGAATAATTACGATAGACAGATGAAATAGATTACGATAGATAAGACAGACACGACAGACAACAAAGAAGATAGATAGATTAAAATAGATGCGACACATAGATGAATAAAAAATAAAACAATAGAAATAAATAACACAATAAACCAGGAATTACACCAAAACTATCAAATATAGTTTAATCCTCGAAATCTTACGATAAACATAAATAGATAATACATAAATAGATAAAAATGATACGAATATAGAGCAAGAATTAAACCAAAACTTTCCTTAAATCTTATAATCTAATTTTGCGGCAAACACAAAGATATATAAATAGATTAAAAGAATATGAATAATTACGAAAGACAGATAAAATGGATACAACAGACAGATAGGATATATACGATAGACAACAGAAAAGATAAATAGATTAAAATAGATACGACACATAGATACATAAATAATAAGAAACAACATGAATAATTACGATAGAACAGATAAATGGATACATAAACATATAAGATAAATTCGAAGACAAAAAAAGATAGATGATTAAAATAGATACAACATATAGATACATAAATAAATAAAAAGTATGATAATTACGATAGACAGATGAATAGATACGATATAACAGATAAAATAGATACGATAGACAATAAGAATAGATACGATAGAACAGATAGTAATACAACAGATAGATAAAATAGATACGATAGACAGATATAAATAATACGATAGACAGATAGAATAAGATAGAGCAAGACAAAGATAAAAAGAGATGACAAATAAAATAGTAAATAGAAGATAAATAGATAAAAGACAGAAGAAGATAGATAAAATAGACAAATAGCGTCTCTCGAAATCTTAACTCAACGGACTTCGGGCAAGCAACGGACTCACAACGCTGCAATGAGCCAAGGTCGGCGCATTGCAAGGAACAAATCCATAGCCAACCCCCCCCCTTTTCTTTTCTTTTCTTTTTTTTAAGTTCTCTAGACTATAGAGAGACAACAGATGCTTGGGAATTATGGAAATATATTCAGGTTTAAATGTTTGTTTTGGTTTTTGGTTTTTGGGGTCAGGGTTGAAGATGGGTTGGGGGAGTGGATGGAGGAAGTGGAGGAGTGGATGGAGGAAGTGGGGAGTGGATGAGGAAGTGGAGTGGATGGAGGAAGTGGGGGAGTGGATGGAGGAAGTGGATGGTGGAGTGGAGGAGTGGATGAGAGTGGAGAGAGGAAGAATGGGGAGTGGAGGAGGATGGAGTGGAGGAGTGGATGGAGGATGGGGTGGATGAGGAAGTGGAGGAGTGGAGGAGGAGTGGATGGTAAGTGGAGGAGTGATGAGAGTGGATGGAGGAAGTGGAGGAGAGGATGAGAATGGATGCAGTAAGTGGAGGAGTGGATGAGAGTGGATGGAGTAAGTGGATTACGATTAATTTTGTTATCCAGGTGTTATTATCATTGTCCTTATTCAGTCTGTTTCTTTGTTTCTTTGTTATGTATTTTCATAATATTCTCTACGATTTCATTATGTTATCCAGGTGTTGCTATTCTCGTCTTTCTGTCTATTTTACGTATTTTTATCACAATTTCCATCATGTTTTGTCAGTGTCGTTGTTTTTCGCTCATTTATCATTAAGATTTCATGCGAGCTTTCTCTCCATTAATTACACTTACTAATTGCATTTCCTATTCATGTATTACGATTTTTCCAATACTTAATCATTTGCCATTATTACTGTTTTCATTTAATTGTGTTTATTACCTGTGTTTTCTACTAGATTTTTTTTTATTTATTTATTTTTTTTGTTTGTTTGTTTTGTTTTTTCAAGTAAGTCTGTTGATATTTACGTTTCTCATTGTCATTATTTTTGTTTTGATAATGATTTATATTTGTAATTATCACTATTTTCTTTTAATCATCATTTACATCTGTTTTTTTTTTTATTATTATTCTTCCTTTGTCATTACCATTAATTAGTTATCCTTTTGCATTTTTCGTTATCAGTATTTTTTGTCATTTATCCTTTCCATTTTCATTATCATTATTTCTTCTTTATTATCCTAAACAACCACCATTATCATAAGTTTTATGATTCATCCTTTGCATCTAATATTATCTATCTTTGTTATTTTCTCTTAAAGTTCTTCATTACTACTATTTCCCTTTTAATTTCCCTAAACAACTACCATTAGTTCCTCTTAGTGACCTCAAAAACCTACCATTATTTACCTCTTAATTACCCCAAAAACCTATTATTATATCTCTAATAGCTCAAAACCTACCATTACTCCTCTAAACTACCATTCAAACCCCATCATTTTCCTCTTAACTACCCCTCTAAAAAACACACACCATACCTCTTAATTACTCAAAAACCTACCTTATCTCTCTTATTACTTCAAAAACCCTACCATTTTTACCTCTAATTAACCTCAAAACCTACATTACCTCCTCTTAATAAATCTCAAAAACCTCTACCATTACCTCCTCTTAATTACCTCAAAAACCTACCAATTATTTCTCTTATTTCAAAAAACCTATTTTCCCTCTTATTCTCAAAAACTACTTATTTCTCTTAATTAAAAACCTACCTTAATTACTCAAAAACCCACCATTAATCCTCTTAACTACCCTACAACCCATTTATTTTCCCATTTACCATTATCACCCATTAAGTAAGAAGCTTCCTTGTAAAAAACCTAGAAACAGAAAGAGTTCCAGGAAAAGATGATAATTATGTGGGATGGGAGATAATGGAATGAGAGAGAGAGGGGGAGGAGAGGAGGATAGAACGAAGAGAGGAATAAGGGAGGTGGAAGAGTGGAGTGGATGGAGTAAGTGAAGGAGTGGATGGAGGAAGTGGAAGAGTGGATGGAGTAAGTGGAGGAGAGAAGAGTAAAGGGAGAGCGGCAGATGGAGTAAGATAGGTAAGTGTGGACTGGAGGGAGAGGATAGAGTAAGTGGAGGAGAGGATAGAGTAAGTGGATGGAAGAGGATAGAGTAATTGAGCGGAGATGGAGTGTAGTGGAAGAGTGGACTGGAGGAGAGGATAAGCAGTAAGGTGGAGGAAGGAATAGAGTAAGTGGAGGCGAGAGATAGAAGTAAGTGGAGCGGGAAGATGGGAGGAAGTGGAAGAGTGGATGGAGGAAGAGGGATAGAGTAAGTGGAGCAGGGTAGAGGAGTAAGTGGAATAAGGCGAACTGGAGGAGTAGATTACTATGATTTTGGGTCGATTCCATCGCGCCATCCGGGCACCCAGCGACGATACATCCACCCCAATTCACCCCACATCGAAAGGGAACGCAGTTCCTCTTCCAGTGTCCACAACGTAAGGTAATTTTATTCTATAGTAATTTCGTAAGAAAAAATGATGAAGAATCTATAGAAGGTAAGATTTGAAGGGAAAAGTGGATAGAAAAAGAGAAGAAAGAAAAAGAAAGAGAAGCATAAAAGAAATGGAAAGAAAGATAATAAAAAGATTATAAAAAATAAATAAGAAAAAGAAGAAAGGAAAACAAATACAAGATAAGGAAAAAAGAAGAACAAAAAAAAACAACGCTCTTGAAGAAAACCATAACAATGAACAATGAACATGCAATAAGCAACAAAAAGAAAAAAAAACGCTGCATACGAGAACTAGGTACGAAACCAAACCAGGCAAATGGCGAGCGGTTAGACCTAGGTGTTCAGTCTTTTGTAATGTGGTGGTCGTCTTCCGTCTTGGAACAAAAAAAAAAAAAAAAAAAGTTTCGAAAAGCGGGTTTTGTTCTTATTATTTTTTGTTACTAAATGTGTAGGTTCGTCAGTTTTTATTATTATTATTATTATTATTATATTATTTAATCTTAATTTTATTATTGAATTAATTATTATTATTGCCTCTCTTCTTATCTTTCCTTTTCTTCTCTTTCTTTTTCGTTCTTCGTGGTGTCTTCTCGTCTTGGTCTTCTTTTCGGTCTCTTCGGTCCTATTATTATATATATTATTATTATATTTTTTTAGGATTTGGAACGTGTACGATAGGATCTGGGTTGCTAATTTGACCTGTGTGGTGGTGTGTGTGTGTGTGTGTGTGTGTGTTGGGTGTGTGTGTGGTGTGGGTGTGGTGTGTGTTGTGTGTTTGTGTGTGTGTGTGTGTGTGTTGTGTGGTGTGTGTGGCGTGTGTTGTGTGTGTTGTGTTGTGTGCTGTCGGTGTGGTGTGGTCGGGTGGGTGTGAATTAGAATTGGCTAGGAAATATACTAGATATACACAAGACAGATTACATATATTATCAGAGATAGATAGATAGAAATTTTAGATAGATAACAGATAGTTGGTAGATA
>NW_020870616.1:476472-481472 GCF_003789085.1 Penaeus vannamei
AGAAGGTGTTCAGTTTTGGCAGAGAGAGTGTGTGGTCGCTGTTGGTAAAGAGAAAGAGTGTGCTCACTGTTGTCAAAAGGAAAGCAGCGGGATTTAGTGTTGGCAAAAAGGTGTTCAGGTTTGGCAGAGAGAGGGAGTTTGTGGTCAGTGTTGGTAAAGAGAAACTGGGGGATTTAGTGTTGGCAAAGAGAAGGTGTTCAGTTTTGGCAGAGAGTGTGTGGTCGCTGTTGGTAAAGAGAAAGAGTGTGCTCACTGTTGGCAAAAGGAAAGCAGCGGGGTTAGTGTTGGCAAAACTAAGGAGTATTTCCAGTGTTGGCAAAGGCAAAGACGTGTTCACTGTTGGCAAAGAGAAAGAACGTGTTCACCGTTGGCTAAGGAAAAGAGTGTGTTCTATCAAGTGTTGGAAAGAACATCTGTGTGCTCACTACTGACCAAGAGAAAGAGTGCACTCGGTGTTGGCAGAGGGAAGCAGCGTTGTCAACTGTTGGCAGAAGGAAGACGAAACGGAATTAGCCCCAAGGGTTTCGTCGTGAGGGTCGCTGGTCTCATTGTCTCCCCTTATCGTGGGCGTGATGCTATCTCTCATGGGCGTAGGCCGGCAGGACGACCACGGGCGGCTTTGTCTACAAGGCTGTTTTTGGGCGTTTTGTCCCGTAATTGGCGATTTGTCCGCGAAGAAAGAAAATCGTGGGGTCTTTCTATCGGGGCTTCGTTTGGGGTCGAATTGGCTGGTTTGAAGTTGGTGTTGTTAACTGTTGTGGGCGGTGGCGGTTCAGCGGCTCCTCTTGCGGCTGTTGTTGTTGCTGTTACTGTTGTTGGTGACTCTGCTGTTGGCGTTGATGTGTTTGTTGGTTTGTTGCTCTTTTTGTTGTTGCTTTTATTGCTCTTGTTCTTACTGTTGTTGGTGCCTCTGCTGTTGGCGGTGATGTGCTTGTTGGTTTGTTGTTATTTTGGTTGTTGCTTCTATTGCTGTTGTTGTTACTGTTGTTGGTGCCTCTGCTGTTGTCGTAGATGCGTTTGTTTGTTGTCATTTTTGTTGTTGCTTCTATTGCTGTTGTTGGTGCCTCTGCTGTTGCTGTAAATGTTGTTATTTTTGTTGTTATTTATGCTATTTTTATGTTGCTACTGTCGTTGCTTCTCCTGCTATTGTTGTAGTTGTTGCCGTAGATGTTGCTTCAATTGTTGCTATTGCCGATGTAGTTGTTATCTTTGCTCGCATTATGTTGGGAAACGCGACTGCATTAGCAACAGATCGCAAAAAAGCAAGTGAAAGGGGAGGCAGCATATCAGACAACACTAACTCCATTTCTTCTTGACGTCATTGCACGCAGGGGGTTCATTTGACATCACCGATCATTGTGGGACTTTTAGTGACACCAATCATATGGATTTCCTCTGGTGGTGTCTGACCACACTGCTCCTTCCCACCTTTGGTATTGATCTGCCAACAGTGATTTTTTTTTTTTTTTTTTTTTTTTTTTTTTTTTTTTTTTTTTTTTTTTTTGTCTACTCTGGCCCCATGTGTTCCATTTGCCAACACTTTGTTAAAACCGTGTTCCATCTGCCAATATTGAAGCCCTTTTTGCTCCCTGCCAACACTGACTATATTCGTTCCCTTTGCCAACACTAACCCTCCCCCCCCTTCCTTATTTCTTTGCCAACAATGACCCCCCCTTTTTTCCCTACCAACACTGACCAAACGCGTTCCATTTGCCAACACTGAATCCCTTTCTCCCTGCCAACACTGACCACACAAGCTCCCTTTAACCTGGGTTGTCAGGACGAACAATATCTCCCCCTCCCCCCTCTCCCCTCCCTCCTCCCCCCTCTCTCCCTCCCCCCATCCCTCCTTTCTAAAATCCATCTGTGTTCACCCAAATAAAGCGAACAGCTGTTTATCTACCTGTACAGGTGTGTGTGTGGTTGGGACCGGTTTATATGCATCTGTGTCTGTGGCTTTTTTTCGGTTTTGAGTCTGGTTGCTGAATAAAACTCGTGGTTTAGGTATGACTATGGGTATGTCTTATTTTGTTTTTGCTTTGTATGTGTGTTTTTGTATAGCTGGGTGTATGCTCTGGTGTGTTTTTGCGTGCGTGTGTGTGTGTATTTTGTATATGAGTTGTTTACATTTAGGGTTGTAAATATACGTATGTGTTTTTTTTTTGCTTTTTCTTTTTCTATTCTTTCTTTCTTGTCTTTTCTTTTCTTTCTTTTCTTTTCTTCTTCTTTCTTTTTCTTTCCTTTTCTTCCTTTCTTTCTTTGTTTTCTTATCTTCTCTCTTTTTTCTTTCTTTTTCTTTCTTTTTCTTTCTTTCTTTCTTTTTTTTTTTTGGGGGGGGTTTGCATATCTGCATGTATTTTGTATCTGATTTGTCTGTTTACATTTAGGGTTGTATGTACATATTTTCATCTGGGGGGGGGGGGGTTTGTAAGCTGGGTGTGTGCTAATCTTTGTCCTGAATGAGTTTTGTTCACTGAGTGTATGTTCACTTTTGTTCAGTATGTGCGTGTGTTTTGCATCCTAAGTGTATGTGTGTGTTTGGGATGTGTGTTATGATAACTGTTATTATCATTATCTTTACGATTGTTATTTGTCTCGTTATCATTGTTACTATTATTATCGTTGATGGTATTGTTATTGTGATTATTATCATCATTATCATGATTATGATGATGATTGTTGTTATTATCATTGATATTATGAATATTAGTATTATCATTATTATTATTATTATTGTTATTATCATTACTATTATTATTATTATTATTTTTCATTGTCATTATTATCATTATTATTATTATTATTATTTTCATTGTCATTATTATCATTATGATTATGATAATTATTGTCATTCTTGTTGTTATAATCATTATTTTTTTCTTACTGTTACCATCATCCTTATTGTTATCATTATTACTATTACTATTATTATCACTATTGTTATTCTTATCATTATTATCATCATTATTGTTATTATCATTATTTTAGTTATTATTGTTATTAACATTATAATCATTATTGTTATCGTAATCATTATCATTATCTTTTTTATCATTATTATTATCATTATTATTATTATTATTATTACTGTCGTTTTGTTCTTGCTGTTGCCATTGACATCATAATTATTATTGTGTTGTTGTCGTTGTTATAATCATCATTGGTATAATTATTATCATTATCATTGTTGTTTTTCTTATTATTACTATTATTACTATCATTATTATTATTATTATCACTATTGTTATTATTATTATTATCATTAGAAATTATTAGTAGTAGTAGTATTATCATTATATTATCATCATCATTATTATTATTATTATTTTTATTATTATCATTATTATTATTATTATTATATTATTACTCTACTACTACTACTCATTATTATCATTATCATTATTGTCATCATCATCATTATCATCATCGTCAATATAATTCTTGTCAAAATAATTATTACTATTACGCTTGTCATTACTGTCATTAATACTATTGTTATAATTATTGTGTTTGTTGTTATTGTTATCATGATCATAGTTATTGTTGTTATCATCATCATTACTATCATCATTATTCTTATTATCATTGTCATTATCATCATTATTTTCATTATCATTATCATTATTATTACTATCATTATCATTCTTACTATCATTGTCATTATCATCCTTATTATTATCAATATCATTACCCTTATTATTAATATCATTATCATTTTCATCATCAGTACTATCATTATCATTATTATTATTATCATCACCATTTTATTATCATCATTCCTATTGTTATTCACATATCCTACGTCAAGCATTTTTCCTTGTCCTTGTCGCTCATTGGCTGTTGCTGCCAGTGACGTCATCAAGGAGTTACCAGAAACTACCATGCAAATAAATAAGATTATTTACGTAAATACAGTACATGCATAGATTTGTACATGTAGGTATGTGCTGTGTAGGTAATTGAAAGATGAGATTGACAGTAAGGAACGTTAAAAGATTGTGAAGGATATTGATATTGTTGCTCAGGTCTCTCTCTCTCTCTCTCTCTCTCTCTCTTCTCTCTCTCTCTCTCTCCTCTCTCTCTCTCTTTCTCTCTCTTTCTCCTCTCTCTCTCTCTCTCTCTCTCTCTCTCTCTCTCTCTCTCTCTCTCTCTCTCTCTCTCTCTCTCTCTCTCTCTCTCCTCTCTCTCCTCTTCTCTCTCTTCCTCTCTCTCTCTCTCTCTTCTCTCTCTCTCTTCTCTCTCTCCTCTCCTTCTCTCTCTCTCTTCCTCTCTCTCTCTCCTCTCTCTCTCCTTTCTCTCTCCTCCCTCTCTCTCCCTCTCCTCTCTTCTCTCTTCCTCTCTCTCTCCTCTCTCTCTCTCTCTCTCATCTCTCTCTCTCCCTCTCTTCTCTCTCTCTCTCTCTCTCTCTCTCTCTCTCTCTCTCTTTACTCTTTACGTTGTCCATATGCCCATTTATTTATCTGTCTATGACCTACCTACCTTCTTATCTGTTTATCTATCCATCTGTCTATCTATCCATCTACCTACTTATCTCTTTAACTATATATCTGTCTATCTATTTATCTATCTATCTGTCTATAAATCAATCTTCTATCTATCTATCTATCTACGTCTATAAATCTATCTATTTCTCTCTCTCTCTATCTATCTATCCATCCATCTATCTACCTATCTCTCTATCTGCCTGTCCATCCGTCTGTATCTACCATGCATTTTTTTTTTCTTTTTTTTTTTTTTTTTTTTTGACTAAGAATTGCCGCAGATTCCGGAAATGTTCTTACAAAAGAATTAAAGATCCAGTGATTTTTTTTCCGATGTGAAAACGTTCTAATATTCCAGAAACGTTTCGACTTCTCCGAAACGTTTTTGTTGTCGTTGTTTATAGTCATCATGGTTATAAATTATGAAGCCTTGTCATTGTTTTTGTTTCTTATTTATTACTATTATTACTGTCATTTTTATCATTAATTGTTATTATTATTATGATTATGATTATTAAA
>NW_020870616.1:486472-488972 GCF_003789085.1 Penaeus vannamei
AAGAAGAGACAGCAAAATATTAAAAAAAATACGAAAAAAAATAAAGAAAAAGACGGAGACAGCAAAATATCACAACAAACACCTTATAAACAAAAAACAAACAAACAAACAAGATAACCCACCACTCACCAAACACGAAATTCCCTTTTATTTATCGCCGTGCGTGTATATCAGCGAATAAAGCATTGACGTCCCAGTCGATGGCACAAAAAGCCTAGCCATGAAATCCTCGTAAATTGAACAGAAATTACACGCGCAATTTCAAAACTGTTCGTTCAATATATACATATATATTGTGTATATATAGACACGTCCTGTTTTACTATTTGCCGATTTTACCCTAAAGTTTAAAGGGAAACTAATGCTTGGTAATTTATGAATGGGGAATACTTATAGTGGTGGGGAATATGTTTTTTCGTCAGATATTTTCTATTTATATTTTTAAAGGTCAGATTGTAACGAAATATATGAATGAATATTAAGATAATGATTATAATGATAATGATAATATTAAGAATGATAAGAATCAATATTAGATTATAACGACAGGTTTGTATTCTTACACATCTGCATGCTACAAGAGTTGTTATAGTAGATGAATTAATGAACATTTATCAACATAGAAGAATATTATGACGGGAATTTATACGAATATTTTCTTACAATGACTGCTACTAATTATGACGACTGACAACAGCGATGACGACGACGACTATGATGATGATGATCATGGCAAAGACATCTAGAAATTGCAACAATGATAATAATGATGAAAAAAATATTACTACTACTACTTACACAACTACTACTTCTACTACCCATACTGCTGTTGCTGCTGCAACTCTTACTAGTATTACTACCATTATTCCTACTACTACCGCTGCCGCTACTGCTACTATTACTATTGTTATTACTGCTGCTACTACTATTACTACTGATGATGATGATGATGATGATGATAATGATGATAACGATAGTCATTATGATAATGATGATGATAATAACAGTGACAATAATAACAATAACGATAGTTATGATGATAATAATAATAACAATGAAACTAATGATGACTAATTCTAATAATGATGATAATCTAATAAGAGTAATAATGAAACTAATGATGACTAATTCTGATAATGATGATGATGATAATAATGATAATAATAATAATAATAATAATAATAATAATAATAATAATAATAATAATAATAATAATAATAATAATAATAATAAATAATAATAATGATAATAACAATGTTGATAATAACAATAATAATAGTTATAATGATATTGGTAATGATAATAATGATAATAATGAAGATGATAATAATAATGACAATAATAATGATAATAATGATAATGATGATAATGATAGCAATAACAATAATGATAATACGTTTTAAAACAACAACTACAACAAGAATAATGATATTGATAATGATAATCAAAACAAATAACAATAATAACAATAGTAAAATAACAGTAAAAAGGAAAAATCTAAAGAAAAAAGGAGAGTGTAAACGTACTCAACTTGCACAGAAATCATTGCAGCTCCAGGATGTGTTTCAAGAACCCCAGTTAATTGGATGCTACTTCTTCGCAATTATGACGCAAGATTTGGGTTTCCGAAAATCTAATTATCCTTTTGCTTCATCAAGTCCCAGTATTTATCTGGTCTAGTACCTCATGCCTTGAAATTTGTGAGTATATGCGTGTATGTACCATGGCTGTAACTTCCGGTCAAAATGAATGATTGTTTAGATGGTGGAAAACATTTTGAAATGATTGTTTAGATGGTGGAAAACATCTTGAAATGATTGTTTAGATGGTGGAAAATATTTTGAGATTATGTAATTTGATATACATCTACTTACATGCTACTTACACACATCTATTTACACACACACACACACACACGCACACACACACACACACACACACACACACACACACACACACACACACACACACACACACACACACACACACACACACACACACACACACACCTTTCTATGTTTCACGATATTTGTTAGCAAAATACCACGAGATATTACTAAAACAGCCTTGAACACATTGAAAACAAACGAAAAACAGCTGAACTATTAAGACACCGCAGCCATCGTCCTTTTAAAACAGATATACCCTTTGTTGACCATCAAACAATTCTCTTGTTTTATTCTGCATTAATAATTCACAATATGTCTGCTCTTTAAAGGACCGAGGGACAACAACCGATTTTGAATAGAGTTTAGGGTTTGACAGAAAAGATAGATAGATACAATGAAATAAAGGAAGAGGTAAATAAACATAAATCCTTTGCGATAAACTATGTCTAAGAGAATATTGTACACAAGACATGGGTAAGATGCAGTAATATCATGTATAATTCATCATCAATGTTCTCACACGTTGCTGCGTTTTATTATTTTCTCTCAATCAATTTTGAGATAAATGACCTTCATAAAAAGATATAGTGACGAAAATAAAGAATGCGAGG
>NW_020870616.1:508972-516019 GCF_003789085.1 Penaeus vannamei
CCTTTCCCCTCCCTGTGTCTGTCCTCCTGCAGTCTCTTTCCTTCCCTCCCCCTTCTCCCCTTCTTTGTTCTTCTCTTGTTCTTTCCTTCCCCTTTCTCCCTCTCTTTGTCTTCTTTTTTCCTCCGCCAGTTTCTTTTCCATCCCCCTTCTGTCCTCTTCTGTTTCTTTGCGTCCCCTACCACCTCTTCCCCCCCCTCTTCCCTTCTCCCTCTCTCTGTCCTTCTCTTCTCTCCTTCCTCCCTTCTTCCCATCTCTGTCCTCCTCTAGTCTCCTCCTTCCCCCTTCTCTCCCCCTCTCTCTCTCTTCTACTTTCTTTCCCTCCCTCATCCCTCTTTTCCTCCTCTTCCCCATCTCCATCTCTCAGCATTCTTATCTATTTCTGTGTTTTCTCTCAGTTCTTTTCTATTCTCTCAGTCAGCCTTTCTCTCCATTTTCCTTCGACTTTCCCCTCTTCCCTCATTCGTATCCCTTCTCATATGTCTTATTTATTATTATTATCCGTTTCTGTTTCTTTCCCTACCCTTTTCCTCCTTCAATATAATTCTCACTCTCGTACGACACAAATGACTGAATTTGCCTGTTATCTGGTCCTTCCCCTACTTTCCTGTTCCTCCTTTCTTGCTAACTCTCTCTTTCTAGCTCTTTCTCGCCTCTGCCTTGCTTATCTGTTGTCTGTCTGTCTTTTCTCCTTTCTACTGCTCTCTCTCTCTCTGTCTGTCTATCCTCTCTCTTTTCTTCTCTTTCACTCTCTCCCTCTCTCTGTCTCTGTCTCTGTCTCTCTCTTTTCTCCTCTCCTTACTTCATCTCCTTCAGTTTTTCTCTTCTTCTTCTTCATCTCTTCTGTCTGTCCTTCTTCTTCATCTCCTTCTCTCCCTTTCCTTTCCTCTCCCCCTGCCCTCCTCTCTTTTTTCTTTTCTTTCTTTCCAATTATAATCTGACAGTTTACATTCCGGGTCCCTGCGTGTCGCTCTCTCTTGTTTGTCTGTGTGTTTGTCTGACTGTATATGTGGTCTTTAATTCTCTCTCTTCTCTCCGTGTCTCTGTCTCTGTCTCTCTCTCTCTCTCTCTCTTTCTTTTCTTCTTTCTTTTTTTCTCTATTCTCTTCTTTACTTCTTCTTTCTTTCTCTCTCTCTCTCTCTCTCTCTCTCTCCTCCCTCGTCTCTCTCTCCTCCTACGTCTCTCTCTCCTTCTCTCTCTCTATCTATCCTAATTTATTCTATCTATCTCTCTCTGCTCTCTCTCCTCTCTTCTGCCTCTCTCGCGGTTCTCCTCCTCGCTCTCTCTAGTTATCCTTCCTCTCTCTCGCTCTCTCACTCATACGGCTCAATCTCTCTCTTCTATCGCTCTCTTCGTCTCTCTCTCTTTCTCTCTTCTCTCTCCTCCTCTGTCTTCTCTCCTTCTTCTCTCTTCTCTCTTCTCCTCTCTCTCTTCGTTCTCTCTCTCTATGTCTTCCTATGTCCCTCCCTCCCTCCCATCTCTCTCTCTCTCTCTGCTCTTCTCTCTCTCCTCTTCTCTCTCATTCATCCTCTATCTCTTTCTCTCTCTCTTCTACTCTCTCTTGCTCTCTCGCTCTCCTCTCTTCCTCTCTCTTCTCTCCCTCTCTCGTCTCTCATCTCTTCATCCTCTCCTTCTCTCTACTCTCTCTCCCTCTCTCTCTCTTCTCTCTCTCGTCTCTCTCTCTCCTCTCCTCTCTCTTGTGTCTCTCTGTCTCTCTCTCTCTTTGCTCTCTCTCTCTCTCTTCTCTCTTCTCTCTCTCTCTCTTCTCTCTCTCTCCTCCCTCTTCTCTCTCTCTCTATTACTCTCCTGCGTCTCTCTCTCTACTCCTCTCTTCTCTCAACTGTCTCTCCACTCTCTCCTATCTACTCATCTACTGCTACCGCCTACCTCTCCTCTCACTCTCCTCTCACTCTCTCTCTCCATCTCTCTCTCTCCTCTCATCATACTCTTTACTCTCCTCCGTCACTCCTCTCTCCATCCTTACTCACCCTACCTCATACCCACAACAATCCACAACTCCCCCACATCACACGTCAGCTCATCCCACCTAGAGCGCAGCGTCCACGCGCACGCACGCCAGTCTCCTCGAATGCACACTCTATTTTCGAGAATCCAACATCGAACACGATCACGCATCACCACCGTCGAATAGCGTAGACCCAACGACATAATCTACTAGTCCACTAAACACACACCTCAGCTAGAGTACATCACCTCGCAAATACTTCCTGACCATGCTCACATGACATCGCTCGTAAAATCAACACACACTACACAGCATACACCTAAAGTACCACCAACAACTAACCTTATCTCCAACCCTTCACCATCAATTCCCAACCCCATCTGTATTACCAAGCCACATAAATCATACTCGCCTACAACCCCTCATATACTTCAGCAACAGCATCATCCCGCACATCTGTTCGAACTACCGGTACACACACTACAAATACTATCGATTATCTACTACTCATATACACCTATGCCATGAATCATCAAATCATATCTTCCAATCGCAACCACTCTACTCGGACACGACCAAGCACATCACACCACACACCAACAGTCACCTTCTCACAATACAACCTCTCTGTCCCACTCTACGCTTCCCTCTCTCCTGTCCTTCCTTCTACCATATCTCTCCTCTCTCATACTCTCCCTCCTTCCCATAGCCCTCACACTCTCACTCCATCCACTTTCTATCCCGACTTACTCCATCCTCTCACTCCTCCCATCCCCTACTCCATCCACTACATTAACCTCACACCCTAACACCATGCAGAACATCCTAAAATTCACCCCACCTGATCATCCAACCATCACTCATCTCCTCTCTCTCCTCTCTCCTCTCTCCTCTCTCTCTCTCGTCCATCTGTTATCTCTCTCCTCTCTCCTCTCTGTCAACACTCTACGTTCTCTTCTCTCCTCCTCTATGCAAATCTCTCCCTCTCTCATCTCATCACCTCTCCCTCTCTCCCACTGTGCTCTCTATCTCTCTCTCTCTCTTCTCTCTCATTCTCCTCTCTCGTCTACTCTCTCTCTACCTCTCCCTCTCATCTCTCTCTCTTCTACTCTCTCTCCCTCTCTCTCTCTCACTCTCTCTCTCTCTCTCTCTCTGCCCCTCTCTCTCCTCTCATCTACCATACCCTCCACATGCTCTTCTCTCCAGCCAAGTCTCATCCACGTCCGCCCAACGCAAACTCTACCAATAGGCATCACTACCTCTCATCCCCCCACGCCCCTCCCCCCCCCCTCTCTCTCTGCCTTCTCTCTTCCCTCTCTCCTCTCTCCCTCTCTCTCCTACTCTCTCTTCTTCTCTACTCTCTCTCCTCTCTCTCTCTCTTCTTCCATCTCTCTCGTCTTACCCATCTCCCTCCCTTCCTCCCCCCTCCCTCTCCTTCTCTTCTCTCTCTCTTTTCCTTATACTTAGCCTCCTCCCTCCCTCCCCCCCTCTCTCTCTCTTTCTTATCTCTCTCTCTCTTCTCTCTCTTCTATCTCTCTGCTACTCCCTCTCTCTTCTCTCTCGTCTCTCTCCCTCTCTCTCTCTACTCCTCTCCTCTCTCTCTCCTCTCTTCTCATCTCTCTCTTCGCTCTCATATTTCTCTTGCTAACTCCATACTTTAAATCTACATACAGGTTTATCATGTCGACGCTCCCGCTGTCGTGTATTCGTCGGGCTCTCCCGTGCGTGAGAAGGAGACGAAGCTCATCATAAACACTCCAACTACCATTATAACTCGATTATCAACCCCGCCTCCCCATCCCCACCCCCCTGTCCTAACAAAAAAACCGGGAGATAAACAAGAGAAAATAAAAAAGTAATTTTCGTTTTATGAACACCAAATCCAATAACTTAGGCAACGCCGTGGAGCTCAGCGAACTAATTAGCGCTGTGAGGACCCGCTGGACATCTGAGTCACGGCAATGCAAGCCCAAAAATTGTTAGCCTTACTATTAACGTGTCCGCGCTTAACTACTTTATAAATAACTCTTGACCTACGCATGACGTTTTGTTACCTGTGTTCGTTTCAAGTTTTATTCTTTCTTCTTTTCTATTTATTTCTTCTTCTTCTTTTTTCCACTCTTTTCTTCTCTGTACTGATCCTGTCTAGTCTGTCTGTCTGGTCTGGTGCTGTCTCTCTCTATTTCTCCCCCTCTCTCTCTCTCTCTCCTTTCTCTCTCCTCTCTCTACTCTCTCTCTCTCTCCTCCTCCTCTCTCTCTCTCTCTCTCTCTCTCTCTCTTCTCTCTTCCTCTACTTCTCTCTCTCTCTCTCTCCTCTCTTTCTTTTTTTTTTTTTTTTTTTTTTTTAGCAGCTTCAAAAGACAAATTGAAGGATTTTTTCTAAGAAATTTTCAAGGCTTCGTGCGTTGAGGTTTTTGTATGTGTCGTTCCTAGATTGTTTTTTTTTTGTTCCCTCCGTTAATAACACGCAATTAAAAGAACATCCAACATAAACATAATCCGGAGCAATAACGGTCTGCCAAACAGCGACGGGCTTAGCTGCCCCCCTTCGCATGCTGGGCCTCTGGAAGAAATGCAATCCTGTTCGGTGGAAAAACATTGCTGAACAGAGGAAACAGCACGTTGGTCATTCCTCGCCAGGAAAGCGGCGGGAGAATGTTTTGGCGTCGAGCTAGGAAAAGAAGAAAGAAGAAAGAAAGAAAAGAAAAATAGGAAAAAGGAAGGTAGGGTAAAAACAGGGAGGAATAGACATTATAAAAACATTGCACACACTACACACACCATACACACACACATATATATGTGTGTGTGTGTGTGTGTATGTGTGTGTGTGTGTGTGAAGTGTGTGTGTGTGCGTTTGTTTGTGTTTGTGTGAGTGTCGCGTGTGTGTGTGTTTATGTGTGTGTACGCGTGTGTGTGTGGTGTTTTGGTGTGTGTGGTGAGTGTCTGTGTGATGTAGAGAGTCTGGTGTTTTAGTGTTGTGTGGTGGCTTGTGTGTGTGCGATGGAGAGCATCTGTAAAAGAACGATCAATACAAACAATAACAGACCGTAAACATGTGCAATGAAAACTCGTCATGCAAAGCAATGCATAATCAACAGGATTGGGTTGAACGAAAACGTTTCATCTTCTAATATCCTCCAATTATCTAATAAACACAATCAATAATCATATCAATTCTGTCAGCTAATCTTTCACTGAGAATTTCTCTTGATTTTTGATATCGTTTCTGAGGCGATTGTCTGTACGTGCTGCTGATGTTCTTCTATCAATGGAATTGTCCTTTGCTATGCTGGATCTATTAGTTCAAAGAGCATAAGCAGGGGATATCTGTCGCCAATTCTTTGCAAAATTAGTTATACACACGCACAACACGCGCCAAGATATACATACAATACGTATTAATAGGTTGTATTTTGGTTTGGTGTGTTGTGTAGATATGGTTGGTTGTGTGTGTGTTTTTGTGGTGTGTGTGTGTTGTGCGTGTGTTGTGGTTGTGTGTGTGTGGTGTGTGTGTGTGTTGTGTGTGTGTTTTGTTGTGTTTGTTGTTGCCTGTGTGGTGTGTGTGTTGTGTTGTGTGTGTGTTGTTGTGTGTGTGTGTCTGTTTGTCTTTGTGTATAATGTTTTCAATAATCAGTTAGGAAACATTTAAAAGTCAACGCAGTAGCTACAGGCTTTTACTGTTTTTCCTTGATATCCTTTCTTTATATTTCTTCATTTCCCTGTACCCTGATGTACAGCGATCGACTTTAAACATCCAGGGAAATTAGCTTTAAACTGCAAGCTCCTCTCTTGTGGGGTTTTTATTAACTAAGAGCCCCTCTTATTCTCTCATTCTTAGGCTATTCTTGTTCTGGTTTGTCAGTTTTTAGAGATTATCAAACCAGCTGGAAAAGAGAAGGGAATAAACTCCATTATGTTCCACCGAGCAAATAAAACGTGTTTCTTCTTTCTGCCAAATTACAAGGGATTACAATTTCTTTCTGCGATTTACGTCATCATGCGTAAAGTTGTAGAGAGATAATATTCTAGATGGACATCATCCGGGTATATAGTGTGCTAGGAACACCGTCTAGTACACCACCAGGATAAGTCTCTCGTACAATTCTAGTTTACAACATTCTGATATGAGCAGATGTCGTTCCATGCCCTAAATCACGTGCTGAATGTTGCAATCACATGCAGATGGGAGGTTGCAAAGCCCTGAGAGCTAACAGCTTAGTGTGTAGGGGAAACCATATGCATACGAACAGTGGAAAAGGTGCAACGACAGCCAACGCAAAGCTTTCATAACACACGAAGCTTTCAAAATTACGTGTCATTTAGCCATGTAGAACCGCAGCAGATGCCAGGAAGGAAGTATGCAAATGTGACCTGACCTTTCTCCCAGTAAACTTACTAGCAGCTCGCGGTTCGCCTTCTGCAGCAGACGCCGTCCCTCCTCGGCTGCGCTTCAGGAGACGGGAGACCCAGGGGCTTGAGCTGCGGCAGGCAAGTAGTGCGCTTTACGACCCGCGAACATTGTCAGATCTGTGAGGAAATCTCTTGCAAAACGGCTTTAAAAGATACGTTAACAATATTGTACACACACACATGGATTTGAATTATACCTGTAATATAGGTGTGTGTGTGTATTGTGTGT
Organism: Penaeus vannamei; assembly: GCF_003789085.1. Classification (NCBI taxonomy): domain Eukaryota; kingdom Metazoa; phylum Arthropoda; class Malacostraca; order Decapoda; family Penaeidae; genus Penaeus; species Penaeus vannamei. The sequence continues at coordinate 515,578 of NW_020870616.1, forward strand.
GTGTGTGTGTATATAATAGTTAATATATATATATAATACTATATATATAATATATATATATATTATATATCAATATACTATAATTATATTATTATATATAATATATATATACGCACACATACATCACACAACACAAATTATATACATAATATTCATATCTACCTATGTATCTATATACTACCTCTCTCTCTCTCTCTCTCTCTCTCTCTCTCTCTCCCTTCTTAATCAACTATTACATACCATATATATAATTAGTATATTATAATATAATATATATATATATATATTATATTAATATATATAATAATATATATCTATATATAGTATTAAATATATAATTATATATATATATATATTATATCATATATTATATATATATATATATATATAGTATATATATATATATATACTATATATATTATATACTATTAGATATATATAT
>NW_020870616.1:517085-519585 GCF_003789085.1 Penaeus vannamei
TCTACATTCTGACACAGCTCTGACCTTTCCTTCCACCGGCCAAAATCCAAGACCTGGCCGCGCATTCCGAAATGACCGTCTCTCCTCGTCTTCTCTCCCCCCGCGCCCCCTGACCGCCAATCGCAGTACAAATTGTTCCTGACAGGGAAGTGGAGATCAAACTCAAGCGAAGCTTCCGAACTCAAGGAAGGAGACGCCAGGTTCGCTAAAGACTTCGAAAGAGGGGCGTCTTCGAGACTCTGCCTCTGAGGACCCTGCTCATAAAGACCTCATTCACGCTGCCCTCGAGAACGGTGGGCACAGAAAGACGATCGTCGAGGAAGAGAGGAAGAAGAGAAGAGAGAGCGAGAGGCGGAAAAAGGACCCAGGAAGGGAGGCGAGCCCAATCGAGGAAGGTGGGTGACCAGAGGGATTTTTTTTTTTTTTTTAATGATAAGTTGGTGATGAACTTGTGAAAACTGTGATAAATATATATAATATATATATATATATATTCAACGTTTATAGATTACTATATATATATATAAATATATATATTATATGTGTGTGTGTGGTGTGTGTGTGTGTGTGTGTGTGTGTGTGTGTGTGTGTGGTGTGTGCGCGCGCCGCGTGCGTCCTCTCCCTCCCTCTTCTTTCTCCCTTCTTCCCTTACTCCTCTCGTCCCTCCCTCCTCCCTCCGCTTACTCTCTCTCTTCTTCCATCTATTCTCTGTCTCTTCTCCTCCCTCCTCAGTTTACTTTCTCTCCTCTCTCTTCCATCCTTCTCTTCCAAAACTATCAATTCACGATTTATCTCTCAGTTTTGTTTACACAACAGCCCGCAGAAGTAACTCGTTTATTGACCTACCCCCCTCTACCTCTCCCCTCCCCATTCCCCACTCCACCCCTACCTCAATCCAACGACAGTTTTGTAAACAGTTATAAAATTCGGCTAAAACTTGCGCCACGCACGCCTTCCAATACGCCTTTATTTGGCCAGTATAGAGAGGCGAATTAATACCGTATCAAATTGCATTTTTCCGAAATTAAATTTATTTAATCGTTGTTGTGATTTGGTTTCGTGTCCCACACAATTCCTGAGGGTTTTAAGTGCTCGCGCCCTCTATAGGTCACCTTCGTGTGAGAGAGAGAGAGAAGAGAGAGAGAGAGAGAGAGAGAGAGAGAGAGAGAGAGAGAGGAGAGAGAGACGAGAGAAGAGAGAGAGAGAGAGAGAGGAGAAAGAGGAAGGGAGAGGGGGAAGAGAGAGAGAAGGGGGGAGAGAAGAGAGAGAGAGAGTGGAGGGAGGGAAAAGAGGAAAGAGAGAGAGGGGAAAAGAGAGAAAGGAGAGAGTGAGAGAGAGAGAGAGAGAGAGAGAGAGATGAGAGAGAGAGAGAGAGAGAGAGAGAGAGAGAGAGAGAGAGAGGAGAGAGAGAGAGAGAGAGAGAGAAAGGAGAGAGAGGGAAAAGAAAGTGAGAGAAAGTGAGAGAGAAAGGGAGGAGAGAAAGTGAGAGAGGTTGAGAGAGGGAAAGGGAGAGAAAGTGAGAGAGGAGAGAAGGAGAGGAGAGGTAAAGAGGGAAGGAGAGAAGAGAGAGAGAGAGAGAGAGAGAGAGAGAGAGAGAGAGAGAGAGAGAGAGAGAGAGAGGAGAGAGATTGAGAGAGAAATTCTACTTTAGTTACTAGTCAAATATTTACCGTTTTCTGTTAGACTTTATAGTCAAAGAAAATGAATACTAATATAATTTGAAGGGTAACTTATTTGACTCTGATGAAGTGCTAAATTTATGTCTTCCACGAATAAAGAAACCCAAAAGTAAACCTACTATTTTGATGAGAAGTAGAGATGTGTTTGTGTTTAGCTATCCCATCCACGTCCTTACAATTATCGTAAGTCATCCGTACCTTTATCTCCACATGTATTTTCTTTCTCTTCATCTACACATACCTTCCACCCTTCCAGACGAAGAAGAAAAAGAAGAAATTCGCGAAGATGGCACAAATATAGAGGAGATGCTCGACCTGTATGGCGACATCATGAGCCGAGAAGATTTGCTGAAACTAGACTCACAGCCTAACCCTTTTAACTATAGCGGCCGTGTTTCCCAGACTCAGCGTATCGTCTGTAAGGTAAACTCATCAGTCTGTTTGTATATAGGAATGGGTGAATGAATATAAAACTTACTCTTTCGTGTTGATACTATGGTAGGAAAACCCACAAAGTACAATTTATATTTCTTTAATAAATCTAGTGTATGCATTGTGAGTTATACTATAGTGATGGATAGTAATCAGCAGGAACAACGAAGGGAAGGGCAAGAAAACACACGAATATGCCGAAGGCCTTAGACATATTCGTGCGTTTTCTTGCCTTTCCCTTCGTTGTTCCTGTTGCAATCTGTTCATCATGAATTCCACACATGGATAGTAATGTAAATAAATGATTATTAGCAAATCTTCAGAGACTATAACTAATGGATTACGAATAGAAAAAATAATTATCAAATCCTCAGACTCCATAACTAATG
>NW_020870616.1:527085-534585 GCF_003789085.1 Penaeus vannamei
TTTCCCGGTCTATATTTTCCTTTTCTTTTGTTATTTTTTTTTGTTTGTTTTTTGTCTATTCCTCTTTCTTGATGCTTTTCTTTTTTTTTGTTTTTTTCTTCTATTATTATTATTATTATTATTATTACTATTATTATTATTGCTATTTCTCTTTCTCGTTGTGTCTTCCTCTGCTGTGGACTGGAAGCCTATTCCTGTGGAGTCGAGTTTGATTCTTTCTCTGTTTCCTTTTTCTGGTTTTAGTTTTTTTTTTCCTTTTTCATATACATCTATTTCCCTTTGAATCTTTTTTTGTTATTCATATTTCTTGGACGGGAAACTGTGGGTGTTCTTACTTTTGATTTTCTATTAAAAGTTTTATTGTTCCCTCCCTGTTTCGTTTTTTATAGGTTCTATTTATCATTTTTTTTATCCATTTTTATTACTTTTTCTTGATTTCATTTTCTGGTTTCCTCCTTTCCCCTTATTCATTTTTTTATTTCTCTTTCTTCCTTTCTTTCTTTCTTATTCTCCTTCTTTGATTCCACGTTAGTCCCGTTCGTTACTTCCATTCTGATTTTCATCCTTTCCCCTACTTCCTTCCTTCGTAATTCTCTTTCCTCACTCTCCTTCCTTTCTTCATTCTTTGTTTATATCAGTCGTTCTCCTCTCTTGCTTCATTCCTATTTCTTATTCCTCATTATCATTTTCATTCCTTTGTCTCCTCCTATGCCTCCTTCGCTTGCTTTCTTCTTTATTTTCATTTACCTCATTTATTCTCATTCCTCATTCCCCTTCCTTATCTTCAGTCCCTAAATATTCTTCCATATTCCGCTTCATCCCTTCCTATCTCATTTTTAATTTCCTTTTCTTCGCTTTCTTATTCACTTCCATTCTTCTTCCTCCTTTCTTGCTTCCTTCCTTCTTTCCTCCTTTACAAAAATAATTTCACTGCCCTTCGTACACCTTTCTCTTCTCCCCCTCTCTCCTCTTTCTTACTCGTAGTTTCACTTAATTACTGTTTTCACTACCTTTTCTTTTTCGCAACTCTCATTATCAATAAAACATTTCTTTCTATCTTTCTATCTATGTTTCCACTAGCATTATTCCTTAATTACGTAAATTTAATTGTATTTTAAGACAAACTACTTACATGGTTGGAAAAAGGTAATATAAAGATAACATCAGCTGACTTTATCATCTTGAGACGTTAATTCCGCATAATGTTTCTTAACTTGGAAATTATGTACACTTTACTTTACCTCTAATCCCATGAGTAGTATGAATATCACGTAGATAAGGCAGAGAGTCTGCAAAAAACTAGGAAGTGTATTTATGTTTTGGTTTTTATGTTTAGCTTTTTCTGTCTCTGTCTCTGTCTCTCTCTATTTCTCTCTTTCTCTCTCTCTCTATTTCTCTATTTCTCTCTCTCTTTCTCTCCCTTTCTCTCGTTCTCTCTCTCTCACTCTCTCCTCTCTCTCCTCTCTCTCTCTCTCTCTTCTCTCTCTCCTCTCTCTCTCTCTCTCTCTCTCTCTCTCTCTCTCTCTCTCTCTCTCTCTCTCTCTCTCTGTGTGTGGTGTGTGTGTGTGTGGTGTGTGTGTGTGTGTGTGTGTGTGTGTGTGTGAATGTGGACATGAGTACACCTTCCTCCTTTTAAACCTTCGAATCAAGGAACCCCATTTTTTTCTCTAGGTCCAGTGGGTGTCCACAGACCCTGGCGAGAACCTGTGCTTCTACTCGGTGTCCCAAGACGGCCGCATCTCCCAGTGGCTGGTGTTGTCGTCCTCACTCCAACACGAAGATGTCTTTGACTTCAACGACAGCGAACTCAATGCGAAGTTGTCCCAGGGATCTACGAAGTCTGTTCTCGAAGGTGATATTGGTGTTTTATGTAGTGTGTTTTCGCCTTTATGGTTTGAGTTGTAGGTATGTGTGGCGTAGAATTTGGGTGTTTGTGATGCGTATGTGTTCTCGAATATGCCAAGGATATAACAGAGGATTTATAAAGAATGGAAATAACTTATCATCCTGTACCGTCTATAAGTATTCAAGTCAATCGGGTTTTATAAGAAAAAGGCGGATAATATTATAAGGAAATGGCTGTTATGGTGCAAATCAATATCAACTCTCCCTCACTATAAAACTAAATACGAGGTACTGAAAATATTCACAGGTCCACTTTCCTTTCACACTCATTTTTATAATTAGAAATTCGAGCTCGTTGCCGCAAAAATAGATAGATAAATAAATAAATAAATAAATAAATAAGATAAATAACTAAAATATTAATGAATAAATGAATGAGTAAATGATAAAATAAATAAATAAAATAAATATAAGATAGATAGATAAATAAAATAATAATGATAAAGTAATCACAGTTAGATAATAAATAAAATTGATAGATAAAATAAGAAATAAAAAAAACACGATATGCACATCACACCCTCACCCCATCAACACAACAACACCCCTATTGACAACCAACACCATCCCTATCAACACACTACAACAACCGCTCCTAACACCTCCTCCCCCACTACTACTCCAAGGTGCTGCTACCTGCATAGCAATTAGCCCGAGAGACAAATGCGAGCTCCTGATTGGCGTAGACACCGGGGCCATATTCCAGGTGAGAACGACGTGTCACCACAGCATCACTCGCTATCCGGCTCACGTGGGCGCCGTCAGGAACATCACCTGGAATCGACATCACATCCGGGTCTTCGCCACCTGTTCAATAGATTGGACGCTCAAGATATGGCTCTATAACTGCTTGTTAGTGATTTGGTGATCTTGTTGATGTAGTTGTTATGATTGTTGTTATCATCTTCATCATCATTATAATTTTAGTAATGATAATGATAATAATGATATGGTAATATTAGTAAAGATATGGCTCTATAATTGCTTGTTAGTGTTATTGGTGATTGTGTGTGTTATGATGGTTATTATTATCATCATCGTTATTTAGTAATGATGATAATAATGATGATAATAATGATACTGGTAATTATAGTAAAGATATGGCTCTATAATTGCTTGTTAGTGATTTGGTGATCTTGTTGATGTAGTTGTTATGATTGTTGTTATCATCTTCATCATCATTATAATTTTAGTAATGATAATAATAATGATACTGGTAATTATTAGTAAAGATATGGCTCTATAATTGCTATGTTAGTGATTTGGTGATCTTGTTGATGTAGTTGTGTATATGGTTGTTATTATCATCGTATTTTTAGTAATGATGGTAATAATGATGAATAATAATGATACTGGTAATTATTAGTAAAGATTATGGCTCTATAATTGCTTGTTAGTGATTTGGTGATCTTGTTGATGTAGTTGTTATAATTGTTGTTATCATCTCATCATCATTATAATTTTAGTAATGATTGATGATAATGATGATAATAATGATACTTGGTAATTATTAAAAGATATGGCTCTATATTGCTTGTTAGTGATTTTGGTGATCTTGTTGATGTATTGTTATAGTGGTTGTTATCGTTATCATCGTTATTTTAGTAATGATGATAAAATGATACTGTAATTATTAGTAAAGATATGGTCTTATAATTGCTTGTTAGTGATTTGGTGATCTTGTTGATGTAGGTGTTATAGGTTGTTATCGTTAATCATCCTTTTTTTTAGTAATGATGGTAATAATGATACTGATAATTATTAGTAAAGATATGGCTCTATAACTGCTTGTTAGTCATTTGTTTATCTTGTTGATATAGTTGTTATAATTTATAATTGTTACTATCATTATCATCGTTATTTTAGTAATGATGATAATAATGAGGATAATAAGGATAATGATAATTATTAGTATTACTCTTATTATGATTATTTTTCTTATTATTATAATCATTATATTATTAAAAATTAATAGTGTTATCATCAATAGAATAATTATTATTGTCATTCATAATTTGTTATTATCATTATTATATAATCATTATTATCATTATTATTATTATTATTATTATTAATTATCATTAATTAATATTATGTACAGTCAGGGCAAAATTACGTCTTGAATGAAACTTAGAAACCTTCTTGAAATTAGTTTAGATTTTCGAGACGATTTCGAAACTTATTTAGCAGAGTTCTGACCTTGACGTACCTCTGCTTATTTATTAATATCTTTACAAATATCAACGTTATGAATAATATACTTTATCAAACCAATCAAAACAGAATCATTAGAATCGTTTATAATTCATATCCTCGAAGACTCCATCAAGTAAAAAAAAAAAAAAGAAAATAAAAATAAAAAATAAAATAAAAAAAAAAAATAATAATAATTCCTCTCTCTCTCTCTCTCTCGCCCTCCAGCGCTCCCGTAGTCACCCTCGACCTCGGCAGCCCCGTCACCTGCCTCTCCTGGTCGCCCTACAGCAGCAGCGTCCTCGCAGGAGTGTCTGACGAAGGCCGGGTCTACGTCTACGACCTCTTCCTCCGCAAGTGCCTCCCTCTCTGCTCTCAGAACGTCACTCACAAGAGGAGATTGAGTCTTTCTTCCGTGGCGTTCAATCCGTTCAGCCCGATTGTCCTCGTTGGCGGAGAGAAGTAAGAGCTGTCTGTGTGTATGGCGAAGTGTGGATGGTTATTGTGAGTGTTTGTTTCATTCCCTACACGAAAAGGGGAAGAAAAGAGTAAAGAGAGGGTAGATGGATTGAGGGGAGGAGAGGGAGGGAGAAGGGGAGGGAGGAGAAGAAAGAGAAAGAGAGGAGAGAGGGAGAGGGGAGGAGAGGGAGAGAGAGAAAGAGAAAGAGAAAGAGAAAGAGAGGGAGAGGAGAGGGAGAGGGAGAGGAGAGAGAGAGAGAGAGAGAGAGAGAGACGAGAGAGAGAGAGAGAGAGAGAGAGAGAGAGAGAGAGAGAGAGAGAGAGAGAGAGAGAGAGAGAGAGAAAAAGAGAGAGGGAGAGGGAGAGGAGAGAGAGAGAGAGAAGAGAGGGAGAAAGAGAAGAGAGAAAGTAGAGATACAGAGAGAGAGAGAGGAAAGAGAAGAGAGAGAGAAGGATAAAGAAAGAGAGAGAGAGAGAGAGAGAGGGATAAAAAGAAAAAAAGAAAAGAGAGAGAGAAGCAAGATCCATGAATAACTCAAGGCACTTTTCCAATTTGCTCGACTAACAATGAGGCAAGTTCCCAATTTATCCCATTATTCAAGAGATTTTTAGAGATGGGGTTGCATTGCTAAAATTCCAGAGCATGGTGTTGACGGTAGTCCTAGATTACAATCATTAGGCACAACAAGCCAAAGGGGATGAAAGTAATAGGTAACTGATAGCAGTTGATGAAGAAAGATAATGATAACTTTGATGACATTTATGATATTGTTTTTATAGTGATAACAAATATGTTCTTGATGATATGATTAGTTCAATTCTGTTTTAAGGACAATGTCATTCATGAGACTCATATATTCATGTACAACACGACACACATAAACACACAAAAACACAAAAACAAAACAGACAGACACACACAAATAAAACACGCACACCTACCACACACACAAAAAAAAAAAATACACACATACACACACAACACACACAAACACAACACCAAACACACACACACAAACACACAAACACACACACACAACAATCACACACACACGTTTACCTGTAAATATAACCAACACAACACACATACGACAGATCATAACCAATCTCTTTCATTATAATGTCCAGCTGAAAGTCACTCTGCAGTACATCACAGATCGGAAATTCCTTCCAGGGGCTACCTCGTGACTCACAAGCTCTCGCCAAACCTCCGGAAACCTCTCGAGGAAGCCAAGATAACGGATGAGGAGGCTGCCGAGATCGAGGTGTGCAAGATGGAGAGAATCCTTGCTCTTAATCAGGAGAAGAAGTAGTTTTTTTCTATTGCTTTTTTTTTTTTTTTTTTTTTTAGAAAGAAATTGCAAGGGGATGACCTTTATGGCAAGTTTGTTCCTCTCTCTCTCTTTACTTCTCTCCTTTCTTCTCTTCTCTCTTCTATCTCTCCTCTCTCTCTCTCTCTCTCTCTCTCTCTCTTCTCTCATCTCTCTACTCTCTCTCTCTCTCTCTCTCTCTCTCTCTCTCTCTCTCTCCCTCTCCCTCTCCCTCTCCCTCTCCTCTCCCTCTCCCTCCCTCCCTCTCTCTCTCATCATTCTCTGAGATTCCACGACTAAGGATTTTCTTAATTTCTATTCCGTATATCGGTCTATAATCTTTCTCTTTCTTTTTAATAGTCTTGGTAATAAGTTTCTCTCCCAACGTCTTTGTATTAATACTAAGTCATGCTTCGTTTGCGGGTTCCAGCATGACTATTGTTGTTATTGTTATTATGTATCACAATCCTCATTATTGCCATTCATTATTATTATGATTATGATTAAGATTTTAATTATCATCATTGTTGTTATTATTGTTTTTTTATATTATCATTATCATCATTATTATTTTTATTATCATTTCATTACCAATATTATTATTATCACCATTATTATCATAATACTATTTATTATCATTATCATTGTTGTCCTCATCATCTGAAATATTATAATCATCATCATCATTACCATTAATGTCAATATCGTTATTCATATTCATTATTGATATTAAGGTCGTTATGTTATTTTAATTGTCATTATAATCATCAATATTTCATCAAAACTGCCTATATCACTATTTTTTTTATCATTATCATTATTACATTAATATCTTCTTGTGATATCGGCGGTATTCAAAATCACGAATTTAGGTGCTCAGGGCTACTGTAATACACGCTGTTATTACTATCTAATTATTTTCAGATTTAGATTACTATTTATATCACCACAGGTCCCGTATGTGTGTTGATCCATATGGTACTCCAGGTGTTGCTGTATATAGTGATGTGTTATTTTATCTTTACAGTGTAAATAAAACTTCCAAATGTTAGATTAAGCGTTATTCTTGTTCCTTTGTTGTTGTTATATTATATATATATATATATATATATAATATATATATATATATATATATATATATATATATATATATGTATGTATGTATGTGTATGTGTGTGTGTGTGTGTGTGTGTGTGTATGTGTGTGTGTGTGTGTGTGTGTATAAGATGCACCGTCAAAAGAAAGAGTATTCATTATCATTATCACTATTATGATTTTTATCATTATTATAAGCATCCTTATCTTATTATCTGTCTACCTATGTATACATCTATCTGTATCTATCTGTCTGTCTGTTTGCCTGTCTACCTGTATATCTGTATATCTCTCAATCTACCGATCTATCTATGCATAATCTATCTGTCTGTCTGTTTACCTGTCTGTTTTACATAAGTTTGTTTCACTGTTGGAAAACTCGAATTTCTTGAACAATGAAATCACTTTATACTTGTTCACAATTTCCATTATATTATATAGGTTTTTGATATCAAAACACGAATAAAAATGTACAAGAGAAAATAAAAAAGTCCACAAGAACATATATAAAGAAAGAGACAGCGAAAGAAGAGGAAGA
>NW_020870616.1:537085-539585 GCF_003789085.1 Penaeus vannamei
AAGAGAATGTGTGTATGTCTCTATATATGCACACACACACACACACTCTCTCTCTCTCTCTCTCTCTCTCTCTCTCTCTCTCTCTCTCTCTCTCTCTCTCTCCTCTCTCTCTCTCTCTCTCTCTCTCCTCTCTCTCTTTATACCTAAAATCCTATTTATTGTGAATGCGGACTTCCAGTTAATTCATTTTGGAGTAAACAGAGTAGATAATTGAAAACTTAAGTATTAAAGAATGCCAAACGCACCCAAACTCTCTTACTGTCGTAATCAATATTATCATCGTTGTTGTTGTTATTATTATCATTAATAATATTACCGTAATTATCATTGTCATCACCACTGTTATTTTTCATTATCATTATCATTATTACCATCATCATAATCATCGCCATCACTATCACCATCATCATTATCTTCATCATCATCATCATCTTTATCGTCATATTATTATTTCATTATTATTATCATTTTACCATCCCTCTTTTTCGAGGCAAGTACACTGCATTGGAGTAATTAGACCATCAGTTAATACGCATTTTTTCTTTACACTTCCCGAGGAGGGTGATTAAGAAGGAAGGTAGGAAGGGAATGGGGGAGAAGGGGGATAAGAAGAGGGGAATGAGAGAGGGAGGGGAAGGGGGCTTAAAAATAAAAGGGAAATGGAGGAGGAGGAAACATGGTGGAGAAGAGGGAATTTTGATTGGAAAAAGGGGGTGGGTTGGAGGAAAGGAAGTGGGAGGAGAGGGGGGGAGGTCGAAAGAGAGAGAGAGAGAGAGAGAAAGATGGAAGTGGATAAGGGAGACGGTTTAAAGAGGAAGAGGAGGGAAGATGTAGACCTGAAAGTGGGAGGGGGGAGTGTGAGTTTAAGGAAATTGTAGGAGTTAGAGGAGTTGTGAGAGCAGAAAGGGGAAATGTAGAGGGAAAGGAAGAGAAAAAGGAGAAGGGAGAAGGGTGAGGAAAGGTAGATGGAGGGTGGAAGAGAGAGGAGTACCTCTTATACACCCACTCCACACACCCTTTCCACCTCCCGTTCTTAAGCATTCCAAGCCATAATGACATTGCCAATCAACGGACTTTTTTTTCCTTTTTTCTTTTCTTTTTTTAGATTCTTCCTTTGATGGAAAATTCTTGCAAGGCGATGTGAACTCCAGCTAAGTCGAGAGTGAACTGGGAGCGCTTTTGGAACAATAATCAGATCGTTCAGAGAGTGGAACGGTTGGTACGGCCTCGGTACGGTAGGGACGATATGAAGACGCTATTGCAAAGCTAATGGAACGCGACCAGAACGTAAAAAAAACGGCTTTGATCGATAGATAGAAATGGGAAAGCGGCTCAGGACGTTGGGGAATCGGCATGGGATTGATAGTGAACGTAGGCGATTGGTAATGAACAAATGAACATATGAGATCGGCAGGGAGGATATGAGAGCGGTGTGGGGGGGGGGATGAATTTTGGTGGCTATCGACTTCCAATCCGTTAGCGTTGTTTAATTCTTTATAATTTAAGTACTGTATTCAATTTTGAATATTATTGTACCTAAGCTTTGTATAATGAATTGTGAGCCCGCACAGGGACTTATTAAGCAAGGGTGAGGATAACCTAAGTTACCTCATCCTTTTGAGATGTAAACTTACTTTTGTCTCAATAAACGTGTCAAAGTCAAAAAGTTGCGTTACCGTTGCTCAAGTTTTGTCAGTGATCCATCAGTTCCATTAACGATGTGTTAAAGATTCATTTTCCGTTCACTTCAGATGGGAGAGGAACGCCAATTTCTTTTTAACATGCAGAACGAACAGCCTGTCGTTCTTACCGTTCCAAGGCGTTCAAGGATTTATTACCGTTCACTTCAGACGGGAAAGGAACGGCAAAAATTTTGAACATGCAGAACGAAAAGCCAGTCGTTCTTACCGTTCCAACGCGTTCAAGGATTTATTACCGTTCACTCCAGACGGGAAAGGAACATGTAGCCCTAACAGCCAGTCGTTCTTACCGTTCCAAGGCGTTCCGTTCAGAGTCAGTGGCGTTCCTTTTCGACTCAGTGAACGACCCGTCCCGACCTCTTCCATTCCCTCACGTTCCTTGGGCTGAGCTGGAACGGATGTGTGGAACGGGGAAGTTATTTCTTTACGGAATTTTCACGGTTCCTGCTGGTTATTTATATTGCTGTTAGCATTGATATTGTTGGTTGTTGTTTTGCAAATATTATTATAACTATTATCATTGTTATTATTACCATAATTATCACTAGCATTGTCATTATTACTATTGCTGTTATTATTACCATTATTGTATTGTTACCTATTATTATTATTATCATCCCTATTTACTTGTCAGTATCATCATCCTCTTTACTATTATCGCTATCATTATTATTGATTATCAACATCATCGCCAAAAATCACCATCACCATCACCATCACAACAAAATCATTTATTTTTGCTTCTCAACTTTTCCCGTCTTTCTCTCTCTTTAAATTCTCTCCCCCACATTAATCCCCTT
>NW_020870616.1:544585-547085 GCF_003789085.1 Penaeus vannamei
TACTCTCCACTTTAATTTAATAGAATATTTATAAGGCTCACATTCTTCTTCAATACAACACGTACCATTACTCTGCTAAACATATGAACAAAATCAATGTAAAATGCTCAAGTCAACATCCATTGATACCGAGTATTTTTTTTTTTTTTTTTTTTTTTTTGGGGGGGGGGCAGGATGAAATATTAAGGGTATAAATTGAGATAAAAGTTAAATTTCCTAGATATGAGTCTTCTTTTATAATTTTCTCTTAGTTCAAAGAATGTTATGAATATTGATCATTCACACACCTATCTAAAGGACATTTTTTTATTGTATAGTGAATAGTCATTTTCATTTTCGAAGGACATGAATATTACACACACACATATTATATATATATATATATATATATATATATATATATATATATATATATATATATATATATATATTATATATATATATATATATATATATATATATATATATATATATATATATATATATATATATATATATATATATATATATATATATATATATATATATATATATATATTATATATTATATATAATATATATATTATATATATATATATATATATATATATAATATATATATTATATATATATATATTATATATATATATATATATATATATATATATATATATATATATATATATATATATATATATATATATATATATATATATATTATATATATATACACATACATATATATATATATTATATATATATATATTATATATATATATATATATATATATTATATATATATATATATATATATATATATATATATATATATATATATATATATATATATATATATATATATATATATATATATATATATATATATATATATATATATATATATATATATATATATGTAATGGTTCTTTTTCGGCAAATAAAGAAAAATTAATTATTACTATCATCTTATCATTTTTGCTTTTTCCATCCCATCACTTCTCGTGCATACCATTTCCCTCGTTATTTTGCGTTTATCTATATCTCTCATTTCCCTCCTGCACATCCCTTCCGCCCAGCTAGCTGTAATTACTATGCTGTCAGCCTCATGTAAATACAAAGTCGCCTTTATGATTGATGTAAAACGTACCGAACGCTGTATTAAACCTGGTCCTTCCGTAATATGATGAATCTCCTACCCTGCTCTTCCTTCTCTCTCTCCTCTCTTTTTTCTCTTTCCTCTCTCTTCCTCTCTTCATCGCTTTCTCTCTCTTCCTTTCTTCCTCTCTCTTCTCTTCCTCTCTCTCTCCTTCCTCCTCTCTCTCCTCCTTCCTCCCTCTCTCTTCTTCCCTCTCTCCTTTCCTCCTTCATTCTCTCTCTCCTCTCTTCCTCCTTCCCTCTCTCTTCCTCCTTCTTCCTTCTCCCTCTTTCCCCCCCTCTCCTCTCTCCCTCCTTCCTTCCTCTCTCTCCTCTCTTCCCTCTCCTTCCCCCACTCCCTCTCCTCTCTTCCTCCTTTCCTCTCTCTCCCTCCCTCCTCCCACCCTCTCCCCCTCCCCCCCTCCCCCCTCCCACCCCTCCCTCCCTCCCACCCCTCCTCCCAATCCGCGGAATGAATTACAAACGACACCCACCACCCCTTCCCCCTTCCCCTTCCCCCTCCCCCCCCCACCACTCCGGCAAATCATACTCCACTCCCCCCCTCCCCCCCACTGACGCCAACCCACTCCCAATCACAAATGAAGCGACTGGAGTGATCAGGGCCAAAAGTGCAAGCAAACTCCTGTTCTTGTGACTTGATCCTTGATTGGAAATTCTCATTAGCTCAAACATACATATGTGACATGTAGTTGTTGTTGTTGTTGTTGTTAATGGCTTCTAGTTGTTGTTGTTGTTGTTAAAGACTTACAGTAAAGCTTCTCATTTTGTTTGTTTTTTTATCTATGTTGCTTTATTATAAGTGCCACTCGTTTTTGTTGTGTTTTTTCTTGTTTTGTTTTATAATAAGTGTCATGTAAGATAAGTATTTATGTGAGGAAATGTGTTCAAGTGTTATTTGTTATTCGTTTTTTATCTGTGTTGCTTTATTATAAGTGCCACTTGTTTTGTGTTATTTTCTGTTTTGTTTTATAATAAGTGCCATGTAAGATAAGTATTTATGTGAGTAAATGTGTTCAAGTGTTATTTGTTATGTTCAGTGCTGGAATGAAGATAATGATAGTAGTAATGATATCGATAGTAATGCTAATAGTATTGCTAATAAGAATGATAATATTGATGATAATGATAAAAATAAGTACAATTATGATGATGCAAATTATAATGATAATAAAACGATCATAATAATAATGATTATAATGATGATAATTATGAAAAATAATGATAAGAGTAATATTATCGATAAATGATGATAATAATAATGACAATTATGATAATACTAATACTAATATGATAATAATGTTTCGTAAGAATATAATGATAATAATGATCGTAAGAATAATAACAATATCAGTGATAATACAAAGAT
>NW_020870616.1:552085-557085 GCF_003789085.1 Penaeus vannamei
AGCAACCACACTATTCATTTTTTTTTTTACCTCTCGACTGCAAAGAAAATTTTTGTGACTGTCAATTTGAAGCTCCAAACTCAGTTATTAAAAGCCTGAATGGGGCCTTTCTCTCCCTTTCTACAATATTACTTTCACATCTGAGTGCTTTTCATTTTATTTCTCTTCGGAATCACGAAATCAAAAGCAATATACGGAAAAAATAATAAAACCCTTGATTTCACTTTTAATCCACTTTCTCTCTCTCTCTTTCTCTTCGCTTATCGCATCTCTCTCTTCTACTCCCTCTCTCGCTCTCTCTCTCTCTTCTCTCTGCTCTCTCGTCTCTCTCTCTCTCTCTCTCTCTCTCTCTCTCTCTCTCTCTCTCTCTCTCTCTCTCTCTCTCTCTCTCTCTCTCTCTCTCTCTCTCTCTCTCTCTCTCTCTCTCTCTCCTCTCTCTCCCTCCCTCTCTCCCTCTCTCTCTCTCTCTCTCTCTCTCTCTCTCTCTCTCTCTCTCTCTCTCTTCTCTCTCTCTCTCTTCTCTTCTCTCTCTCTCTCTCTCTCTTCTCTTCTCTCTCTCTCTCTCTTCTCTCTCTCTCTCTCTCTCCTCTCTCTCTCCACCTCACTCTCCCCCCCTCTCTCTCTCCTCACTCTCCCTCTCCCTCCCTCCCTACCCTCTCCCTCCTCCCCCTCCCTCCCTCCCTCCTCCCTCCCTTCTCCCAGGCTGATAACGCAGCTTTTCTCTCCCCCTTGCCATAGCTGCTGTTGTTGGCCATCTTGCCGCGTGAAATAGAGACCATGCCATTACATTACCTTCACGCCCCCTGCGGGTAGGAAATCTGGGCCTAGATCGAGGCGTATCGACTGTATCACATTTTGTTTCTCTACTTTTTCTTTTTTTTTTTTTTTTTTTTTTTTTGCTTGATTTATGATCGCTCCCCTCACTATCATGTTTATGCTTGCATGTTTCGTATGATTGGTTTGAATATTGTCGTGCTACTTTGTTTATTTATGTACTATATATATATATATATATATATATATTACTATTACTATATATTTAGATAATATATATGCTATATACTGATATATATATATAATATATTATATATATATATATAATATATATATATATATACACACCACCATACACCACTACACACACACACACACCACACCACCAAAAACACACATATATATATATATATATATATATATATATATTATATATATATATATATTTATATATATTATATATATATATACACATACCACACACACCACACACAACAAATATAGTAATATATATATATATATATATCATACTATACTATATATATACTATATATATATATATATACTAAATATATACTACATTACATACATACGCTATATATCACACAACATCTACTCAAACATTCATCCTTGAAATAGTCAACAGCACATCGACAAAACATTCTATCAGAAAAATAACCAAACTCACTTTTCACCTATTACCTGGAGGAGCTTCCGGACCCATTAGCCAGGTTCAGCCCTTCGCTTGCGCTGTTCAATGTCACTTCTTGAACGTGTTATATGCGGACATGAGACGAGGACATGGCCCATCTGGCGAGGCGCGCTGGGTCCTTCTCGCGGCCGCGAAAGCAAGGCAATTTAAGTTCTAGTGGCGAAATCTTTAAAGCATTGGACAGTTCGTTTGTTGTTGTTATTGTTGTTGTTGTTAATACTTGTTATTATTATCATCTCATATTCATTATTCACCATTAAATTATTATTATTATTATTATTGCTCTATTATCATTATTATTGTTATCTATTTATTATTTCAATCATTATTTATTTATTAGTATTAGTATCTATTCATCTGTCTTAATTTATTTGTGTCATTCATAATTGGTAGTCATTATGCCGTTTATAGTTATTTTATTGCTTCTCGCGACATCTTTTATGATATCAATATCCTCCAATCTANAAGTTTTTTGTCTCTCACATTTGTTTTAAGTTAAAGATGCTTCTTTGAAGTAATCTTTGGAGGAAGGGTTCAACATGATAGCTTAATCATTATAGTTTTTTTTATTCATTTATTATTATTATTATTATTCATTTATTTATTATTATTTATTTTTTTGTTGTCTGGTTTTATCTTATTTTTGTTTGATTTAATGAGGTTGGGTAGTATATTTATAATGCTTGTAAATTCATGAATCTTGTAAATTTTATGTATTCTCGGGGTTCACTTTGATTAAGAATAATGACACTTGAGTTTAATTAAAAATACGATTTGACGAACAAAATTAATGAAATGAATAATAAATAAAGATGATAAATGATAATGTAACAAACCAAAATAGCAAGAAGAAAAAAGATAAAGATAATATCAATATTGATTTGATAAATACAAATGATAATGATGATTAAAAATGAATGTGCATAATGATAATTGCACTATGCTGGCTGATGATGAACGTTTTGATAACGACGACGATGAATACAGATGATGACTCCGGTGATGATAATGATAATGATAGTGATAATGATGATGATAATGATGATGATGGTGTTGATAATAAGGGTGATGAGGTGATTATATGATGTGATGATCGACGATAAATGCTCACATGAGGTGATAATAACGATAATAGTTATCAGTAATAAACGATAACAAATAAAATAATACCATAACATAAAATTCCTTTATTATTCTATGACCCAGACGGCTTGTTTTCTCTCCTTCGCTCTAGGCGACCTAATTCTTTTGTCAATCTGCAATCTCGGCGATATGGTCTTCTTTAAGGAGGAGGGGCGGAGGGGGGGGGGGTTCTTGGCAAGGATAATTAGTTTGGGGGCTTCATGAGTGATCCTTTTCAGCAGTCGGGGGTTGGGGGAGGCGGGGGAAGGCGAAGGGGGGATGTGTGTTGCCCTTTATCACTTCCGGTGGATTTCATCTATTATCTCTCTGTCTGTCTGTCCTGTCTCTCTCTCTCTCTTCTTCTCCTCTCTCTCTCTCTCTACTGCTCTCTGCCTCTCTCTTCTCTCTCTCTCTCTCTGTCGCGGTGCCTGCTCTCTCTTCTGCGCCCCTCATTTACTGCACCCATCTTTCTCCTCTCCCCGCACTCCTCACCCCTTCTCCCTCCCCTGTCTGTCTTTGTCTCTGGTCTCTCTCTCTCCCCTGCTATCTCTCGCTCCCTCTCATCTCTCGCTCCCGTCTTGTCCCTCCTCCAATCTCACCCACACCCCCTCTCTCTTTATGTCCCCCCCCTCTCTCGTCCTTCTCTCTTCTCTTCTCTGCTCTCGCACCGTCCTCCTCCCTTTCTCTCGGATATTCTTCCTTCTCATCCTCTCTCTCTCATCTCTCTTCTCCATCGGCCTCCTCGTCTCTCTCTCTCCTCCGTGTCCCTTCCTGCTCTTATTCTCTCTCCTCTCCTCTCCTCTCATATCTCTCTCTCTCTTCTCTCTCACTCCATCTCCCCCCCGCCTCTCTCTCTCTCTGGTCTTTGTGGTGTTTTGGTAAAAAAGAGGGGGAGGTGTCAGAGATATAATATATATATATATATACTATATAATATATATATAGATGAGAGAGAGAGAGAGAGAGAGAGAGAGAGAGAGAGAGAAGAGAGAGAGAGAGAGGAGAGAGAGAGAGAGAGGAGAGAGAGAAGAGAGAGAGAAAGAGAGAGAGAGAGAGAGAGAGAAAGAGAGAAGAGAGAGAGAGTGAGAGTGAGTGAGTCGCATTTTAATTTTATTAAATCTATATAGCTTAAGATATAAGCTCTTATCCTTTATTCATAATCGTCATATAGAAAAAAAATAATTATCCAATCCCACTTCAGGGGAATAAACGAACATATATTTACTCATGGAACTATTAAGTATTAAGAAAAATAAAAAGTCATAATAACGCTACTTTAAATATTTGTAACACACTACTAGAAGAATTTACTATTTTTTGTATTTACATAAACTATATAGATGTATCATTCTGCTCATGTGCCTTAATAAAAGATTCATGTATCTCATATATAAAAGCGCAAAGCAACACTACTAATATGATAACGCAGGGTTTGCATTTACGCATATATAGAGACTTAGATCCAGATATCAAGGGTGAATAGAAATCCTAGCTCTAAAGTCTATTTGCTAAGGAATGAAAGCTGAATTGACAACAAACAGGGTTCACAAACACGTTCATTGGAGTACAAATTTTCCATGTTGTTTTATACCAGTCTCCTCTTTTACTTAGATTTATATATTCCTTTTATCAAACCCCCTGCTGTTCCTTTTTTATTTTTTATTCATTTTATTTGATCCACATTTTGGTATTCTATTTACTTATTTACTTATCTTTAAAGGAATTGAGACAAATATGAACAGCATCTTCTCTTGAATACATGATACAGACACAAAAATTTTCATTCTCTCAAGTTCTGAACAAAACGTTTGTGTTTCTTATGAAAACTCCTTGCAATATATATGTCGTATCTTGTCTACCATGGCCTAATTTCTATTCAAGATATACACACACACTACCACACACACACACACCACCACACACCCACACACACACACACAAGACACAACACACACACATACACACCAAAAAAAAAAACACACACACACACAAGCACACACACAACAACACACTACACACACAACACACAACCACACACACACACCACACATACACACAACACCACACCACACAAACACACAGACTATGTCTAATATTATACTATATATAAGTATAGTATAATACCATCTTATACTTTATATATATATAAATAATATATAATATAATAATAATATATCATATGTAATTATAAATATTAAATAATATAATCAGTGTATATGGGTATAATTTTATACTAATTATAATACTTAATATATATATAGATACATGATAATCTTAATTACCTTCCTATATATATTATAGCAGAGAGAGAGAGAGGAGAGGAAGGAGAGAGAGAGAGAGGAAAACGAAAGAGAGAGATCGCGAGAAGACGAGAGAAGGAGAGAGGAGAAAA
>NW_020870616.1:569585-572085 GCF_003789085.1 Penaeus vannamei
CAGAGAGGGAGGAATTCCCCTACTGTCATTTTATCCCTATTAAGCTTCCTGCCTATCGGTATGAGATCTTGATAATGGCGTAGACATTCTATCATCTTATAGGTAGCTCGATCAGCGCTAGTTTTCTGTAACCACATACCTAAGGGTAGAAACTATCAAGGGGAAGGCTAGGGAGGTAGAGGAAAATACGCGTCTTCTATTATGGTTTGTCTGGCCTTGTCTCTGTTTCCTATTCTACATTACTATTTTTCTTCCTGTCGTGGTTTTTGTCTACTGGTCTCCGACGCAGCGGTAACTATCTATGTTTGTCTGTTTGTCCCTGCATCTCTCTCCATCCCTCCCGGCCCTTTCTTCTTCCCCCCCCCCCCTCTCTCCTTTTCTTCCTTCCCGCCTCCTTCCTTCTTTCTCCTCTACTCCACTACTCGACTCACTTTCACCTTTCCTCTCCCTCTCTTCTTCAACCCCCCCCCTCTCTCCCTCCCTCTCCTTTTTCACCTCCCTCCGTCCACTCTGTAATCTTCTCTACCATCTCTGTCCACCCCAAACATTTTTTCTACGTCTGTCTGATACCTCCAGCGAAGCTAAGAGCGGCTGTGTGTTCTTCTCAGGTAGGTGGCCTTGCAGTCTCGAGGATTCATCTTCAAGGATTTTTCGTCCACATTGCTTCCCTCTTCTTCCCTCGCAGACTTGTTACGCTGAGGATTCCGACCGGTCGTGACAAGGGCATGCTCTGCGTCGCGCCATGCTGAGCCTGAGCACTCCAGCTATACGCTGCAACAGCTACCTGTGATTCGTTCTGATCCTCTCAGAAACTAGACGTCATTGCTCCGCCTTATTATCGCGGGGAGTGAGGGTCGTATAACTATTATTTAATGCGATGATTAGCTCCGTATCTGTGTCGCTGGATTCCTGCAAAGGAGTATCTTTAAGAAGCTGACTTATGAACAGTTTTAATGTTTGACTTAAAAAGTGAACTGAACTTTTGATAAATTATTGATAGAATAATCTTTTTTAAAAGACGTTCACAATAAGGCACACACACCGCGCACACACACACACACACACACACATACACACACACACACAACACCACAACACACACACCACACACACACCACACTAACACAACAACACAACAACACGACACAACACACACCACAACACACACACAACACATCATGCACACACACACACACCACACACAGAAAGAGGAGAGAGAAGGAAGAAAGCGATAGAGCCGTATATCGGAGCGACGGAGCGCACAACACAGAGCCTCCATCGAGACGCACGCGACACAGAAGCCAACATCATCGCACAACCATCATGTAATAAGAGCAAGGCACGAGGAGGAGGAGCAGACGCAGGGGAGACAGAGAGAGAGAGACGAGAGATCGGAGAACGATGCACTGGGATAGAGAGCGAGGAGAGACACCGCGCCGAGTGAGAGAGAGGCGCAGACAGGAGAGACGGAGAGAGGCCACACCGAGAGACGAGAGAAGACTGAACAGGAGGAGAGGAGTGGATGGCGAGGGACCGGAGAGCAGCTCGGCTGCATGTACTGTCCCGCATTATTTAAAAGCCCCGCTTCTAGGCCCTGATAGCTAGGAGATCCCCGAACGGAGATGCCCTTGGATACAAGTCTAGACGCGAGAACGTACCTGCCTGCTCTTCACCTCTTAACGTGACCTAACCTGGTGTTCTGCGCTACCCCATATAAATCGGGAAGATGGCGAGCGGCGCATCAACGAGAAGAGAGACAGACAGACAGGACAGACAGACAGAGACAGCGAGAGAGAAGAAAAAGGTAAAGGAACTTTTAAATCGAAAAGGAGAGAAAAGCAGAAAAAAAGAGTAAAGACACACAAAATTCATCGAGTCCTAGAACTCCTCTGGCTCTGCCCAATTATTTTTCCGTTGGCAAGGAAAAAGGAAACTTGAAGTCAATTGCCATCCAGATATAGAAAAATAAGACAGAATCAAAAATCAAGAAAACAGGATAAACACCGTGTTATGTGATACTGACCGATTCTTGTGTTGTAACTTACATTTCCTTTACAGCCGTTAATGCAAGAGCATATGAGTAATGATTCTGTGTTAGACCGGACATGCTGCGCCATAAACTAGTATCGTACACCGTAGTCAATCAGCACCTGTTAAATCAGCTATAAATTTGTACATTATAAAGCTTATTATTAATCCTGTCACTGGCAAATTCCCTCTATCTTTTGCTCAACAGCTCGATACGATCTATAGAGGTTAAAGTAAAGGAAGATGTCATGAGAAGAATAGATTATGATATTACACAACAAATAATGAACCTATACTATTCAACTAAAGCCTTATACGTAGAAAGCGTACTCGTTACCATGATCTATTTCGCAACCGCTGCAATTTTTTTTTTTTTGTATTACGCTTTTCTCAGACATTGCCTTATTCTCACTCGTCATCATTCCCACCAATACACAAAGGAAAGTTTTGTTCTTAGAAAACGAAGTACGAG
>NW_020870616.1:595741-598241 GCF_003789085.1 Penaeus vannamei
CTATTCTTTGGGTTATCTTTCTCTGTCTGTTTTTGTCTTTATGTTTTCTGTCTGTCTGTCTATCTGTCTCTCTCTCTCTATCTATCTATCTATCTATCTATCTATCTATCTCTCACTCTCTCTTTTTTCAATATTACTATTATTATTATCGTTATTATCATTATCATAATCATCATTATTATTGTTAACATCATCATGGTCATTATCATCATCATTAATCATCTCATTATAATTATCATTATATTATTATCATTATCATTATCATTATTATCTATTATCATCATTGTTATCATTACTATTATTACATTATTATCAGTGTCATCATATTTGCTATCATCATTAATATTATTATCATTACTACCATTATTGTTATTGCTATTATTGTTATCATTGTTATTATTACTATCTTTATTATTGTTATTATTATTATCATTACTGTTGTTATCATCATTATTACTATTATCGTCATCATTATCATCATTATGATCATTTATTATTACTATTATTACTATCAACATTGTTGTCATCATCACCAATCCGTCAATCACCTTATGATAATGATGATAATGATGATAATAACAACAACAACAATAATGAAAATATTAATAATAATGATAGTAGTAAGTAGTAGTAATAATGATAATAATAATAATAATAATAATAATAAAATAATGATAATAATAATAATGATAATTACAATTATTATTACTATTATTATTGTTACCATTATCATCATTAACATTGTTATTATTATAATAATATTATTGTTATCATGATAATTATCATTATATTGATAATGGTAATAATAATGATGACGATAATAATAACAATAATGATAATGATAACAACAACGGTTATTATTGTGATAATGATAATGATGATAGTAATGGTAATGATAATATTCATTAACATTATCATTTATATCTTTGCACACACACGTGTGTCTGTGTGTGTGTGTGTTTGCGTAGATACGTGCCACGTATATGTGTGAGGCCGCCTTCCCCGTCTCATCTGGTACCAACCACATTTTCTTTTTCTTTCTTTTTTTTCTTTTCTTCTTCTTGAGACATGTTTTCGTGCAAGGTGTGATATAGTGCGGTTCTCGAGGTGCCTCTGTTAACACGCCTCCTGACAACCGCCTCGTTGTTCTGATGTAGAGGGAAGCTAAAAGGAAGAGGCGGAGGAACGTGTATATTTAGAGGGAAAAGAAGTTAGTATAAGACTTTATTTTCTTATCCATTTTTTTATTTTTTTTTTATTTTTTTTTTTTTTTTTTTTTTTTTTGGAAGAATTGAATGGGGTATAAGATTTTCCTTTTTTTTTTTTTTTTTTTTTTTTTGAACCATTTTCTGGAGAAAAAAAAAATATGGGTATAATTTTTATTTTCTTTCTTTCTTTCCCTTTTCTTAAGAATCGAACGACTATTCATTCCGATTTTAGTTCTCAATTCTTTCTTCCTAATTTCTTTTTCCTTCTTTTTTTTCTTGAATGAAAAGTTTTGGGAAAAGAATCGACAGGGATATGAATGAAACAAAAAGGCATTGCTTTTGAGGGTTTCACTTACGGGCTGGATCTCGCAGGGGCTCATATCTCCCCCGAACAGCCGGCAGCCGGAGGAAGCCGAGGACGAAAACAGAAGCGGAGGAAGAGACACTGAAGGGGAAGAGGCGGAGAGGGAGAGGGGAGGGAAGAGAGGCGGAGGCAGATAAGAGAAAGGAGATTGAGGCTTATATAAGGAAATGAGTATATGTGTACATACATACATGTATATTCATGTACAGTTGTATACATATATATATTATATATATATATATATATATATATATATATATTATATATATATATATATATATATATATAATATATAATATATATATATATATATATAATATATATATATATATATAACACATATAACATATACAACAACTTATAAGTATACATATGCATACAAGTATGCATATTTGTATGTATAACATCAAAAGATAAAAAGAGGGAAAGAAATTGACGAAAGAGTAGTTGCTGTTCAAAAGCGAAGAACAATAACACGTCAAGCTTCTTCGTAACACGTCCAGGCCGTGGCCAACACGCAGTTTTTCAAATAATGTAATAAGGATACTCGAGAGAGAAAACTGACTTGACAGTTGACTGATATTACTGCACGCATAGAATTAAAATAAGAAAGAAAGAGAGAGAGAGAGAGACAGACACACACACACAGAGAGAGAGAGAGAGAGAGAGAGAGAGAGAGAGAGAGAGAGAGAGAGAGAGAGAGAGAGAGAGAGAGAGAGAGAGAGAGAGAGAGGAGAGAGCGAGAGAGGAGAAGAGAGAGAGAGAGAGAGAGAAGAATGAGAAGGGAGAGACAGACAGAGCAGACAGAGACAGACAGAAGCAGAAACAGAGACAGACAAAGACACTTTTGATAACGAAACGCTACTGTTCTCCACCTTCATTTTCCGCGGCAGGATCTAAGTCAGGTATATCTACCTTGGTTATATCT
>NW_020870616.1:620741-623909 GCF_003789085.1 Penaeus vannamei
TATAGAATTTTCCCCAATGTTCCTTCCAAGAGTGCAGCGATTTTAAAGTATTGATACCGACGTCAAATGATATAGAATTTTCCCCAATATTCCTTCCAAGAGTGCAGCGATTTTAAAGTATTGATACCGACGTCAAATGATATAGAATTTTCCCCAATATTCCTTCCAAGAGTGCAGCGATTTTAAAGTATTGATACCGACGTCAAATGTTATAGAATTTTCCCCAATATTCCTCCCAAGAGTGCAGCGATTTTAAAGTATTGATACTGACGTCAAATGATATAGAATTTTCCCCAATATTCCTTCCAAGCGAATTTTAAAGTATTGATACTGACGTCAAATTATATGGAATTTTCCCCAGTATTCCTTACAAGAGTGCAGCGATTTTAAAGTATTGATACTGACGTCAAATTATATGGAATTTTCCCCAGTATTCCTTCCAAGAGTGCAGCGATTTTAAAGTATTGATACTGACGTCAAATGATATAGAATTTTCTCCAATATTCCTTCCAAGAATGCAGCGATTTTAAAGTATTGATACTGACGTCAAATGATAGAATTTTCCCAATATTCCTTCCAAGAGTGCAGCGATTTTAAAGTATTGATACCGACGTCAAATGATATGGAATTTTCCCCAATATTCCTTCCAAGAGTGCAGCGATTTTAAAGTATTGATACCGACGTCATTTTCCCCAATATTTTCCAAGAGTGCAGCGATTTTAAAGTATTGATACCGACGTCAAATGATATAGAATTTTCCCCAATATTCCTTCCAAGAGTGCAGCGATTTTAAAGTATTGATACCGACGTCAAATGATATAGAATTTTCCCCAATATTCCTTCCAAGAGTGCAGCGATTTTAAAGTATTGATACCGACGTCAAATGATAGAATTTTCCCCAATATTCCTTCCAAGAGTGCAGCGATTTTAAAGTATTGATACTGACGTCAAATGATATTTTTCCCCATATTCCTTCCAAGAGTGCAGCGATTTTAAAGTATTGATACCGACGTCAAATGATATAGAATTTTCCCCAATATTCCTTCCAAGAGTGCAGCGATTTTAAAGTATTGATACTGACGTCAAATGTTATAGAATTTTCCCCAATATTCCTTCCAAGAGTGCAGCGATTTTAAGTATATGATACTGACGTCAAATGATATAGAATTTTCCCCAATATTCCTTCCAAGAGAGCAGCGATTTTAAAGTATTGATACTGACGTCAAATATAGAATTTTCCCCAGTATTCCTTCCAAGAGTGCAGCGATTTTAAAGTATTGATACTGACGTCAAATGATACAGAATTTTCCCCAATATTCCTTCCAAGAGTGCAGCGATTTTAAAGTATTGATACCGACGTCAAATGATAGAATTTTCCCCAATATTCCTTCCAAGAGTGCAGCGATTTTAAAGTATTGATACTGACGTCAAATGATATAGAATTTTCCCCAATATTCCTTCCAAGATGCAGCGATTTTAAAGTATTGATACCGACGTCAAATGATATAGAATTTTCCCCAATATTCCTTCCAGGAGTGCAGCGATTTTAAAGTATTGATACTGACGTCAAATGATATAGAATTTTCCCCAATATTCCTTCCAAGAGTGCAGCGATTTTAAAGTATTGATACTGACGTCAAATGATATAGAATTTTCCCCAATATTCCTTCCAAGAGTGCAGCGATTTTAAAGTATTGATACTGACGTCAAATGATATAGAATTTTCCCCAATGTTCCTTCCAAGAGTGCAGCGATTTTAAAGTATTGATACCGACGTCAAATGATAAGAATTTTCCCCAATTCCTTCCAAGAGTGCAGCGATTTTAAAGTATTGATACTGACGTCAAATGATATAGAATTTTCCCCAATGTTCCTTCCAAGAGTGCAGCGATTTTAAAGTATTGATACCGACGTCAAATGATATAGAATTTTCCCCAATATTCCTTCCAAGAGTGCAGCGATTTTAAAGTATTGATACCGACGTCAAATGATATAGAATTTTCCCAATATTCCTTCCAAGCAGCGATTTTAAAAGTATTGATACTGACGTCAAATGATATAGAATTTTTCCCCAATATTCCTTCCAAGAATGCAGCGATTTTAAAGTATTGATACCGACGTCAAATGATATAGAATTTTCCCCAATATTCCTTCCAAGAGTGCAGCGATTTTAAAGTATTGATACTGACGTCAAATGATATAGAATTTTCCCCAATGTTCCTTCCAAGAGTGCAGCGATTTTTAAGTATTGATACTGACGTCAAATGATATAGAATTTTCCCCAATATTCCTTCCAAGAGTGCAGCGATTTTAAAGTATTGATACCGACGTCAAATGATATAGAATTTTCCCCAATATTCCTTCCAAGAGTGCAGCGATTTTAAAGTATTGATACCGACGTCAAATGATATAGAATTTTCCCCAAATTCCTTCCAAGAGTGCAGCGATTTTAAAGTATTGATACCGACGTCAAATGATATAGAATTTTCCCCAATATTCCTTCCAAGAGTGCAGCGATTTTAAAGTATTGACCGACGTCAAATGATATAGAATTTTCCCCAAAATTCCTTCCAAGAGTGCAGCGATTTTAAAGTATTGATACCGACGTCAAATGATATAGAATTTTCCCCAAAATTCCTTCCAAGAGTGCAGCGATTTTAAAGTATTGATACCGACGTCAAATGATATAGAATTTTCCCCAATATTCCTTCCAAGAGTGCAGCGATTTTAAAGTATTGATACGACGTCAAATGATATAGAATTTTCCCCAATATTCCTTCCAAGAATGCAGCGATTTTAAAGTATTGATACCGACGTCAAATGATATAGAATTTTCCCCAATATTCCTTCCAAGAGTGCAGCGATTTTAAAGTATTGATACTGACGTCAAATGATATAGAATTTTCCCCAATATTCCTTCCAAGAATGCAGCGATTTTAAAGTATTGATACTGACGTCAAATGATATAGAATTTTCCCCAATATTCCTTCCAAGAGTGCAGCGATTTTAAAGTATTTGATACTGACGTCAAATGATATAGAATTTTCCCCAATATTCCTTCCAAGAGTGCAGCGATTTTAAAGTATTGATACTGACGTCAAATGATATAGAATTTTCCCCAATTCCTTCCAAGAGTGCAGGCGATTTTAAAGTATTGATACCGACTCA
>NW_020870616.1:629919-632419 GCF_003789085.1 Penaeus vannamei
GACCAGAGAGAGAGAGAGAGAGATACAGAAACAGAGAGAGAGAGAGAAAAAGAGAGTGAAGGAAGAGGAAGGGAGAAAGCCGAAGCAAGCAGACTGAAAGAGAAGAGAGGAATACAGAACGAAGAAATAAGCAGATAAAGAGGAAGAGAGAGAGAGAAAAAAAGAATGCGAAGATTATTTTCACAGTGGTGCAAAAATGGGGGAGTAAAGCAGACTACACGATAGCTATTTATGCTTAAATACTGAAATGCATAAAAGTTAAGGGGAAACTGCATTAATGACAAAGATCTAAAAGTCCTTTTGTTACAGATAATTCTTTTCAAACAAGAAAATTCATTAAAAAACTGCAATCGCTTAACGTAGAATTAAAATTATGATATGAACATGTGTTATAGCCAAGAAAGCACATGAATAGAAATTACTAATCAATAGATGATTTATTATGCAAAAAAATATATGAATAACAAAAAGGGTGATATGAAACCTTTAGCATAATGATTGCACCAATTTTAGTAATTACACCGATGATAATTGTGATTTTATAGTATCACTAATTAAACACATAATGATACGGGTTTATAGTTTTTTTTTTTTTTTTTTTTTTTTTTTTTTTAAGGAAAGGCTATAACAATAAGAGTGATAGTAATTATCATCCGTGTGTAATTAACGAACAAAATCATACAGAGGCAATTGATAACAGCGACAAAGATGGCAATGATCATAATGGTAATAGACAAGAAAATAACGATAACAAAAATAGCAATTGTAGTGATAGTGCAAATAGTGATGATGATAGTAATGATGATAATGATATCAATAATATTGAAAACAATAATGATAACAATAATGATGAAAGTAACAAAGATAATAATAACATAATAACAATGATGATGGCTATGATAATGCGAATAATGATAATGATAATAACAATGAAAAATAATAATAGTAATAATAATGATAATAATAATGACAATAGCATTAGTATTAGTAATGATAATGATAATAATGGTGATGATAATACTTATAATAATCATGATAATAATAATGATAAAAATAAAACAAGAAATCATAATAATAACAAGAATTATAATGATATTGATGTTATAATAATAACTGAGGCTACGATATTGATAGTAATAATGATTATAAGAAATGATAATGATTATAAGAAATGATAATGATAATAACATGAAATGATAAACATGATAAAGAGGAGGAGAATAGTAACGGTAATAATGATGAAAATGATGATAATGCTGATAAATATCAAATAAATTATAGTACTAACGATTTCGAAAATAATGATGATAATAATATTGATGATAACAACAACAATTAACATGATAATGCTAGGAAGAACCAAAGGATACAAAGGAAAAGAAGAATGATAATGATGTCATAATAATGATGATGATGATGATAACGAAATGAGGATGATAGTAATAATGATGATGGTAATAAATAAAAATCAAGACAATAATAACGATAGAAATTATGAAAAACAACAAAATAGTGAAAATGGTAATTACATCAGCAATTCATGATAATGATATAAACAATAATTGAAAACGATAAAAGTAATAAAGACTAATGATAATAATATCATATAAGATAAAAATTGTCACAACAATAATGATAATAGAAATATTGGTAATGATAAACAAAAGAGTAATGATAATAATACTAACAATGAAAATAATTATGATAATAATGGTAATAATAACGATAATGGCAATGATGATAAAAATAATGATAGCGATATTGATAATAATTAGAATAATAATAATGATATTACCAATGATAGTAGAAATAAAAAAGATAATGATGATTATTAATAATAATGATAATGAATATAATATGATGATCATATACTATCACAACTGATAAATAATGTAATAATGATGATGATGATGATATTGATAATAAAAAAATAATAATCTTGGTAATGACTTAATGATGATAAACAAGGATAAAAAGTAATATAACAATAATCATAATGATAACGATAATCAATAATGAAAATGAAACGATGATGATAATAATGGTATTGATAATGAAAATAATAATAATAATAGTAATAATAATGATGACAATGTGAATAGCAATAATGATAATACTAATAACAATAACAACAGTAATAAAATGATAACTATTATCATAATAATCACTGATGAAAATAATAATCATAAGATAATGGTAACAATGATAATAAAATATGATAATGATAATAATAAACAAACAATAATAAACCATGATAATGATGATAATAGTAACAATGATTAATATGCTAAGAATATATGATAATCATTGTAACACTAATATTGTTAGAGATAAAGATAATGCTACTGCTACAATGATAATAATAGTAATGATTATAACAATAACAAAAATGAAAATAATAGTAGCAATAATAGTATTAGGAGGAATGAGTATCACAATCATTATAATGAAAATGATAATAAAGATAATAATAATAACAATAATAGTTATAATGATAGTA
>NW_020870616.1:657419-669649 GCF_003789085.1 Penaeus vannamei
GCAAACTCGACTCCTCACCCACCCACGACCACCCACCTGCTCACTGAAAGGCCACCGTGGTTGAAGAGCCCCTTCTCCCCCCCCCCCCACTCCCCACTTCTCGTTCACCCCCTACCGTTCCTTCTCTCTCCGCCCTATCACCTAGGTCCACCCCCCCCGCCACCTCCACCTCTTATCCCTGTACCAACTTTCCTCTAGACGTCCCTCCCCCCTCCCCCCCTTCCCCCTGCCACCCCCCCCCTCCAATGTCCCCCCTTTCCTTCTATTACTTCCTCGCTCCTTCCTTCACTCTTTCCCTCTCAACCCTCCGCTCTTATTCCCTTTTCTTTATTTTCTTTTCCCCGATGTCTAACCTAACTCT
Organism: Penaeus vannamei; assembly: GCF_003789085.1. NCBI lineage: Eukaryota > Metazoa > Arthropoda > Malacostraca > Decapoda > Penaeidae > Penaeus > Penaeus vannamei. The sequence goes on from NW_020870616.1 coordinate 657,781, forward strand.
TCTTCCTTTCTTCGTGAAGCGAAACCCACCATCCTTTTATTGTTTCTTCCCTCACTCCTTCTATTCTTTTTCACCCTCTTTCCCTTTCTCTCCTACTCTTTTCTCTTACTCCCTCACTTTACTCCTTTCCCCCTTTTGCTGCACCCTTCCTCTTTTTTTCTTCCCTTTCCCTTCCTTCTTCTTCCCCTCTCACACCTTCTCCTTCCCTCCCTATTTCGCAATATCCCCCCTTTCTCTTTTCTTCTTTTTCCTTCCCCCTAGCCCCACACCATCCACTATCCTTCCCCCTTTTTTCTTCCCTTCCCCTCCATGCTTCGATTTGTTGTTCACTCCTCCTTTCTATCCCCCTCCTATCTCCCCTTTTTTCCTTCCCTCCTTCCTTCCAATTCTTCGAACTACATCCTCCATCTTTCAACACTCCCACCTCCCTCCTTCCATCCACCACCTCCCCATTTTTTTTTTTTTTTTTCTGCTCTCCAACTCCATCCCAAAGCATCCTTTCCCCCCCCCCCCCTCCACCCCCATCCATTCCTCCTCAACAGATCCCCACCTCCTCCTACCTCCCAAAACCTTCCATACTCACCTCCCCCCTTCCTACTCCCTCCCCATCCCCCTACTCCATACCCCCAATGCTCCTCTACTTCCCCCTTCTTTACCCCTACCCCTCCCCCCGGTCCATACGGCCCACCTCTCCTCCTTCCTCCAACCCCCTACTTTCATCCCCCTAACCCCCCGTCCATACCCCACCTTTTCCTCCCCTCCCTTACTCCTAACCCTCCACCCGGTCCATACCCCTCTCCTCCTCTCCTCTTCGCTTACCCCTAATAACCTCCCCCCGGTCATATCCCAACCTCTCCTGCTTTCCTCCAAACCCCTTACTTTCACAGCCCCCCACCCCCGGTCCATACCCCACCTCTCCTCCCCTTCCCTCCAACCCCTACTTCTTTCCCCCTTACCCCGGTCCAACCCCACCATTCTGTCCTCCTTCCTCCAGCCCCCACTTTTACCCCATACCCCTACTCCTCTCCTCCCCCTTCCTAAGCCCTACCCCCCCCGGTCCATCTCCACCTTCCACCACCGCCGTGCCCCTCCCCAACGGGTCCATACCCCTACCTCCTTCCTCCCCTTCCTTACCCCTCTCCATCCTTCCTCTCCCGACCCCCTACTCCTCCCCTCCCCCCCTAAACCCTACTTCACCCACCCCCAACCTCCTACTTCAAACCAGCACCCCACCCCTACTCCAACCCCACCCCCCATCCCCTACTTCACCCCCCCCTCTCCCGCCGGTGGCGACCACCCTCCTTCCTTCCTTCCCCTACTCTCCTGCCCCCCCCTAACTATCACCCCGCGCTATCCCCCCACCCCCTACCTCGCACCCACCCCCTATTCACCCCCCTCCCCCCGGCCTTACTTCACCCTCCTCCCCACCCCCTACATCACTCGCCTCCCTCCCACCCCCTCCCGGCCTACTTCAAACCCAACCTCCCCCCCTATATACCTATACCTCCCCACCCCCTACATCACCCCCCTCCCCCGGCCTTACTGTATCACCCTACTACCACCACCCCCTACTTCACCTCCACCCCACCCACCTCCCTACTCCTCCCCCCACCCCCTACTTCACCCTACTTCCCCTACCCCCCACCCCTACTTCACCCCCACGCCCCCTACTTCACCCTACCCCCCCCCACCCTACCATCACCCCTTCCCTACCCCCTACATTCACCCCCCATCCCCTACTGTCACCCCCCTCCGTCCCCACCGGTCCCATACCCAACCATCTGTCCTCCTTCTCTCACAACCACCCCTACTCACCCACACCCACCCCTTACATCACCCCCCCACACCCCTACTTCAAAACCCACCCTCACCCCCCTACCCCGCCTAAACCAATACCCCACCCCACCCCCCTACTTCACCCCCACCCTACTCCCCACCCCCCCTTACCACCCTACATCACCCCCTCCCCCCCCTACATTCACCCCCCCCCCACCCCCCACTCCACCCCACCCCCACCCCCGCCCCTCCTTTGGCTCGATGCAAAATCAATGCCGTTTAATCTCCAAGTCGATAATCGCAGGGACCCATGTCAGGAGCGAGGATATCGTGATGAAGTTTTAATCCTGATTAATCCTAATTCGAAAGGCTCTTCTCCCTTTCTCTCTCCCTCTCCTCTCCTCCTCCTACTGCTTCTTCTTCTTCTTCTTCCTCTTTCTTCTTCCGAGTCTTCTTTCGTCTCCTCGTATCGGTTTTCATAAATTCATCCTTCCATCTTTTTTTTTTTTTTTTTGTCTATGTTTTTCCTTCTTCCCTTTTTGGCTTTCCTCTATTCGCTTCTTTACTTGTTCTTTCTTCCTCCCTTCACTTTTTTTTGTCATTCTACCTTCCTTTATCTCCGTTTTCCTTCTATTCCTTTTCTTTCATCCTCCAGCATTTTGTAAAGTCCTCCTCCTCCCTTCTCCTCTTTCCTTTCTACCCCATTATCCTCCTCCTTCTTACTTAATCCTCCTTAAATTCTCCATTACTTTTCCATCGCTTGATCTTTCTTCCTCTCTTCCCTTTCTCCTCATAATTCTTGTTCTATCTTCCATTCTCTTTTTATTCACTTTCTGCCTTATTCTCCTTCCTCTTCCATCATAATTCTAATTCTAAATTCCAAGTAACTTTGCCTTCTTCCTCCTTTCGACCGCATATAAATATATATGAGTGTGTGTGTTTTGTATGTATATATATGCATATATATATATATATATATATATATATATATATATATATATATATATATATATATATATATAATTATATATATATATATATATATGTATGTATTTATGTATGTATATATATGCATATATGTAAACACACACACATATGTATGTATATGCATGTATATGTATGTATATGCATGCATATACATAAATGTGTGCATAATATATATACACATGTATAAACACACACACACACGCACACACACATATATATACCCCCCCCCCCCACTAAACACACATACTTTCATATATATACATATAAGGGTATAAGGACTGATTATTTTATTTTCCCGAATCAGACATTATATTTATTGGTGTCGATATTCGAGGCATGGACATTGCTACCTCTTTTTGTTCGTCTCTTGCAAACATATTCAGATAGCTACCTGGAATTACGGCTTATGTTTACCACTAAATCATTGATGAAATTAGTAAACACAATCGGCCCAAAGACCGATCCTTGAGGTACTCCGTTCATTACTCGTCTCCGTGTAGTGTTACCTTCTAATTACTGTGCTTATTTGTCTTTCATGGAGGAAGTCTTTCATCCATTCGTGGAGTTAACGTTTCATATCTTGGAATGTTAATTTCCATAATAGTTTGATATGTCACCCAAACCTGTTAGAGATCTCATCTGGTCCCTCTGATTTGGTATTGTCAGGCACCCATTTAGTCTTTTAGTTCAATATTTTTGTGTGATGTTTTCGATTTTCCTAATAACTTTTATACAGTTTCTTTCTGTTTCAAAAAGTGGGACCTCCTTAATGATAATGACGCTATTGTCTTTGATGGCTGTAATGACGTTGTTGTCGNTACACGAAGTCTAAAGACATCGACACTGCGCCTTAATAATCATAATCGACTTCATCATATACCAATCCCAGGTACGCATTGAAACGATCATCCCCTAAAAATTCTCTACTCGCCGTCCTCGAACGAGAGACTCTAACAATCTTCACTCTGGCAGCTTTCTTCTCCTTCCCAAACCCACTCCAGCGGCCCGGCGCGATAGGCGGGAAGCAGCCCATCGCTAGGAAAATGTGAACAGCGAACGTGAGATAATATCATTATACATAGTCGGATTGTATTTTTAAAAGGAGTGGCGATGAGGAACGAGAGAGAGAGAGAGAGAGAGAGAGAGACCGAGACGAGACGCACGCAGACCGCAAGCCACCGCAGACGGCAGACGAGACGCAGAGCAGAACGAGGAGCAGAGAGAGAGAGAGAGACAAGAGAAGCACCAACAGACCGCGCCGCTAACCTCCTGGCATACGTCCCTTTTCGGTGCTAATCGAAGCGGCGTTTTGGAGAGAGAGAGGGTGAGGGGGGGGTGAGGGTGGGGGAAGAAGAGGGAGGGAGGGAGGGAGTAGGAGGAAGGAAGAGGAGTTTGGAGGAGAGGAGAAGGAGAGAGGAGGAGAAGGAGGAGAAGGAGGAGAAGGAGGAGAAAGGAGGAGGACGGAGGAGGGAGGAGGAGGAGGAGGAGGAGGAGAGGAAGGTTGGATTTGGAGGGGGTGGGGAAGGATGGAGGGATGATAGGAGGAAGACAGGAGGAAGAATGGGAGGGTGAGAGAGAGTAAGAAGAGAGAAGAGAGAGAGAGAGAGAGAGAGAGAGAGAGAGAGAGAGAGAGAGAGAGAGAGAGAGAGAGAGAGAGAGAGAGAGAGAGAGAGAGAAGAGAGAGAAAGCGAAGAGAATAGATAGATAGACAGATAGATAGAATAGCGAGAGAGTTCGCCGAGTTCGCTTCTGACCACCCTTTATAAATTGATTGTATTCATTTGTTATATATTACAGTCACACCAATTTATTCACACGCGTGCATAGGAGCTTGTGTGTATATGTGCACTTGTGTGTACGCTTGTGTGTCTGTGCGCTTGTATCTGTGTGGTAATTGCGTACTTCGCCAACTAAAAAACACATTTTGGTATTACAGGATTACCAAAATAATAAATTTACAATCATGGATATTAAACGAATTTAGCGACGCTTGACATTGTTTTTCATCATTTTATTAATTTACTTTCGCACAACTAATAGATTTTTTTTTTTTTTTTCACGACTGAAATTCTTTTTTTATATCGATACTATAAGATATAATTTTAGATTGCGCACAAACACAGTTATATGTGCAGTATATATAATATATATATATATGATATATATATATATATATATTATATATTATTATAATATTACTATAATATATATATATTATATATATATATATCATAAATATATATCAACTATATAATATTTATATATATATATATATTTATATAATATATATCTATATATATAATATATACTATATATATATATATAATATTGTAAATATATTATTTATATTTCTAATATGATGTACATAAACACACACACACACACACACAACACAGAACACTATATACATATATAATCATATATGCCCTTATAACGCTCACCTCACTCCTACATGAATCATATATATACCATAGATTAGGCTATATATATGCCTATTATTTATTATCTATAGCTTATCTATTATATATATAATCGATATAATATATACATATATATTTAATATCATGAAAAGAGAAGGGGACAAATTAGCTGAATCGCTTCTGAAGGCAAAACAATGACGTCAAACAGACACTGGAACCGCTCAATCGCGAATGAACTATTTTTCATTTAGTTTTACCCACTCGACTTACATCAGGTTAATATAGCATCCATAACATCATCTCGTTGTCTAGATATTCCGTCTTAAAAAAAACACTCAGAGGCGCGAACATTTTTATCTCATGTATGGAACGAGGCGAGTCGTAGAGTGGAGTTCCCGGTTGGAAAAAGGAGAGAGGAAGAACTGTAAATGTGTGTGAGTGTGTGCGTGTGTGTGTGTGGTGTGTGTGTCCGATTGTGTGTGCTGCCGTTCCCTGTGTGTGTGCTCTCCTTGTGACTTTGTTTGCTGTGCTGTGTGTGTGTGTGTCTGTCGCTTGTGGTGCTGTGTTAGCGTCCATCGTCCCCATGTGTGTTTTGGCATGTGTGTTGCTTGTTCGTGTGCATGTATATGTGGTACATCTTTTCTCCCTGAACATTACGAAATTCCCCATTGTCAAAATAACATTAATTAGGACTTTTTTTCGCATTGTGTTAAAAATTCTCCTCCCTCTTCAGCGTTGGCATTCCTTTCAAACCATCCCTTTTTCTTTCTTATTCTTTTTTTTTGCGCACGACCTGATTTCGGCTGTCTTTTATCACATAATTAGAAGACGGAGCCTGTCGGACGCGTATTCTATTTTGCGCAAATTAATCTTTCTTATGATGAGGTTCTCTCTCTGGTTCCATTTTTTTTCTTCTTTTTCTTTCTAATCTATGCATTCGTTTCGTCTTTTTTTTTTTTCTCCCTTCTCTTTAATGATTATCTTTACTTGTCTCTGTTCTCTCTTCTGGGGTAATGTGTATTCAGTTTCACTTTCTCTTTTGTTTGTCTGTCTGTCTGTCTGTCTGCTCTGTCTGCTTCTGTTGTCTGTCTGTCTGTTCTGTCTGTCTGTCTGTCTGGTCTCTCTCTCTCTTCTCTTTTCACTCTCTCTCTCTCTCTCCTCTCTCTCTCTCTCCTTCTCTCTTCTCTCTCTCTCTCTCTCTATCTCTCTCCTCTTCCTCTCATTCTCTCTCTCTTCTTTCTCTCTCCTACTTCTTCTTTCCTTCTCTATTAGACGAAGAAAAAGAAGCTAATGAAAAATAGGAAAAACCAGACAAAATAGAAAACAATATATTAAGAGGGACAAACACTGTTGAAAAGCCTTGACGAACCCACTCCGATGCCGACTTCCGGCAGCCGCTTCAATAGCTCTACCCGGCGCACCGAATTACTCGAGGGAAAATACGCCTTTCCACACAAGATTTTCTCATCACAAAATTTGGGATTAAGCATTCGATTTGGAATGGGTCACTTACATTCTACATTTTAATTCTTCGTTTTCTTCTGGTAATGTCTTTTTATGTACCCGTCTTCTAACCCTCTCTCCATCTCCTGTTCCAGTTTTCTCTCTTCTTTTCTCTTCGATGTGCATGCTCCTCGTTTTCCACTCTCCATCCTTCTTATCTGTTCTCTTCTGTTTTATTCCTTTCTCCTCTTCTTTACTCATCTTCTGATCTTCTCTTCTCGCTCTCTTCTCTTTCTACTACACTCTCCTCCTACACTTTCTTCTCTTTTTCCTTCTTTTTCCTTTTTTTTCTCCTCACCTTTTCTTCTCTTTCCTATTCTTTTTTCCAACTCCATTCTTCTTTCCCTTTTTCCACTTTTTTCTCCCTATTTTCTTCCTTCCTCTTTTTTCTCTCCTTTTTCTTTCCTCTTCATCTTTTTCCCCTTCTCTTTCCCTTTTTCCTTTTGTCACTTCTCCTACACCCTTCCACTTCATCCCTTCTTCTTCTCCTCTCCTCCTCTCCCCATTTCCTTCTTCTCCCTCTTCTCCTGTGCCCATATTCCTCTATTTCACTCTTTTCCTTACTCTCTCCCCTCTCCTCTCTGTCTCCTCTTTCCACTACCTCCCTCTCCCCTCTTCTCATTCCCCTTTCACCCCTGCCTTTCTACCCCTCCCCTGTACCCTCATTCCGCGCCTTCCCCTTCCCCCTATTCCTTCTTTCCACTCCTCTCCTCTCTCCTACCCTCTTTCTTCTCCCGTTTCCCCTCTCCATCTCCCCCCTCCCTTCTCCTCCCCTTTCCCCCCTCCCATCCTCCTCCCGCCTTCCCCCTCAACCCATTTCCACTCCCCTCCTTCCCTCTCCCCTCCTTCTCCCCCTTCCCCTTTCCTCTCTTTCCACTCCTCTTCCCTTCCCCTCTCCTGTCTTTGTTCCCCCTTACCCCTCTCCTCCCTCCCCCTCTCCCATCCTTCTTCCCCTTCCCTCTCCCACCTCTTTCCATCCCTTTCCTCCCCTCTCATCCTTCCCCCCCCCCGCCTTCTCCCTCACCCCCATTTACACTCCCCTCCCCTCCCCTCCCCCCCTCCCATATTACACGATAAATCCCAGCATTAAAATGTCGCCCCAACACGACGGGCCGAATTCCCTTCTCATGAGACCCTAATGACCCCTTAACGAGGATAAATAGTCTGGACTAGTTAAGATGGCGGCGGGAGTGTGTGTGTGTGTGTGTGTGTGTGTGTGTGTGTGTGTGTGTGTGGTGTGTGTGTGTGTGTGTGTGTGTGTGTGTGTGTGTGTGTGTGTGTGTGTGTGTGTATGTGTGTGTGTGTGTGTGTGTGTGTGTGTGTGTGTGTGTGTGTGTGTGTGTGTGTGTGTGTGTGTGTGTGTGTGTGTGTGTGTGTTGTGTGTGTGTGTTGTGTGTGTGTGTGTGGTTTGTGTGTGAAAAAGTGTATGTATCAGTTATGATGATGACAATAATAACGGATATAATGATGGTGGTAATGATGATGATAATAGAAATAATAATAATAATGATAATTGACAAGAAAATGATAATATTGACTATGATGTTAATAATAATGATGAAAAATAATGACAGTGATAATGATAATGAAAATTATTATGCTGATAATAGTAGACATAATGATAATGATGATAAAAGTAAAGATAATGATATTAATAATCATGATAATTTTGTGTTATCATGATAATCAAGAAACACATAATAGTTGCTCTTTTTCAGTATTCCTATAATTATCGTCATTTACCTCTTGTTGCTGTAACAACATTTAATGATAATTACAGTGATATTAGGTTTCTGACTTATGTGTAGTAGACGTTTCAATAGTTAGAACGCCATGCAGTCATGCGGAAGCCATAAAAAGTAGAAAGAAGTGATATTCCTGACACTTTTGGCACCAACACGCACTCCACAGAACCCTCCCCTCTCTTCCCTTCTCCCTCTGCATGACCCCCCCCTCTCCCTCTTCCCCTCCCTCTGCATGACCCCCTTCCCTCTGCATGCCCCTCCCTCTCCTCCCTCTGCATGACCCTCCCTCCCTTTCCCTCTCCCCTTCTCGTTCATGACCCTTATCCCTTCTTCCGTTCTAATTTCCTCTTCATGACACCCCGCCTTTCTTCTCTTTCCTTCCTCTTTCCTCCCACATTCTGCATGACTCCCTCCCTCCTATTTCCTCTTTTTACTTATCTCCTGTATCCTTCTCCTTCCTTTGCATGATCTTTATTCTTTCCCTCTCCTACACGTTCGTTTTTTCGATTCCTCTTTCACCTTTCTCCCCTTACATCTTCTGCATGACCCTTCCTCCTCCTTCATGACCTCCATTTGTTTTCTTTCTTTCCCCTCCTGCATGTCTATCTCTTCCTTCCCTCAACCTTCCAACCCATTCCCTTCCCTCCTTCCTGCATGACTCCTCCTTCCTTCAACTTCCCTTCTCTTCCCTTCTGCACGACCTTCCCTCCCTTCCTTCCCTCCTCCCTCCTCCCTTCTGCATGACCCTCCCTCCTTCTCCCCTCCACCTTCTGCATGACCCCCCTTCTCTCCCTTCTCTTCCCCTCCTCCCTTCCCTCTCCCCCTCGCCTCCCTTCCCTCTCCCCTCCCTTCCTTCCCCTCCCGCCTTCTCATGACCCACTCTCCCTCTCCCTGCCTTCTGCATGGCCCTCCCTCCTTCTCTCCCCCTCCCCTTCCCCCCGCCTTCTGCCCCACTCTCCCTTCTCCCCCTCCCTTCCCCCCCCCCCGCCTTCTGCATGACCCTCCCTCGCCCTGCCAACTTTGCCAGGTTACTTAGAGTGTCATGCAGCCAAGGGATCATACTTTTCTCTCTTTCTCTTACCCGCTGGGGCGTCAGGACAATTTTCATTTTTTTTTTTCTTTTTTCTTTTTTTGGACATTTTTTTTTTTTGCCTCAGATGATATGAGGAACTTGCATGAAATTAATAACGTTTGTATAAGAGAGGAATTTATGTCTCATGTTGACTTGCGTTTCTTTTTTTTTTTGAGAGGGGTTAAAGTGCGCAAAATATGTGTCTGAAGCATTTTTTGCATAATCTATCGAAAAATACTTCTAGAAAAGTATATATATATATGTAATATCTATGTATCTATGTATCTATTATCTCTCTATCTCACTATCTATCTATCTCTCTATCTATCTATCTATCTATCTATCTATCTATCTATCTATCTATCTATCTATCTATCTATCTATCATCTATCTATATATCTATCTATATACTATATATACAATAATACACAATCATTACACACATACACACACACACTACATATATATGTATACACACACACACACACACACACACACACACACACACACACATACATATATATATATATATATATATATATATATATATATATATATATATATATATATATATATATATATATATATATAGTATATATAGTATATATGTATGTGGTATGTGTGTGTGTGGTGTGTGTGTGTGTGTGTGTGTGTGTGTGTGTGTGTGTGTGTGTGTGTGTGTGTGTGTGTGTGTGTGTGTGTGTGTGTGTGTGTGTGTGTGTGTGGTGTGTGTGTGGTGTGTGTGTGTGTGTGTGTGTGTGTGTTATATATATATATATATATATATATATATATATATATATATATATATATATATATTATTATAGAGAGAGAGAGAAGAGAGAGAGAGAGAGAGAGGAGAGAGAGAAGAGAGAGAGATCCTTTTCGATATGATGGACTTCATGTGAGTAAATATTTTCGAAGACAGCTATGCATTATGATATGACAAAGTTTATACCGCAAAATACTTTATCGTACATTTCTTCTTAACGTGCATGGTCTTTTATGCAGTTTTGTTCTAGCGTGTTCTACATCTGGTAATAAAATCGCACAAAATCATATTCCTTGATCTCTTGGGGAAAATGCCATGTTAGACAGACAAAAATGTCTTCTTTCTTTCTATTCTAGTTTATATTTTACGTTATATATTTCTTTTCCATTTTTTTCTTCTTTGTTCTTTTTCTTCTTCTTCCTTTACTTATTCTTATTTGTGCTTACCCTTTTTCTTATTCTTGTCCCGTATTTGAAGTAATTTTCCTGCTTTCTTGTTTCATATTTTTTCCTCCAAAGTCTTCTTCACTCCCTTTAGTTTTTTTTTTTTCAAAAAAAAAAAAGAAAAAAGAAACAAATAACTCAGGGCAATCTTCCTACTGTCTGTTTATATGATTTTTCCTCAGTTTTATTTTATTTCCTTCAGTTTCTCTCCTTTCCTGTAAAAAAAATAATGAATAAAATAAAAGATAAAAAGATTAATAAAAATTAATAAAAACAAGCATCTGACTTCTGCGTAAGTAATTTCTACTCGTTCTTGCTTTTTCTTCTTCATTTTTTGGACTTCCTTGATTCATCTCCTTTCCTTGAATTGAGATAATCCTTCCACTACTTTGCATCTTTTCCTTTCTTCTTCTCTTTGTCTTTCCCTCCTTCATTATATTTCCTCCTCCTCTTCCTCCTTATCAAAAATCCAAAACATTCTTTCCACTTTTTTCTTTTTCACCTTTTCTTCTTCTCCTTTCCTCCGTTTAGTCTATTTCCTCCTCCTCTTCTTCTTCTTCCTCCTCCTCCTCCTCCTCTACCACCACCTCCACTCCTCCTTATCCACCTCCTCCTCCTCCTCTTCCACTTTCCTTCTCCACCTCCACCTGTTTCTCCTCCTCGTCCTCCTCCTCCTCCTCCTGCTCCCTCCCCCTCCTCCACCTCTTCCTCCTGCTCCCCCCTCCTCCTCTCCTCCACCTCTTCCTCCTTCTCCTCCTCCCTTCTACGACTTCAAAACAATCTTTCTCCCTCCCCCCTTTTTTTATATCATTCCTTATCATAATATCTCTCGTTACTTGTTAATTAGAGCTCCCAGTGGACCCAGCAGGACCAGTCACGCACGCGGCTCTCTGTGTATTCCCGCCTGGCACTTGGCACTCTCAGGTGGCACTGTCAACACGGTCGAACTCATCAAAACGAGAATCAACCAGCCCACTTCATGTCCAATCTGTGATATCTGGGACGAGAGTAATGTTTGTTTATCAATGTTTTATATTTAAAAGAGCTTGGAGTGGGTGGAGGTCTTGTTCCCATGGCAACCGAATGCGTTCGTATTGTGTGTACGATTATGTTTGATACAGCTGTAATCTAAATAATCCTTTCCACACAAG
>NW_020870616.1:675333-692833 GCF_003789085.1 Penaeus vannamei
GAATGAATGAATGGGAATGAAGGGACGAATGAACGATAAATGTGAAATAAAGGAACGTGAGTGAATGAAGTGAATAAAGGAACAAAATGAATGAGAATGAATGATGAATGAATGAAGGACGAATGAATGGAATATAAGGAACAAATGAAATGAATGTGAATAAGAACAAAATGAATGTAATCAAAAGAAATGAATGTGAATGAAAGAACGTGAATGAATGAATGTGAATGAGGGCGATGAATTGAATAATGGGGAATGAAGGAACGATAAATGTGAATAAGGAACAATTGAATGTAAATGAATGAATGTGTAATAATGGAACGAATGAATGGATATTAAAAGAAAATGAATGTGAACGAATGAATGGGAATAAAGGAACAAATATACATGAATGAATATGAATTAAAGGGAACAACATGAATATGAATAAAATAAATGAATGTGAAGAAAGGAACGTGTGGAATGAAAGAAGATGAGTGTGAATGATCGGATGATGATAAAGAAAATGAATGAGTGAAATGAAGTGAATGTGTGAATAGAGGAAGCAAATTAATGAAAATGAATGAATGAGTGCTAAATGAGGAACGAATGAATGAATGATGTGAAATAAACGAACAAGCGAATGTAAATTACATTGAATGTGTGAATAGAATGAACGAGTGAATGTAAATGGATGAATAATAGAAATAAAGGAACAAATGAATGTAAATTTAATAAATTGTGAATAAAAGGAACGAATGAATGTGAATAAAAGAAATGAATGTGAATGAAGGAACGAATGAGTGTGTGAATGAAAGAACGTGAATGAAATGAATGTGAATAAAAGAAACAAATGAATGAGAATGAATGAATGCGAAATAAAGGAATTAAATGGAAGGTAAATGAAAGAAACGTAAATGAAGGAACGAATGGATTGTGAAATGCAGGAACAAAAAATGTAAATTAGTGAATGTGAATTAATGAACGAATGCATATATATGAAAGAACGAACGAAGGAATAGGCGAGAGAGAGAGAGGGAGCCAGAGACCGAGTAACAGAAGCAAAGAGAGAGAGAGAGAGCGAGAGAGAAGAGAGAGAGAGATGAGATGAGAGAGAGTAGAGAGAGGAGAGAGAGAGAGAGAGAGAGAGGAGAGAGAGAGAGAAGACAGAAAGACAGAAAGACAGAAAAAGACAGACAAAAGACAGAAAGACAGAAGACAGAAGAGAAGACAGAGAAACAGAGAGACAGAAATAGAGAGAGACAGAGATAGATAGATAGAGAGAGAGATGGGAGTGCGTGTATGTGTGTGTACGTACGTGTACGCGAATCTCGTGGTGCGCGGTGCCCCGGGTCAGGCTGCAATACGAATGAAGGAAGGGAAAAGCGGGCGGAAAGCGGAAGAGAAAGCCGCCATGATAAGTCGGCGGCGGGGGGGGGAAGAGGGCGGGTGGGTGGGGGTGGGAAGAGGCGCGGTGGGCTAGCGGGGGGTGGGGGTGGGGGGGAAGAGGCGGGGGGTGGGGGGGGTGGGGGGTAGAGAGGCCACAGGGATGCTTGTTGTGCAGCGAGGCGGAAGAATGTGGGTAGAAGGGAACGGCGCAGGAATGAAACGTATGTAGATTTATATTGAGGGATAGGCTGAGGAGTGGGAGGGGCGGGGGTGAGTGGGGCTGAGCCGCACGCGGAGGCGCGTTGAGGAGCTGAGTGGGAGATGAGGCTGTAGTGGGAGGGCTGGAGAGGGGTGATGTAAGGGGGGTAAGGGCGTAGGAGGTGGGAGTGGGGTGGGGAGGGGGATGGCGGGATACACGGGAGGGAGGGAGATGAGGCGTAGGAAAGAGGTGAAGTATGAGAGTTGTTAGGCGGGGGGAGTGGCATGACAAGCAACAACGTGAAGCAAACAGCATAGCAAGGTCAAGCAGGCGTGCAAACAAGCAGTGGAAAGTCAGAGAGGCAATAAGCAGGCAGGCAAGCTATGACATGCAGCAGGCAGGCACAATAGGTATGGCATCCTCACATAAGGCCAGAGTACAGAGATCAGAAAGAAAATAAACTCAGAATATATAAACGAACATTTATTAACAGGATGAGAGAGAGAGAGAGCAAAGAGATGAGAGGAGAGAGAGAGAGAGAGAGAGAGAGAGAGAGAGATGAGAGAGAGGAGAGAGAGAGAGAGAGAGGAGGAGAGAGAGAGACAGGACTAGAGAATGATACGAGGGAAAAGAGAACGAGGAGAGAGAACGAGAACGTAGATCGATGACGAGAAGAACAATCGAGAAAGAGAACGAGAACGAATAGAGATACGAGAGAGAATTAGAGAAGATCGGAGAAAGAGAGGAACGAGAAATGAAGAAGCGAAGATCACCGACGGGTCATGCGGTGTATAGAAAGGTCGCGGAATTTGCGTTGTAAAGGGGGAAAGAATTTTACTTGGAAACGTTTCGAAAGAGTCGTATGGATAAAGGTGAAGACAGCCCGGCTTCCTGTTGGGTCCGACAACCTCCGGCGGCGGAGGGAGGGAGATGAGGAGATGGTGGGGAAGGCGAGGGAATAGGAAAGGAGAGGTAGGGAGAGGAGAGGTAGGAGAAGAGATGGGAGAGGTAGGGAATAGAAGAGTGGGAAGAGGTAGGAATATCAGCGGAGAGAAGAGGAGAGGTGGAGAGAAGGAGGTGAGAGGTTGGGAGGGAAGGAGAGAGAGGAGGTGGGGAAGTAGGAGGGGAAAGAGTGGAGTAAGGAAGGAGAGGATCAGGAGATGATCACACACGCCACGCACACGAGGAAGAGAGGTGGGAAGAGGAGGGAAAAGGAGTGAGGAGAGGAGAGGTGGGGAAGAGAGCATCTCGGCGAGGAGGAGGAGGAGATGAGGAGAGGTGGGGAAGAGGAGGGAAAGGAGAGGAGAGGAGAGGAGAGGTGGGGTAAGAGAGAGGTGGGGAAGGGAGGGAAAGGAGAGAGATGAGAGGAAGGGAGGGGAAAGCCAGGCCAGCATGAGGGAGAGGTGAGAAGGAGATGAGGAGAGGTGGATGAAATGAGAGAGGTGGAGAAGGGAGAGGAGAGGTGGGAATAGGAGAGAAGTGGAGAAGGGAAGGGAGGGTGGGAGAAGGAGGGGTGGGAAAACCACGAGGATATAGAGGAGAGGTGAGAAGGAAGGAAAGGAGAGAAGAGAAGAGGTGGGTGAAGAGGAGAGGTGGAGAAGGAGGAAGGAGAGAGAGAGGAGAAGTGGAGAAGGGAGGGAAAGGAGAGAAAGAGGAGAGGTGGGGAAGAGGAGAGGTGGAGAAGGGAGGGAAAGGAGGAGGAGGAAGAAAGAGGAGAGGAGAGGTAGAAAATTCAGCGCCAGGGCTCGAAGGGGAGAGAGAGAAGAAAGGGAGAGGAAGAGGAGGAGAGAAGAAAGGGACAGGAGGAGAGGAAAGGAAGAGGAGAATAGGAGAGTTGACAGGAGAGGATAGCCCGGAGTAAAGCAATACACAAGAGAGGAGAATAAAGACTGACACAGAATGGGAGGCATGGAGTATGTAAAGTTGATGGAAAATGTTATATAAGTAACAAGAGAGAGAGAGAGAGAGAGGAGAGAGAGAGAGAGAGAGAGAGAGAGAAGAGAGAGAGAGAGAGAGAGAGAGAGAGAGAGAGAGAGAGAGAGAGAGAGAGAGAGAGAGAGCAAGGAGAGGTCACGGCCAAGACAGGACGAGGGGATCCATTGTATCGAGGGGAGAGAGGAGCGTGGGGAGAACCGCGCGATGGAGAGAGCGAAAGAGAGGAAGGAAGGAAGGCAAGCAGGCGAGCAAGCAAGCAGACGGGCGAGCAGGGAAGGCCGAGAGGCGAGCGGAGAGAGAGAGAGAGAGAGAGAGAGAGAGAGAGAGAGAGAGAGGGGGCGCGAGGAATGTTGCCAGTATTATTTATTGATATAAGTTTAAGGTAAATGCCCGTTTTCTGTTGCGCCTCCTGTTGCGAGGGCGGACTCTTCATTCGGGCTGGTTATGGCGCTGGCAACGTCGCTTTAAAGGAGCTCTGCTGGAGGCTTCGGTGCGCCCTCCTGCCAGATGCGCTTCTTTGATCGGGGCTGGGCCGGGCTCCTCGCCGCCCTTATTTCACGGGCTTGTCTTAAAAGTGTTGGCGCTGGCGGTGTGGTTGTTGTTGTTGTTGTTGTTGTTGTTGGTGTTTGGTGGTGGTGCGGTGTGGTTGTTGATGTTGGTGTTGGTGTTGTGGTGCTGTTGTTGGTGCTGGTGGTTGTTGTTGTTGAAGTTGTTGGTGGTGCTGTTGTTGTTGTGGTGGTGGTGTGGTTGTTGTTTTTGAAGTTGTTTGTTGGTGGTGTTTGTGTGAGTTGTGTGTGTTGGTTGTTGTTGTGTGTTGTTGTTGTGGTGGTGGTGGTGGTGGTGGTGTGGTTGTTGTTGTTTTGGTGGTGGTGGTGGTTGTTTGTTGTTGTTTGTTGTTGCTGTTGTTGTTTTTGGAAGTTGTGTTGCTGTTGTTGGTGTTGTTGTTGTTGTTGTTGTTGTTGCTGTTGCTGTCGCGTGTTAATGATATTATGATAGTGGTGAGTGATGGCATTGCAATTCCAGTAATGATAATGATAATGTTATTACGGTTGCGAATATATATATTTTTTTATTTGTATCAATCTAGTTGTGAATCATTTCTTTCCATCGCCTTGTAATGAGTAAAATGAAAGGGAAAAAAATATCTAGAGCTTTGTGATTTCCTCCTGCCGGTTGCCATGGCTGGAAGAAGAGAAAGCCAAAAGCGGTAAATTTCGGAATGGAAGGAGAGGAGAGGAGAGGGAAGAAGAGGAGGCGGATCTGTTTTGGTGTGACTTGAGCGAGAGGGGAAGGGGGGGGGACCGAGGGGAAGAGGAAGAGGAAGGGGAGCTCATACGTTTGGGGGGGAAAGGTAGGTCTTTTGGATGTGAGGTAAGCAGGGGGGTGGAGGCGGTGGATAGACAGAGAGGAAGAGGTGTGGGGAAGTTGAGAAAGGAGGAGGGAGGGGAGAGTAGGGGATGGGGGTTATGGGAAGGGAGGGGGAGAGGAGGGAATGGAGATTGTAGGGAAGGGGAAGGAAGGGAAGAGGAGGAGGGAATTATGGGAAAGGGAAGGGGAAAAGGGGAGGGGAGAGGAGGGGAGGGGATTATATGGAAGGGCAGGGAGAGTGAGAGCAGGAAGGGGAGGGGAGGGGATTATGGGAAGGGAAGGGAAGGAGGGGAGAAGAAGGGATGGATTTATGAGGAAGGGGAAGGGAAGGGGAAGGGAGGGGAGCAGGGGATGGGGGGGTTATGGGGAAGAGGAGGGAGGGGTAAAGTAGGAAAAGTTAATGCGTGATGTTAAAATGTAAAAGTTGGCGAGCAGGTGTCCGTCACGGGGATGTCATGTGACGGCGGAGGATCACGCTTCCCGGACTTTTTGACGTTTATTGCTCCGGGATCAGCTGAGTGACGGAGGCCGGGTCGCCGCTGCCGCCGCCACGCCGCCGCCGCCGCCCGCCGCTACGCTCTACGGCCTTGCCCTGTGTGTCCGTGTGTGTGTGCGGTGCGTGTGCGTGTGGTTGTGTGTGTGTGTGTGTGGTGGTATGTGTGTGCGCCGTGCTCTAGTGCGTGTGTGTGGTGTGTGTGCGTGTGCGTGTGCTGTGCGTGTCTGTGCAGGGGTGTTCAAAACGTTTTCAAAGGTAGCAGGCTATCGAGGTCCAAGGAGGGGGCTACCCTGTGAACGTTTTGAAAAATGCAGCGCCTCAGATGCATTTTCTGCGCATTCGGCTACATTGCCTATGCGTGAGCGTGTGCGTGTGCGTGTGCGTGAGAGTGAGTGGACGGAATGAGTGTGAGAATGAGAATGGAGGAATTGAGAATGAGAATGAGAATGAGAATGGGAATGGGAATGGAAATCGGGCAAATGCGCCCAATGGCAATGAGAATGAGACAGAGAATGAGAATGAGACATAGAATGAGAACTGAAATGGAGAAGTAAGGAATGAGAGGAAATGAAATGAGATGGAGACCAGACCCGAGAGAGAGAGCCAGATGGAGAGAGAGAGAGAGAAGAGCAGAGCAGAGTAGAGAGAGAGAGAACGAGAGAGAGAGACGAGAGAGCAGAGAGGCGAGATAAATGCGATGAGAAAGAAAGAAAAGAGAAGACGAGCGCGAGCAAGAGCATCTTACAATCACCATGATTTACTTCATAGATTTCAAGAAAAAAAGCCTCAGCCCCGATGCATATCTTCTCAGCCCCGCAACTCCTCCGTCGACCATCGACTAGCTACTCCTCGAACCGCACCTCTTACATCGCCCCACACTGGCCCAGGCCTCCGCCCCGATACAGGACTCACGCACGCAATCGCACCGCACGCACCTCAATTTGGTCCCTATATTAAGTACTATATAGTGGTAGACCTTGCCACTGCATCTCACCTCCACGCCCGGGTTTGTTTTTACCCGGCTGCCGATCGCCCCTTTTCGCATTCAACGGCAAATTTCTCAACACAATACTTAGTCGCGAAGACGACACGGCGCGCGCCGGGTGGCAACATCTCCCGCGGACTGTTGATTCAAGACTGTTAGCGCCGTGTATTGCGTCCGCCGGTGCTCCGAATGCGCTGCCGCGGCGCCGCGCGGACCACGAGTAATAGAAGAAGCGACGGGTCTTTTTTTGTTTATCTATTCTTTTCCGTCTCTCTCTCTCTCTTCTTCTTTTCTTTTCTTGCTTTTTCTCTTTGTCTCTTTTTCTCCTCTCGCTCGTCGCTCTCGCTCTGCTCTCGCTCTCGCTCTCCCGCTCTCGCTCTCGCTCTCGCTCTCGCTCTCGCTTCTCGCTCTCGCTTCTCTCTCTCTCCTTCTCTCTCTCTCCTCTCTTCGTCCTCTCTGCTCTCATCTCTCTCTCCTCCCTCTCTCTCTTTCTCTCTCTCTCTCATCTCGTCTCTCCCCGCCTTCTTTCTTTGCTCTCTCCATTCCTTTCTTTCTTCTCTCCTTCTTTCCTTTTCTCTCTCCTTCTTTCTCTTCTCTCTCTCTCTCTCTCTCATCTCATCCGTCTCTCTTCTCGCTCTCCCTCTTCTCTCCTTCTTTGACTATCTCGTCTCTGCGGTCTCTCTCTCTCTCTCTTCCTCTCTCTCTCTCTCATCTGACCGCACGGCCCTCTCTCTCATTACCTCCCCAATGTCGTCTCATCACTTCGTCCTCCCTTCTCTCCCTTTCTCCTTCCCCCTCCCTCTCCCTTCCCCCTTGCCCTCTCTCTCCTCTCTCGTCTCCCTCTCGTTTTCTCTCTCTCTTCTCTCTCCTCTCTCTCCTCTCTTCTCTCCGTCCTCTCTCTCTCTCTCTCACTCTCTCCCATACATCCCTCTCCCTCCCTCCCCCTTCTCCCCCTCCTCTCCACCCCCTCTCCCTCTCCCCTCTCTCCCCCTCTCCCCCTCTCCCGCCTCCCTCCCCTCTCCTCCCTCTCCTTTACTTTTCTTTTTTTGCCGATTTCGAGTTCTACACACTTTTCGTTCGGATCGCGCGTCGGGATGGCTCTCCGATCGGTCTCGGTTCTACTTACTTAAGGCGCTCTGACCCCTTGATCGCAGATATGAGGTGGACATCTGCACTATCTTCCACGCTTCGCCCAGTCTGCACTCTGCCCGACGAAGCCGACACGGAACACTCTCATTAAAAGTGACACATGTCGGGGTGACGAAGCAACGCAAGCTGGCAAACCTTGGCGGCAAATGCATTTTTTTTTATCTCTTCTGTCTCTGTGCTTGTATCTGTGATCTCAGTCTGTCTGCTCTGTCTCTGATCTCTCTACTTTCCTTTCTCTTCTCTTCTTGTGTCGCTTCTCCTTTTCTTCTTTCTCTTCAATTCTCTCCTACCATCGTCCTCTCTGTTTCCATCACATGTCTGTCTGTCTGTCTGATCTGTCTGATCTTGTCTCTCTTTCTCTTCGCTCTCTTCTTCTCTCTCTCTCTCTCTCTCTCTCTCTCTCTTCTCTCTCCCTCTTCTCTCTATAACTCTCTCGTCTCTCTCTCTCTCTCTCTTCTGTTTTCTTCGTCGTTCTTGCGTTTCTGTCCGTGCAGTCTGCTTGCCCACGAAGGAGGAGGAGCGAAAAGGATAAAAGAAATGAAAAAAGGAAAAGAAAAAGAAGTGAAATGAGGAGGACGCAGAAGAAGGGGTAAGTCAAATGAAGGGGTGGGGAGAAAGAGGAGGGTTATCGGGCCGGGCACGAGAACGTGAGGGCACAAAAGGCAAGGTTAGGTTAAGCATGTTAGGGAGGAAGAAGGCAAGGTGGAGAGAGAGAGATGGAGAGAGAGCCGGCAGCGGCACGGGGGAAGTGGGGGCGAGAGGGAGGGAGCAGGGGGGGGGACGAGGGAAAGTGCGGAAGGATAGCGGAGGGTACGGTAGGGATGGGGTAGATAAAGTGGTAGCGAGCCTCCTTGAAAGGTCAAACGATTAACGCTTTGGCATTTTCTCTCTCTCTCACTTTTTTTCTTGCCTTGAAGAACCACGACAAATACGACGGGTACGATCGCTACGTAGCAGGAACTTGCTCTGGACGTGTCTCACCTTTCTCGCTCCTCTCTCTCTCGCTCTCTCTCGCTCTTTCCGCTCTCTCTCTCGTCACTCTCGCTCTTTTCGCTTCTCTCTCTCTCGCTTCTTTCAGCTTCTTTCGCTCTCTCTCTCTCTCGACTCTTTCGCTCTCTCTCTCTCTCGCTCTTCGCTCGCTCTCTCTCTCGCTCTTTCGCTTCTCTCTCTCTCCTACTCTCTTCTCTCTCGCTTTCTTTCGGCTCTCCTCCTCTCTCTCCGCCTCTCTCTCCGCTCCCTCTCGCTCATACTACATTCTCTCTCTCTCTTCTCCTCTCTCTCTGTCTCTCTCTGTCTCTCTCTTCTGCTCTCTGCTCTGCTCTGCTCTCTGTCTACTGTCTCTGTCTCTGTACTCTGTCTCTGTCTCTGTTCCTGTCTCTGTCTCTGCGTCTCTGTCTCTTCTCTCTCTCTCTTCTCTTCTCTCTCTCTCTCTCTCTCTCTCTCTCTCTCTCTCTCTCTCTCTCTCTCTCTTCTCTCTCTCTCTCTCTCCTCCCCCCTCCCGCCGCCGTTCTAGCAGCGATATGTTATTCTCAATCGAGAGGGAGGTTGGGGCGAGGAACGGTTCGTAGGTGGCTGGCGGTCTATTCTGATTCCTGTTCTTTTATCTATCTATCTATCGTTATCTCTATCATTATGTATGTATCATTATATCTATTATACATTATATCTATCCATCTATCATTATATTGTATCTATTTATCCTCTTTAGCCTTCTCTCTCTTTCGCTTTCCTTTCCTCCTTCTCCCTCCCATCTTTTCTCGCTGTCACTCATCCTCTCCCTCCCTTCTCTTCTTACCTCTCCCTCTTCTTCCAAACCTCCCCCATTCCCCCTTTCCTGGACCTCCGCCCTCTCTACCACCTCCCACTTCTCCCCCCTTCCACCTCCCCTCTCACCTCCTCTCCACCCCCCCTCTCGCCCCCACCCTCTTCCATACAACTCCCCTCTCGCGCCGCTTCCCCTCCACCTCCCCTCTCGCTCCTCTCCACCCCCTCCACCTCCCTCTCGCCCTCTCCACTCCGTCTTCCAGCCCCCCTCTTCGCGCTCCCACCCCTCACTCCCCCCTCTCGCCCCCACCCCTCTTCCAACCGCCCCTCTCGCGCCTTCCCCACCCCTCAGACCCCTCACCCCCTCTCGCGACCTCCCCACCCCTCGTTCTCCTCCTTTTTCTTAAAGAGTGTGCAGCGACTCCGATAGCGAGAGCAGCATCCGCACCACCAGTATCAGGCTGATATAAGCGCGCGGGAGGCGGGGTGAGTGGTAGGGTTGGGAACTAGGGCGGGTAGATATAGGCTGGGTAGGCGGGTGAGTAGGGTGCGGGATTGCTTAGGGCGAGTTAGGCGGGTAGTAGGGTGCGGTAGTAGGTGGGTTATTAGGGTGACGCGTTTAGGAGTGACTCGGATAGGGCGGCTAGTAGGGTGGCCAGGGTGAGGTCAGGTTTAGGGTGGGCTAAGGGCGTACCGGCCGTAGTGGGTGCTGGGTTAGGGCGGTAGGGGTGCCCATCCTGGTTCTCGTGTAGTAGGGGTGGATATCTGCCAAAGATACTATTGTTCGATGCGGGATCTCAGAACGCATCTCAGTAAACGTGATCTGTTAAGAGGTGACGCTCCGCCGCCGTGCAACGATCCAGCACCTCTCGCTATATTAGAGCGAGTTGAGGTGGGGCTCAGATAGTAGTCCGGCACTCTGGAGACCGCGGCGATCCCGCGTATAGCGTCTACCGAGTAGTAGCGTTGTCTCGCGTACCCCAGCAGATGTCGTCTCGAGAAGTTGTGGTAGTCGCCCAAGAGCTAATGTATGCATTATTTGCTGCTTCTTCTTTTTTTTCTCTCTCCTCTCTCCTTCTTTTTAATACCTTCTTTTGTCGTCTCTCTCTTTTCAACATGTTATTCAGTGTAGCTTTATTTGGGCCAACATGTTCGTGTAGTTTTTTGCAACATCGGTGTAGTTTTGCAGACATGTCAATACATTTTCTTTGTGCTGCGGTGTTCAAGTGCCTTGAGTGGCTTGATTGATGTTGTTCGGTTGTTCATTGGTCGCCTAACGCAGTCCCTGGTTGTGGCAGATGGTGTTTGTTTGTATTTGTTTTGTTGTGGTGTGTCGGCCCGTGTGCGGTGTTGCGGGCTGGCTTGTTGGGGGAGTCCTTTGGAATTATTACAGACAGGCTGTGTGTGTGTGTGTTGGTGTGTGTGGTGTGTGTGTTTGTGTGTGTGTGTTGTGTGTGTTGTGTGTGTGTCTAGCGTGTGGCCACTGTGTGGATCGTGTGTGTGTTTTAAGTGTGTGTTTGTGTGTGTGTGTTTTGAAGTGTGTGGTGTGTGGTGTGTGTGCTGATGTGGCTGTGTGTGTGTGTGTGTGTGTGTTGTGTGTTGAAGTGTGTGTTGTTGTGTGTGTTTGAAGTGTGTCGTGTGTGTGTGCGCCCTCTTTGTGTGTGGCTGCTGTGTGTGTGTGTGTTGGTGTGTGTTTTGTGACGTGTTTTGGAAGTGTGCTGTGTGTGTGTTTTGAAGGTGTGTGTGTGTGTGTGGTGTGTGTGTGTGTGTGTGTGGTGTGTTTGTGTGTTTTTGAAGTGTCTGGTGTGCGTGTTTTGAAGGCGTGTGTGTGTGGGCCTGTGGTGTGTGTTGATGTTCGCATCGAGCCAGCTGCTGTCTGTGTGCATGTGCTGGTGTGTGGTGTTTTTGAAGTGCCTGCTGTGTGTGTTTTGAATTGTTTTTTTCTTTTTTTTTCTTTTTTTTTTTTTTTCTTTTTTTTTCTTAATTTTTTGAAATGTGCTGCCTGTGTGTTTTTGAAGCTGTGTTGGTCTGTCCGATATGTGTGTGTGTGTAGTGTTTTGAAGTATGTAGCGTGTGGCGGTTTACGTCCTTCGGGAAGGAATGTGCTTAATATATGGTCGGGTGTATTTAGGCTCGAGATGGGCGGCCGGGCCTTCCACCGTGTTTTTGATTGCTTCAGGAAATTCTTAATTTGGTCATTGTGGTTGATGGCAGAATGGTGGGCGGGGGTGCGGGGCGCGGGGAGCCGGTGATAGTTGGTGGGTGCCTTATTCCTTTTCGTTTTTTCTTTTCTTTTCTTTCTTTATGCTTCGTCTTCTTTTTCGTCTTCCTTCTTATTCTTCTTCGTCTCCTCCTCCTCCTCTTCCCTCTCTTCTTCTTTCTTCTTCTTCTTCGTCTCCTATCTTTCTCCTCTCCTCCTCTTCCCTCTCATTCTTCCTTCTCTTCCTCTTCTCCTCCTCCGTCCTCACTTCCTCTTCCCCTGCCTTCTTCCTCCTTCCTCCTCCGCCTCTCCTCCTCTTCGTCCCTCCTCTTTATTGCATTCAATTCTACTTATCCTCTCTCTTCTCTTCTTCCCCAAACCCACTACTTCTTCTCTCCTCTCATCTCCTTCCACACCATTCGCTGTAGCATATTATATTAGCGGGTAAAGTAGAAGGTTGCAGGAGGAGCGTGTATGGAGGGTAGTCGGGTGGGACGGGGGGGGAGGGGGGTTAAAGTGGGCAGCGGGGCCCGAGGGGGCAAGCGGTAATTAGTGGTTCGGATGGCAGGGGGACAGGGGGGCCAGGGAGGTAGTTTATGGGCAGGCAGGGCTAGGGGGGTAGCGAGGTAGTTATGAGCAGGGGAGGCAGGGGGTGGGGCCACGAGGGGCAGGGAAGGGTAATTAAGGCAGGCAGTGAGACAAGGGGGGGCAGGGACGGAATAAGGGAGGCAGGGAGGTTAATAAGGAGGCAAGGGGGGGGGAGCGAGGCGCGACAGTGAAAGAGGAAGCAGGCGAGGGCAGTGCTCGGAGCACGGGACGGGTAGTTCATGGGCAGGGATCGGTAAGTAAGGAGACCAAGGCACTGGCAGGGTGGGGGGGGCGAGGGCTAACCCAGAGAGGGCAGTTCCAGCGGCAGACAGGTGGGAACGGCGAAGCATGATATTAGAGCACTCGCCCCCTTGCCTTGCTTTACATTGTCTGTGGCGAATGCGGAGTTCGAAGACAATCGTGATGGAGGAGGAGGCATGCAAGAAAGTGTTGAACCGACAGGGGATGCCGTGCAGAGGGCGATTAGGGGAGGGACAGATGTCGAGCAAGGGGAGAAAGAGAAGAGGAGATAGAGAAGAAGGAGAAGGTGAAGGAGAAAGAGAAGAGGAATAAGAGCTAGAGCAAGAGGGGATGCATGGAGGTCGTATTAGGGAAGGGAGAAGATGGAGAAGGAGAAAGTGAAGGAGAAGAAAGAGAAGAGGAATAAGGGAGCAGAGCAAGAGAGAGGAGGTGAGAAGGGAGAAGGAGAAGAAAAATAAAAACAAGTTTGTGCATCTCAGATTAGATAGAAGAGATTGGAGGATGTATATGCGATGTTCATGACAAAAAGATTGTCGTTCAATATTCAATGTTGTTTAAGACTTATGGTGTCCCGATTGGTGATTTCTTAAATAGTAATCATGATGATTGCATACTATAAATTGGTGATGTTGCAATTAGTATTTTTATATAGTAATAATGTGGATTTGATACTCAGAAAAGGTGAGGGATGATTCATATTGCCAGCTGATTGTTGGTAAAGCGCTCCGCTAACTTTATCTTTTGATAACTTCCAGGGGGCTAAAAGGGCCAAAGAAAGGACTCGAAAACCACTAATTACCCATCCATTATCATCTTTCCGTGGGGATAATAACGGGCCAAAAAAGTTGACGAAAACCACTCGGTGACTTTTCCGAGCGCGGTTCAAATGACTCGATATTAATCAGTCAAAACGAGGAAGAAGAGGAAATGAGGAGCGGACGTAGCATTCTTTACTCTTTTCTCTCTTTTTCATTTCTTTTTCTTTCGTTCCTTCCATTTCGCGATTGATGATGTTAACGAACTTTAACTCTGCTTATTTGGTTGACGGTCGATGGCTCTTGCAAGGCCGGGGGACTTCGCCTTCGCATCCTCAATGGCGGCTCGGCGCCGTGCTCGCTCGCTAGCTCGCTCGCTCTCTCCTCTCTCTCTCTCTTCGTCTCTTCTCTCTCTCCCTCTCTCATCTCTCTCTCTCTCTCTCTCTCTCTTCTCTCTCTCTCTCTCTCTCTCTCTTCTCTCCTCGTGCGTGGTCTCGTCTCTCGCTCTCTCGCTCTCTCTCTCTCTCCTCTCTCCCCTCTCTCCCGTCCCTCCATTTCCCCTCCCTCCCTCCCCCCCTTCCCTTCCATCGCCTTCCCCTCTCTCCCCCTCCCTTCCTCCACTCCCTCCTCCCTTCATTCCCCCTCCCCCTTTCCTCTCTCTCTACCTCCCTCCCCTTCTACCCTTCCCTTCCTTTCTCTTCTTCCTCTTCGCCTGTGGAGAGGGCCGGCAGCGGTGGGCCTGCCTACCGAACCTCCATCACCGTGGCTCCTAAGCTCGGGTGTTGTTCCGGCAGAGGTGGTCGTTGCTGGACGGGGTGACTGTAGGTAGCTTCTTCGGGGAAAGGGCTTCTGACGGGATGGGAGGGAGGGGGCGGGGACGGGGGGCGGGGCGGGGGCGCAGCAGGGTGGCGGTTTGTGTAACTCGGTGGTGGCGTCGGACGAAGGGCTTTCTGACGGCAGGGAAGGCGAGGGGCGGGGGACGGGCGGTGGGCGCAGAGGGTTTGCGGTTTTGGGAACGTCGGGGGTGGCATCGGAGTAAGGGCTTTCTGACGGAGGGGAGGAGGGGCGGGGGACGGGGGCGGTGGGCGCAGAGTCGGTGCGGTCATGTGTGTAACGTCTGGACCCAGGTGGCGTCGGGAAGGGGCTTCTGACGGAGGGGAGGAGGGGGCGCGGGGCTCAAGGGGGCGCGGCGCGGCGCAGAGGGTCGGCGCTTGTGTTTAACTTTCGGGGGTGGCGTTCGGAAAAGGGCTTCTGACGGAGGAGGAGGGAGGGAAGGGACAGTGCGCGGGTTGCAGAGGGGTGGCGGTTTCGGTAACGTCGGGGTGCGTCGTTGTGTCGAAAGTCTGCCGTCACGTGATCGGGTGACTGAGGTCTAGTCTTCGGGAAAGACTTACTGAAGGAGGGAGGGACGGGGGGGCGGAGGGGACGGGGGCGGGGCGGCAGAGGGGTGGCGGTTTGTGTAACGTCAGGGTGGCGTCGGGAAAAGGGCTTCTGACGGAGGGGAGGGAGGGAAGGGGGCGGGGCGTGGGTTTGCAGAGGGTAGGTGGCGGCTTTGGTGTAACGTATCGGAAAAGCGGCTTCTGACGGGAGGGATGGAGGGCGGGGAGGGGCGGAGGCGCAGAGGTGGGCGTTGTGTAACGTCGGGGGTGGCGTCGGGAAAAGGCGTTCTGACGGAGGTGACAGGAGGGGGGCGGGCGGGGAGCGGGATCGGGGGCTGGGGCGCAGAGCCGGTGCGGTATGCTTGTAACGTTCGAGTGAGGTTGGCGTCGGTGTGTCTGCGAAGTCTGCCGTCCACCGGTTGATCGCGCTTCATCATCCTTTCATCGCTGCCTAGGCTCCGAGCTTGTGAAATGTAGGCCTAGATTGAACATGGCGCAGATAGTTTTTTTTGAGTGTGCGCATCTATCGTCATTTGTTTTCGTTCTCTTAATGTATATCTTTTATTTCTCTATCTGCTATGTTTATCTATCTGTCTTTCTATATATCTATTTCCCTTTCTATTTATCTGTATTTCTATTTGTCTGGCTATCTATGCATTTATCCGTTATCTTATATCTATATATTTATGTTTAACTTTATCTATCTACACACACACACACACACACACACACCACACACACTATCTTATCTATTTATGTACCTATTATCTATCACACACACACACACAACACACACAACACACACACACACACACACACACACACACACACACACACACACACACACACACACACACACACACACACACACACACACACACACACACAAAAAAAAAAAAAAAAAAAAAAAAAAGGACATTTGACCCATATGTCTGTGCCGGTGTTGTGTGTGTTGTGTGTGTGTGTGTTGTGTTGTGTGGTGTGTGTGCTGTCTGTTATGTGTTGTTGTGTGCTGTTTATGTGTGTGGTGTGTGTGTACGTCCTGATGTGTGCTGTTTTATCATTTCCCGTCCCTGTTCGAAGCGATTTTTTTCTGAAGCTTCGAGCCGCGTGTGCCTGCGTGGAAATATCCCGTGGAGCATTTTCCACCCGGGCAGCGATTTTTTTATTTTTGGCCGAAGGCGACCTCGAGCAGCGCAGTGTATTGTGTTCGCGTTGATGAGGGATATCCGGCATTGAACATTTTTTTTATTCTTGACTTTTACTTTATGTGTGTGGCGGAGGAGTGTCTGTCTGTCGGCGCTTCTTGTTTGTTGTTGTTTATTTTCTTTTTTGGCTTTTTGTATTTCGTTCGCCACTTTTGCCCGAGTTTCCGAGTAGCGGCACTTACCTTTTGCCCTCCCTGCCCCCTCCCTCCCTACCTCCCTTCCCTTCCCTCCCCTTCCCTCCCTCCAACTCTACCTCCCTATCCCTTCCTTTCCCCCCCTTCCCCTCATTCCCCTTCCCTTCCCCTTCCCCTACCCTCCTTCCCTCTCTCCCTTCCCCTTTCCCTTCCCTCCCCTCCCTTCCCCTCCCCTCCCCTCCCCCTCCCCCTCCCTCCCCTCCCTCCCCTTCCCCTCCTTTCCCCTCCCCTTATCCCTCCCTCCCCTCCCTCCCCTACCCCCCCATCCCCCCTCCTCTCCTTCCCCTCCCCCTCCCCTCTCTCACTTCCCTTTTCCCTTCCCTTCCCCTCATTCCCCTCCCTCCCTTCCCTCCCTCCCTTCCCCTCCTTCCCTCCCTTCCCTTCCCCTCCCCTTCCCTATTTCCCTTCCCTCCCTCCCTCCCCATCCCCTCCCCTACCCCTCCCCTCCCCTCGCACCCTCTGACCCTGCCTCTTAAGTGGGAAAAGAAGGTTACGGAGGCGGCCCAGTGTGAGCAGCAGCGTCTCTCATTTTTTGGCTGTTCCCTTTATCTTGGTTGTCTGCCCTTCTTCCTTGTCTTCCCCCCCCCCCCTTTACTATTGCTATTCTCATTTTCCCTCCCCGCCCATCCCCGCTATCCCCCCCTCCCCTCTTCTTCCCTCCCTTTCACCCCCCACCATTATCGCCCCCAAGTCCCCCCACTTACTATTACTATTCTTCATTTTCCTTTCCTGCCCCCATCCCCACTTCCCCCATCCCCACCTACCCCTCCTCTTCCCTCCTTTTCACCCCCCCACCATATCGCCCCCAAAGTCCACCCCCCTAACCCTCACCCTTACTATTTACCTCCTTTCATTTCCTTCCTTACCCCCATCCCCTTCCCCCTCCTCTTCCCTCCTTTTCACCCCCCCCACCATATCGCCCCCAAGTCTCCCTCTTCGTTTTCCCCCCCCCTTACTATTACCTCCTTTTCATTTTCCTTCCCGCCCCCCATTCCCCACTATCCCCCTTCCCCTCCTACTTCCCTCCCTTTCACCCCCCCACCCATATCGCCCCCAAGTCCACCCCCCTTACCTTCACCCTACTATTACCTCCTTTCATTTTCCTTGGCCTTGCCCCCATCCCCATTATCCCCCTCCTCTCCTCTCCCTCCTCTTTCCCTCCCTTCACCCCCACCATATCGCCCCCAAGTCCACCCCCTCCAACACCCCACCCCCACCCCCGGCAGGGAGTGGGGGGGGTGTAGATCGACCACCTCGAGGAGAGATGAAAAGGTAAGCGTTTATCTGCGCCTTATCAGAATGTTGAGAGTTAAGAGCGTCTTCACCGTGTAAGGCAGAGGCGGCACCTGCCTCTGTGTAATCACCTGTAAGACACCGTGGAGGAAGGGGCTGAGGGGAGGGAGGGGGAGGGGAAGGGGGAGGAGGGGAGGGAGGGAGGGGAGGGGGAGGGGAGGGAAGGAGAGGGGAGGTGAGAGGTGGAGGGGAGGGGGAGAGGGAGAAGTTGGGAAAGGAGGAAGGGGAGGGGAGGAGGGGGAGAGGGAGGGGAGGAAGGAAGGGGTAAAGGGCGGGAGGAAGGGAAGGGGAAGGAGGATGTGGAGTCCTGGGGTAAGGAAGGGAAGGAGGGAGGGGCTGGGGAGGGGGGGAGTGGATT
>NW_020870617.1:22500-27500 GCF_003789085.1 Penaeus vannamei
AGGAAGAAAAGGAGGGAGAGAGAGGGAGAGAAAGGAGGGGTGAGAGGGAGAAAGAGGGAGTGAGGGAGAAAAGGAGAAAAGGAGTGGAGGAGAAAGGAGGTGAGACAAAGGGAGGGCAGTGAGGAGGAGAAAGAAAAGAGAGAGTTGAGAGGAGAAAGGAGTGAGGGAGAAAGGAGAGAGAGAGAAAGGAGGGAGAAGAGAAAGGATGGAGTGAGGAGAAAGAGGGAGTGAGGGAGAAGGGGAGTGAGAGGAGAAGGAGGGAGTGAGAGAGAGAAAGAGAGGGAGTGAGAGGAGGAGGAGAGAGAGGAGAAAGGAGGGAGTGATAGAGAGAAAGGATGTGAGTGAGAGGAGAAAGGAGGGAGTGAGAGGAGAAAGGAGGGAGTGAGAGGAGAAAGGAGGAGTGAGAGGAGAAAGGGAGGAGTGGAGAGGAGAAAAGGAGGGAGTGAAAGAGAGAAAGAGCGAGTGAGAGGAGAAAGAAGGGAGTGAAGGAGGAAAGGAGGGAGTGAGAGGAGAAAGAGAGTGAGAGGAGAAGGAGGGAGTGAGAGAGAAAGGAGGAGTGAGAGAGGAGGAGAGAGGAGGGAAGGAAGGAGGACGGAGGGAGAAAGAGGAGATGGAGGGAGAAAGGAGGATGTGAGAGGAAAAGGGGAGTGAGAGGAGAAGGAGGAGAGAGGAGGACAGGAAAGGAGGAGAGGAGGAAGAAAGGAGGGGGAGAAGGAGAAAGAGGAGAAGAGGAGAAGGAGGGAGGAGAGAGAGAGAATAGAGGAGAGAAAGTAATCAGAGAGAGAACGAAGAGAGGAGAGAGAGGAGAAAGGAGAGGACGAGCAGAGGGAGAAGGAGGAGCAGAGAAGAGAGAAAGGAGAAAAAGAGAGGGAGAGAGAGAGAGAAAGGAGAAAGCGAGGAGAGAGGAAGAGAAAGGAAAAGAGGGGAAGAGAGAAGAGAAAGGAGAAGCAAAGAGAGGAGAGAGAAAAGAGAGAGAGAAAGAAAGGAAGGAGAAGAGAGAAGAAGGAGAGAAAGGAGGGAGAGAAGAAGAGAAAGGAGAAGGAGGAGAGAGAAGAGAAAGAGAAAGGAGGGAGAGAGAAGAGAAAGGAGAAAGGAGGAGAGAGAGGAAAGAGAAGAGGAGAGAGAAGAGAAAGGAGAAAGGAGGGAGAGAGAAGGAAAGGAGAAAGGAGGGAGAGAGAAAGAGAAAGGAGGAGAGAAAGGAGAAAGGAGAGAGAGAAGGGAGGAGAAAGGATAGAGTGAGAGAGAGAGCGGTGAAAGTGAGGGGGAGAAAGAAAAAGACAGGCGATAGTACCAAAGGAAAGATTTTTTATTACTGCCGACATTGCTGTTTGATAAGACCACTGTTTTTTTATGGCGAGGAGATAGGCCGAGTAAACACGCTGCCGGTTTATGGTACGCAATACCGAGAGTGGATGGTATCAGATCCCGCGCGTGTCGAAGGAGCGATGTCAGAAGCTGTATTTTCCTCGTAAATGCAATCTCTCCGTCTTGCGTCGGATGTTTGCAGTGGCCTTTGTGAGAGAGAAAATGGGAGTCGCGCGAGGCTGCTCTTTTTAGAAAATGGGAATCGCGCGAGAGAAATGGGAATCGCGCGAGTTTGCTCTTTTTAGAAAATGGGAATCGCGCGAGTCTACTCGCGTGAGTTTGCTTTCTTTAACAAACTTGTACCACGCTGTTTATTATATATACCTATATACTTACACACATATATATATGTATGTATATCATGTATATATGTATATGTGTAGTATTATATATATAATACATATATATATATATATATATATATATATTATATATAATATTATATATATATGTATATGTATATGTATATATATATACATATATACATATATATGTATTATATATATGTAGACATATGTAGATATATACATATATACATATGTAATATAGATAGATAGATAGATAGATACACACTTACGCGCATATATGTATATGTATAATATATTATTATATATTATATATGTATATATGTATGTATATATATGTATATATAGTTATATGTTGTGTGTGTATAAATATACATATATATATGTATATATGTATATAATATACATAATATATATATATATATACATATATATATATATATAATATATATATATTATATATATATATATAAAATATATATATATATTTATATATATACATGTGTATAATATGCAATATATATACCATATATATACATACATATACATACATACATACATTCATACATACATTAATATATATATATATATATATATATATATATATATATATATATATATATATATATATATATGATATATATATATGAATGCATAAGTAGATATAGTAATAGATGTAAGTATGAATATTGACTAGGAGGTAGATATAGAGAGATAGATTGACAGATATGCAGGCATTCACAGAACGATGCACTCCAATGCATTCTAAATGAGGGCTGAGGACACACACAACGCACGCACAGTCACGTATCCGGTCACGAGGATACGGGAGGCATAGAGAGCCGCGTCT
The DNA here is from genome assembly GCF_003789085.1 of Penaeus vannamei. Taxonomy (NCBI): domain Eukaryota; kingdom Metazoa; phylum Arthropoda; class Malacostraca; order Decapoda; family Penaeidae; genus Penaeus; species Penaeus vannamei. The sequence goes on from NW_020870617.1 coordinate 25,021, forward strand.
TAAGCTCAGGGATCTTAAAACTTGGCAGGAGAAGTTGCGTGTCAAGTTTCCTTATCTGCAGCCGGCCAGATGGAAGAGGAGTGTGGGCTTGCATTTCTTCGTTATTTGTTGTTGGTTTTCTCTATTTTCTTTTTTTCTTTCTTTCATTCTTTTTTTTTTTCTCTCTCTCTTCTCTCTGTCTGTCTCTCTCTCTGTCTGTCTCTCTCTCTCTCTCTGTCTCTCTCTCTCTCTCTCTCTCTCTCTCTCTCTCTCTCTCTCTCTCTCTCTCTCTCTCTCTCTCTCTCTCTCTCTCTCCTCTCTCTCTCTCTTTCTCGCTGTCTCTCTCTCTCTCTCTCTCTCTCTCTCTCTCTCTCTCTCTCTCTCTCTCTCTCTCTCTCTCTCTCTCTCTCTCTCTCTCTCTCTCTCTCTCTCTCTCTCTTCTCTCTTCTTTCTACACTTTTCTTATTCTCTCTTCCTTCATTCTTCGCTTCTCTTGCCTCGTTGTATCTCCCCTCTCCCTCGCCCCCACCCCTCCCTGGCATGCTGGAGCTCTCGTGCGTAACATTAATCTCTCTCTCTGTCTCTCTCATTCTCTCTTTCTCTCTCTCTCTCTCTCTCTCTCTCTCTTATTTTCTTCTTTCCTTCTTTCTACACTCTCTCTTCCTTCGTTCTCTTCACTTCTCTTGCCTCGTATCCCCCTCTCCCCAGCCCCTCCATCCCCCTCCCTCCCTGGGCATGCTGGAGCTGTCGTGAGTAACAACTGTTGCTCCGCCAGGTAAGAGATCAATACTGCCCCGGGGGTGGGAGGGGAGGCGTGGTTGTGTGTAGGGGGGGGGGGTTCCTGTTGGCTCCTCCCCTCGCCTCCCCTCCTCTCCCTTTCTCCTCTTTTTCTTGCCCACTCTCCTTCCCATCCCCTGGCTTTCGTTCCTCTCTCTCTCTCTCTCCTCTCTCTCCTCTCTCTCTCTCTCTCTCTCTCTCTCTCTCTCTCTCTCTCTCTCTCTCTCTCTCTCCTTCTTTCCCCTTCTTCTCTTCTCTCTCTCTCTCTCTCTCCCTCTCCCTCTCCCTCCTCCCCTCCCTCTCTCCTCCCTCCTCCCTCCTCCCCCCCCTTGCCCCTTTCTTCCTTTTTTCTCTCCCTTTTAGCTACCCTTTCCCGCCCTTCTGATTTTCCTCTTCTCTCTATCTTGACCATCTCTTCATTTTCCCTCTTCTCATGCTCCCCTTTCCTTTTTCCTCTCCTCCCCTCCCCTCCCTCCTTTCTCGTTTCTTCTCTCTTTCATTGCCTTACCCTCCCTCTTTACTCATCCCCTCATTTCCCCTCCCTTTCGTTTTCTTCATCTCCTTTCCCCTCTCCTTCCTTCTTTTCCTTTCTTTCCTTATCTTCCTCTCTCTCTCTCCTTATCATCATCTTCTCCTGTCTTTTCTTATCCTTCCCTCCATCCCTCCATCCTCCTCCTCCTCTCTTCCCCTCATCTTCCCTCTCTTCCCATTTCTTCTCATTTTTTCCCCTCTCTTCCTTTTCTTTCCATTCACTCCCCACCTCCCTCCCTTTCCCCTTTCCTCCCCATACCCCCTACCCCTCCCCCAGCCCCCTCGCTATTCGTATGGTGGCAGCGGTGGAGTTGCTTCTGAACCGAAGAAAGAGGAAAAATGAAATAAAAGATGAGAAAGAAAGAAGAAAGAAAGGCAGGAAAGCGAGATGAAAGTGTGACGAGCAAAAGGACGACGAGAGAAATGAAGGAAAGGAAGATGAGCCTGGGCGCTAATTGGGAGAATGCCAAGGAAAAAGAGATTAAAGAGAGAGAAAATGGTGATCAGCCAGAGCAACACGTGCGTCTGCTATGAAGATCTTCGCCCCCCCCTTTCCCCTCTAGGTCCCCCATCAGCCTGCCCCCTCTCCATGTCACTTCCCCTCCCCCCTCCCCCCCTCTAGGTCCCCCATCAGCCTGCCCCCTCTCCATGTCACTTCCCCTCCCCCTGTCTCCTCTCTCTCTCTCTCCCTTGCCACCTCCTCTCCCCCTATCTCTCCTCCTCCATGCCCCCTATCCACCAAGCCCCCCTCCCTTCGTCCCCTATCCCCCCCCCCCCGTATCCGTCTCGTTGCCCGCAGCTCCTCATTTCTCATTTTCATTCCACATCTCCCTCCCGTCCTCGTCCCCTCCCCCCCCCTCCCCTTTCGTCCTCCCTACACTCTCCTCTCCTGATATCTTCCCTCTCCTTTTCCCCTCTCCCTTCCTGATATATTTTCCCTTTTCATACTTTCCTCTTCTCTCTCCTTTTCCCCCTCTCCCCTACTCTTTCCCCTCCTGATATCTTTTCCCTTTTCATTCTCCCCTCTTCCTTCTCTTTTTCCCCTCTCCCTTACACTTTCTCCTCCTAATATCTTTTCCCTTTTCATCCTTCCTCTTCTTCCCTCTCTTTCTTTCCCTTTCCTCTTCCCTTTCTCTCCCCTCCTGATATCTTCCCTCTCATTTTCCCCTCTCCCCTACACTTTCCCCTCCAGA
>NW_020870617.1:32500-35000 GCF_003789085.1 Penaeus vannamei
TTTCTTTCTTTCTTTCTTTCAGTGTTTTTAACGATTTGGCTTAACATTTTTTTTTTACTTTTGTCATTATTGGTTGTCTCTATGTATCATGCAGTTTTCATATTTTGATTATGTGTATTTGTAAAAAATGATGATAATGAAGACAGTGACGTCACCAAGACTACGGTGTGTGTGTGTATATACTGAAAGGTCGAATCAGTAAAGAGACATCTATCTGCACGTGTTGAGAGTAAAGAGAAATGTGTCTGCACGTGTTGAGAGTAAAGAGAAATGTGTCTGCACGTGTTGAGAGTAAAGAGAAATGTGTCTGCACGTGTTGAGAGTAAAGAGAAATGTGTCGCACGTAGAGTAAAGAGAAATGTGTCTGCACGTGTTGAGAGTAAAGAGAAATGTGTTGCACGTGTTGCACGTGTTGAGAGTAAAGAGACATCTATCTGCACGTGTTGAGAGTAAAGAGAATCTATCTGCACGTGTTGAGAGTAAAGAGAAATGTGTCACGTGTTGAGAGTAAAGAGAAATGTGTCTGCACGTGTTGAGAGTAAAGAGAAATGTGTCTGCAACGTGTTGAGAGTAGAGACATCTATCTGCACGTGTTGAGAGTAAAGAGAAATGTGTCTGCAAGAGTAAAGAGAAATGTGTCTGCACGTGTTGAGAGTAAAGAGAAATGTGTCTGCACGTGTTGAGAGTAAAGAGAAATGTGTCTGCACGTGTTGAGAGTAAAGAGACATCTATCTGCACGTGTTGAGAGTAAAGAGAAATGTGGTCTGCACGTGTTGAGAGTAAAGAGAAATGTGTCTGCCACGTGTTGAGAGTAAAGAGAAATGTGTCTGCACGTGTTGAGAGTAAAGAGAAATGTGTCTGCACGTGTTGAGAGTAAAGAGAAATGTGTCTGCACGTGTTGAAGTAAAGAGAAATGTGTCTGCACGTGTTGAGAGTAAAGAGAAATGTGTCTGCCACGTGTTGAGAGTAAAGAGAAATGTGTCTGCACACGTGTTGAGAGTAAAGAGAAATGTGTCTGCACGTGTTGAGAGTAAAGAGAAATGTGTCTGCACGTGTTGAGAGTAAAGAGAAATGTGTCTGCACGTGTTGAGAGTAAAGAGAAATGTGTCTGCACGTCTGCACTACGTGTTGAGAGTAAAGAGAAATGTGTCTGCACGTGTTGAGAGTAAAGAGAAATGTGTCTGCACGTGTTGAGAGTAAAGAGAAATGTGTCTGCACGTGTTTGAGAGTAAAGAGAAATGTGTCTGCACGTGTTTGAAATGTGTTGACGTGTTGAGAGTAAAGAAGAAATGTGTCCTGCACGTGTTGAGAGTAAAGAGAAATGTGTCTGCACGTGTTGAGAGTAAAGAAATGTGTCTGCACGTGTTGAGAGGTAAGAAAATGTGTCTGCACGTGTTTGAGAGTAAAAGAGAAATGACGTGTTGAGAGTAAAGAGAAATGTGTCTTGCACGTGTTGAGAGTAAAAGAGAATGTGTCTGCACGTGTTGAGAGTAAAGAGAAATGTGTCTTGCACGTGTTGAGAGTAAAGAGAAATGTGTCTGCACGTGTTGGAGAGTAAAGAGAAAATGTGTCTGCACGTGTTGAGAGTAAAGAGAAATGTGGTCTGCACGTGTTGAGAGTAAAGAGAAATGTGTCTGCACGTGTTGAGAGTAAAGAGAAATGTGTCTGCACGTGTTGAGAGTAAAGAGAAAATGTGTCTGCACGTGTTGAGAGTAAAGAGAAATGTGTCTGCACGTGTTGAGAGTAAAAGAGAAAATGTGTCTGCACGTGTTGAGAGTAAAGAGAAATGTGTCTGCACGTGTTGAGAGTAAAGAAGAAATGTGTCTGCACGTGTTGAGAGTAAAGAGAAATGTGTCTGCACGTGTTGAGAGTAAGAGAAAATGTGTCTGCACGTGTTGAGAGTAAAGAGAAATGTGTCTGCCCTGCACGTGTTGAGAGTAAAGAGAAATGTGTCTGCACGTGTTGAGAGTAAAGAGAAACGTGTTGAGGTAAAGAGAAATGTGTCTGCACGTGTTTGAGAGTAAAGAGAAATGGTGTCTGCACGTGTTGAGAGTAAGAGAAATGTGTCTGCACGTGTTGAGAAGTAAAGAGAATGTGTCTGCACGTGTTGAGAGTAAAGAGAAATGTGTTGCACGTGTTGAGAGTAAAGAAGAAATGTGTCTGCACGTGTTGAAGAGTAAAAGAGAAAACGTGTTGAGAGTAAAGAGAAATGTGTCTGCACGTGTTGAGAGTAAAGAGAAAATGTGTCTGCACGTGTTGAGAGTAAAGAGAAATGTGTCTGCACGTGTTGAGAGTAAAGAGAAATGTGTCTGCACGTGTTGAGAGTAAAGAGAAATGTGTCTGCACGTGTTGAGAGTAAAGAGAAATGTGTCTGCACGTGTTGAGAGTAAAAGAGAAATGTGTCTGCACGTGTTTTGTGTCTGCACGTGTTGAGAGTAAAGAGAAATGTGTCTGCACGTGTTGAGAGTAAAGAGAAATGTGTCTGCACGTGTTGAGAGTA
>NW_020870617.1:37500-39999 GCF_003789085.1 Penaeus vannamei
ATTTTCCTTTATTTTCCTTTACGATATGAGAGTATACGAAGAGTTTACCAAATAAGGTATGATACGTTAAAAAATAGATTTTTTAAAGATGCCTGAACACGGAACTATTATCGCTGTTGAAATGTCAATGCTTAGAAAAGACATGTAATTGATTTGGGTTGATGTGAAAGTTGGGTTCTCATGCCGTAGAGTTTTTTTTAGGGAGGGGGAATTGTACTCTTAATTGCTTTGTTGTTTGCTGGTTTATTTTCGTTGTTGTTGTTATTGTGTGTTAGATGTATACGCACGTGCACGTACATACACACAGCCATACCTATACACGCACATGAACTTATGCAATCCCCACCCACCCACAAACACGCATACAGATACACACACACACACACACACACACACACACACACACACACACACACACACACACACACACACACACACACACACACACACACACACACACACACACACACACACACACATACACACACACATACATACACACACATACACACACACACCAGCGTAGGCGTCTGTAATTGTAGAGCAGAGTCCATGCAGGTGTTGTTGAGAGTTGGGGGAGGGGGGGCAAGGGGGTAGATAAACGGGGTTAAGGTGGGGAGAGGCACAGGGGTGAGGGTGAAGGGGGGAGAGGAGCGGGGGAGGATGATAGGGGGGGAGGAGCGGGGTGAGGGTGAAAGGGGGAGGGTGCAGAAGGGGTTGGAGCGGGGGGAGGTGAAGGGGGGGAAGAGCAGGGGAGGGATGAAGGGGGGAGAGGAACAGGGTGAGGGTGAAGGGGGGAGAGGAGGGGGGGGAGGATGATAGGGGGAGAGGAGCGGGGTGAGGGTGAAAGGGGGAGGGTGCAGAAGGGTTGGAGCGGGGGAAGGTGAAAGAGGAGAGGAAGAGCTGGGGAGGGATGAAGGGGGAGAGGAACAGGGTGAGGGTGAAGGGGGGGAGAGGAACAGAGTGAGGGGAAAAGGAGGGGAGGGTGAATAGGGGGGAGGAATAGGGGGAGGGAGAGTGACTTTGTGAGTGTGAAGTGAGAGTAGAACTTGGTGAGGGTGGGAGGAGAGAAGGGGGTTGATGGTGCGCGGAGAGAGAGGAATTTGATAAGGGTGGGAAGAGAGGGAAGAGATAAAGGTGAAAAAGGGAGGGGCGGGGATGGGGGAGAGTGACGGGGTGAGGGTAAGGGCAAAGGGAGGATAGTGACGGGTTGAGGGCGAAGGGAGAGAGGAACCGGGTGGTGGTGGGGGAGAGAACCGGAGTGAGGGTGAAGGGAGAGAAGAACTTGGTGAGCGTGGGAGAAAAGAAAGGGGATGAGGGTGAAGGGGGGGAGGGGGTGTAGAGTGAGGGTGAAAGGGATATATAAGGATAAGTCATATGCGAAGCTGAGCCTCGCCCGGGCTATGGGGGAGCCCGCCTGTGCCACTAATGTCGACTCGATCACCGTGTGTCAGCAAGTGCTGACGCGACAGAGCTTAGTCCTTACCCACCGTGGTGCCCGGCCACAGCAGTAACCTCCGGGCGACAATTGCAACTTCTCGCGCCTGGGCGGGCGCGAACCGCCGACCCCTCGGATGAGAGGCCGACACGTTACCACTGTACTAGCCTGGAGGCTGGTGAAAGGGAGAGAGGAAAGGGGTGATATTGGAAGAGAGGACTGGGTGAGGATAGAGAGAGAAGAACGTGGTGAGTGTAGGAGGAAGGAACGGGTGAGGGGGGAGGGAGGACTGGGATGATGATGGGGGAGAGGACTGGGGTGAGGATGGGGAGAGAAGAACTTGATGAGAGTGGGAGGTGAGGGACGGGATGAGGGTGAAGAGTAACGGGGTGAGGGGAGGGAGGGAGGGCTGGGGTGAGGGTGAAGATGGGGGAAGAGGAACGGGGTGAAGGGGGGGGAGGGAGGAAAGGGACGGAGTGGAGGTGAAGGGAGGAGAGAAACGGGAGGAGGATGAAGAGGGGAAAGGAATGGGGTGAGGGGGGGGGGGGAGGAAAGGATTGTACAGATGGCCGGTATTGTAGGTCAGTAGGTGTTGATTGTGGTCAATTACTTGGGTTATTGGAAGCGATGAAGCTCGGAAACACTCTTATCCTCTCTCTCTCTCTCTCTCTCTCTCTCTCTCTCTCTCTCTCTCTCTCTCTCTCTCTCCTCTCTCTCTCTCTCTCTCTCTCATCTCTCTTCTCTCTCTCTCTCTCTCTCTCTCTCTCTCCTTCCTCTCTCTCTCTCCTTCCTCTCTCTCTCTCCTTCCTCTCTCTCTCTCCTCTCTCTCCTCTCTCTCTCTCTCCTCTCTCTCTCTCTCCTCCTTCCTGCTCTCTCTCTCTCTCTCTCCTTCTCTCTCCTCTCTCTTCCCTCTTCTCTCTCCTCTCTCTCTCCCCTCCTCTCTCTCTCTCTCTCTCTCTCTCTCTCTCTCTCTCTCTCTCTCTCTCTCTCTCCTCTCTCTCTCTCTCTCTCCTCTCTCTCTCTCTCTCTCTCTCTCTCTCTCTCGTCTCTCTCTCTCTCTC
>NW_020870617.1:40099-47599 GCF_003789085.1 Penaeus vannamei
TATATATATTTATCTATATATCTATCCGATAGATATGCATGTTCGAATGACTAGACTTATTTCTAAGTATATGCACGTCCGTTTAATGAATGCTCACTGGGTCGGGCCTCGCACAGTTAACAAACTGGTTAATAAAAATTGTGAATTAAGTCTCATGTACAAACTATTCAATACATGAGATTTGCTGACTTGATTATGTTCAGTCCTGGGCGGTCATCTTAAGACAATCGGTTTGTTAAAGTTGATTTCAAACTCACTTTTATTGTTTTCTCATTATCACTATGGTTATTAACATTTTTATTATTATGTTCATTGTCTTCATCATTATTATCACTGTTTTTAATATTATAATTATTATTATTATTATCATTGTCTTTATCATTATTACTATAAATATAAATTATTACTGTCATCATCATTATTGTTATTATTATCAACATTAAAGTGATCCGAAATTCTTTGAGAAATAAACGTATGATTCCACAACGGATGATGAGAAAAGGAAAAGGACGCCGACAATTTCTCGAGCTTCCCACTCGCCACTCGCCACCGGGACGGAGAAGGCGGTCACTCGCCACGGAGAAGTGGTCACTCGCCACGGAGAAGGCGGTCACTCGCCACGGAGAAGGCGGTCACTCGCCACGGGAGAAGGCGGTCACTCCCACGGAAGAAGCGGTCACTCGCCACGGAGCACTCGCCACGGGAGAAGGCGGTCACTCGCCACGGAGAAGGCGGTCACTCGCACGGAGAAGGCGTCACTCGCCAGGGAAGAAGGCGGTCACTCGCCACGGGAAAGGCGGTCACTCGCCACGGGAGAAGGCGGTCACTCGGAGAAGGCGCACTCGCCACGGGAGAAGGCGGTCACTCGCCACGGAGAAGGCGGTCACTCGCCACGGGAGAAGGTCACTCGCCACGGAGAAGGCGGTCACTCGCCACGGAGAAGGCGGTCACTCGCCACGGAAAGGCGTCACTCGCCACGGAGAAGGCGTCACTCGCCACGGGAGAAGGCGGTCACTCGCCACGGGAAGGCGGTCACTCGCCACGGAGAAGGCGGTCACTCTCGCCACGGGAGAAGACGGTCACTCGCCACGGGAGAAGACGGTCACTCGCCACGGAGAAGGCGGTCACTCGCCACGGGAGAAGGCGGTCACTCGCCACGGGAGAAGGCGGTCGCGGTCACTCGCCACGGAGAAGCGGTCACTCCCACGGAGAAGGCGGTCACTCGCCACGTCACTCGCACGGGGTCACTCACGGAAGGCGTCACTCGCCACGGGAGAAGGCGGTCACTCTCGCCACGGAGAAGACGGTCACTCTCATGGGAGAAGGCGGTCACTCGCCACGGGAGAAGGCGGTCACTCGCCACGGAGAAGCGGTCACTCACCACGGGAGAAGGCGGTCACTCTCGCCACGGGAGAAGACGGTCACTCCCATGGGAGAAGGCGGTCACTCGCCACGGGAGAAGACGGTCACTCACCACGGGAGAAGACGGTCACTCTCATGGGAGAAGGCGGTCACTCGCCACGGAGAAGGCGGTCACTCTCGCCACCGGTCACTCGCCACGGAGAAGACGGTCACTCTCATGGAGAAGGCGGTCACTCGCCACGGGAGAAGGCGGTCACTCGCCACGGGAGAAGGCGGTCACTCTCATGGGAGAAGGCGGTCACTCGCCACGGGAGAAGGCGGTCACTCGCCCACGGAAAAGCGGTCACTCTCCACGGGAGAAGGCGGTTCACTCGCCACGGGAGAAGCGGTCACGGTCACTCATGGGAGAAGGCGGTCACTCGCCACGGGAGAAGGGTCACTCGCCACGGAGAAGGCGGTCACTCTCATGGAGAAGGCGGTCACTCGCCACGGGAGAAGGCGGTCACTCGCATGGAGCACGGTCCACTCTCGCCACGGGAGAAGGCGGTCACTCGCACGGAGAAGGCGTCACTCGCACGAGAGAAGGCGTCACTCACTCTCGCCACGGGAGAAGGCGGTCACTTCATGGGAGAAGGCGCGTCACTCTCATGGGGAAGGCGGTTCATGCCACGGGAGAAGGCGGTCACTCGCCACTCCCCACGGGAGAAGGCGGTCACTCGGCCCGGTCAACTCACTCGCACGGGAAGAAGGCGTCACTCTCATGGGAGAAGGCGCCACGGAGAAGGCGGTCACTCGCCACGGAGAAGCGGTCACTCTCGGTCACTCGCCACGGAGAAGGCGTCACTGGAGAAGGCGTCACTCCCCACGGAGAAGCGGTCACTCGGCACTCACTCGCCACGGAGAAGGCGGTCACTCGCCACGCGGTCACTCGCCACGGGAGAAGCGGTCACTCGCCACGGAGAAGGCGGTCACTCGCCACGGGGAAGGCGGTCACTCTCATGGAGAAGGCGGTCACTCGCCGGAAGGCGGTCACTCCCACGGAGAAGGCGTCACTCGCCACGGGAGAAGGCGGTCACTCGCCACTCCCCACGGAGAACGGTCGCCACGGGAGAAGGCGGTCACTCGCCACGGCTCGCGGGAAGGCACTCGCCACGGGAGAAGGCGTCACTCGCCACGGGAGAAGGCGGGTCACTCTCGCCACGGGAGAAAGCGGTGGGAGAAGGTCACTCGCCACGGCGGTCACTCGCCACGGGAGAAGGCGGTCACTCTCATGGGAAGGCGGTCACTCGCCACGGGAGAAGGCGGTCACTCGCCACGGGAGAAGGCGGTCACTCGCCACGGGAGAAGCGGTCACTCGCCACGGGAGGCGTCACTCTCATGAGAAGGCGGTCACTCGCCACGGGAGAAAGTGGTCACTCGCCACGGGAGAAGGCGGTCACTCGCCACGCGGAGGGCGGTCACTCTCACGGGAGAAGGCGGTCACTCGCCACTCGCCACGGAGAAGGCGGTCACTCGCCACGGTGCCACTCGGAAGAAGCGTCACTCGCCACGGGAAGGCGTCACTCACGGAGAAGGCGTCACTCGCCACGGAGAAGGTCACTCGCCACGGAGAAGGCGTCACTCGCCACGGTCACTCTCACTCGCCACGGAGAAGTCACTCGCCACGGAGAAAGGCGTCACTCGCCACGCGGTCACTCCGCACGGGAGAACGGTCACTGTCGCACGGAGAAGGCGGTCACTCACGGTCACTCGCCACGGGAGAAGGCGGTCACTCGCCACGGGAGAAGGCGGTCACTCGCCACGGGAGAAGGCGGTCACTCGCCACGGAAAGAAGGCGGTCACTCGCCACGGGGAAAGGCGGTCACTCTCATGGGAGAAGGCGGTCACTCGCCACGGAGAGGCGGTCACTCTCGCCACGGGAGAAGATGTCAGGGAGAAGGTGGTCACTCGCCACGGGAGAAGCGGTCACTCGCCACGAGAAGGCGGTCACTCGCCACGGGAAGGCGGTCACTCGCCCGGGAGAGGCGGTCACTCGCCACGGGAGAAGGCGGTCACTCGCCACGGGAGCAACCTCGCCACGGCGGTCACTCGCCACGGGAGAAGACGGTCACTCTCATGGGAGAAGGCGGTCACTCGCCACGGAAGAAGGCGGTCACTCGCCAGGGAGAAGACGGTCAGGAAGAAGGCGGTCACTCGCCACGGGAGAAGGCGGTCACTCGCCACGGAGAGAAGGCGGTCACTCGCCACGGGAGAAGGGTCACTCGCCACGGGAAGAAGGCGGTCACTCGCCACGGGAGAAGGCGGTCACTCGGGAGAAGCGGTCACTCGCACACGGGAGAAGGCGGTCACTCGCCACGGGAGAAGGCGGTCACTCGCCACTCGCCATGGGAGAAGGCGGTCACTCGCCACGGGAGAAGGCGGTCACTCGCCACACCACGGGAGAAGGCGGTCACTCGCCACGCACGGAGAAGGCGGTCACTCGCCACGGGAGACGGTCACTCGGGACGGTCACTCGCCACGGGAGAAGGCGGTCACTCGCCATCACACGGGAGAAGGCGGTCACTCGCCACGCGGTCACTCGCCACGGGAGAAGGCGGTCACGGGAGAAGGCGGTCACTCGCCACGGGAGAAAGGGTCACTCGCCACGGGAGAAGTGGGAGAAGGCGGTCACTCGCCACGGAGAAGGCGGTCACTCGCCACGGGAGAACTCGGGGTCGGTCACTCGCCACGGGAGAAGGCGGTCACTCGCCACGCCACGGGAGAAGGCGGTCACTCGCCACGGGAGAAGGCGGTCACTCGCCACGGGAGAAGGCGGTCACTCGCCACGGGAGAAGGCGGTCACTCTCATGGGAGAAGGCGTCACTCGCCAGAAGACTCGCCACGGGAGAAGGCGGTCACTCGCCACGGAGAAGACTCGCCACGGAGAGGCGGTCACTCAGAAGGCGGTCACTCGCCACGGGGAGAAGGCGGTCACTCGGAGAAGGCGGTCACTCGCCACGGGAGAAGGCGGTCACTCCCACGGGAGAACTCGCCACGGGAGAAGGCGGTCACTCGCCACGGAGAAGGCGTCACTCGCCACGGAGAAGGCGGTCACTCGCCACGGGACACTCGCCACGGGAGAAGGCGTCACTCGCCACGGAGAAGGCGGTCACTCGCCACGCCACGGGAGAAGCCACGGAGAAGGCGGTCACTCGCCACGGCCGGTCACTCTCGCCACGGAGAGAAGGGTCACTCATCACTCGGGAGAAGGCGGTCACTCGCCACGGGAGAAGCGGCACGGCGCGGTCACTCGCCACGGAGAGAAGGCGGTCACTCGCCACGGGAGAAGGCGGTCACTCGCCACGGGAGAAGGCGGTCACTCGCCACGGGAAGGCGGTCACTCGCCACGTCACTCTCGCCACGGAGAGACGGTCAGGGAGAAGGCGGTCACTCGCCACGGGAGAAGCGGTCACTCGCCACGGAGAAGGCGGTCACTCGCCACGGGAGAAAGGCGGTCACTCGCCACGGGAGAAGGCGGTCACTCGCCACGGGAGCAGGCGGTCACTCTCGCCACGGGAGAAGACGGTCACTCGCCACGGGAGAAGACGGTCACTCTCATGGGAGAAGGCGGTCACTCGCCACGGGAGAAGGCGGTCACTCGCCACGGGAGAAGACGGTCGGGAGAAGGCGGTCACTCGCCACGGGAGAAGGCGGTCACTCGCCACGGGAGAAGGCGGTCACTCGCCACGGGAAGAAGGCGTCACTCGCCACGCGGTCACTCGCCACACGGTCACTCTCACGGAGAAGGCGGTCACTCGCCACTCGCCACGGGAGAAGGCGGTCACTCGCCACGGGAGAAGGCGGTCACTCGCCACTCGCCACGGTCACTCGCCACGGGAGAAGGCGGTCACTCGCCACGGAGAAGGCGGTCACTCACTCGCCACGGAGAAGGCGGTCACTCGCCCACGGGAGAAGGCGTCACTCGCCACGGAGAAGGCGGTCACTCGCCACGGGGAGAAGGCGGTCACTCTCACGGGGAGAAGGCGGTCACTCGCGGAGAAGGCGTCACTCGCCACGGAGAAGGCGGTCACTCGCCACGGGAGAAGGGGTCACTCGTCACGGGAGAAGGCGGTCACTCGCCACGGGAGAAGGCGGTCACTCGCCACGGGAGAAGGCGGTCACTCGCCACGGAAGAAGGCGGTCACTCGCCACGGACACTCGCCACGGGAGAAGGCACTCGCCACTCGCCACGGGAGAAGGCGGTCACTCGCCACTCGCCACGGGAGAAGGTCACTCGCCACGGGAGAAGGGTCACTCGCCACGGGAGAAGGCGTCACTCGGCCACTCACTCGCACACGGAGAAGGCGGTCACTCGCCACTCGCCACGGAGAGAAGGCGGTCACTCGCCACTCGCCACGGGAGAAGGCGGTCACTCGCCACTCGCCACGGGAGAAGGCGGTCACTCGCCACTCGCCACGGAGAGAGGCGGTCACTCGCCACGGGAGAAGGCGGTCACTCGCCACGGGAGAAGGCGGTCACTCGCACGGTCACTCGCACGGGAGAAGGCGGTCACTCGCCACGGAGAAGGCGGTCACTCGCCACGGAGAAGGCGGTCACTCGCCACTCGCCACGGGAGAAGGGTCACTCGCCACGGGAGAAGGCGGTCACTCGCCACGGGAGAAGGCGGTCACTCGCCACGGGGAAGGCGGTCACTCGCCACGGGAGAGGCGGTCACTCGCCACTCGCCACGGGAAGGCGGTCACTCGCACTCGCCACGGAGAAGGCAGTCACTCGCCACTCGCCACTCGCCACGGGAAAGGCGGTCACTCGCCACGGAGAAGGCGGTCACTCGCCACGGTCACTCGCCACGGAAGAAGGCGGTCACACGCCACACGCCACGGGAGAAGGCGGTCACTCGCCACGGGAGAAGGCGGTCACTCGCCACGGAAGAAGGCGGTCACACGCCACACGCCACGGGAGAAGGCGGTCACTCGCCACGGGAGAAGGCGGTCACTCGCCACTCGCCACGGGAGAAGGCGTCTTGAGAAGCATGAGGCTGATGACATGGACGAGATCTGCGAGGACGTGTGGACGAATACGCCACCGAGTGACACCTAGACAAGGACTACAAGAAATTTTGGACGATCCGGAATCGAGAACTTTGGAGAGACCTCCGAGGACGTGTGAACGTCGAGGAGAGATAGATTCGCCGAGGGCCAAGAAGAAGAGGCCGACAATGAGGAGCAACAAGAGGATGATCAAGGGTGGGAACGCGAGGACAAATAATCTTTGCTCGCGTAGCGCTTGGTATAAATTTTTGCTCACGGACTCTGTCGTTAATTTGTCGTCATATTCCCTATCACGTTATGAAACCGAACTCTTAGGTTTTGGTTTATCGTTTGCTACCAAACCTCCTAGCGTTAATCACTGTCTTGATTATATTAAAGGTCTTGATAGTTTTATTGCTAAACAAAATAAATCGTCGATTAAAGATCTCATTTATCTTAAAGGTGTCATATTGAATCCGATTCTCGATTTATTTGACGATTTTAAAGGCTTACCCCGGCGTTATCTTTTGGCCACCAGATCTCTTAAACGCAATCCGCATATTTTAATCACCAAACCTGAGAAAGGTAATAACGTTGTCATCCTTGATAGATCTGATGATAGACGCAAAACGCATCCCCTTTTAACGACAACTCATTGTATCTAAAACTGCGTTCAAACCCTTACCCCACGGTAATTTAATCTTTTCGCAAAAACTTCAAACGTATTGTTGCTAAATGCCCTAACCTCAATTTTTTTTATCGCTTTAGAACGATTAATCCATCGATTCCGTATTTTTATTGCCTTCCTAAAACTCACAAACAGGGCATTCCGCTAAGGCCTATTATATCGTCTTGTAACTCGGTCACCCGCCCATTAGATTCTTGGCTAGCGAGTGTTTTTTCTCCATTCATGGGATCCTTTTCTGAAAGTCATATTAAACATTCGATGGATTTCATGGATAGAATTAGAAATTTGCCGACGCACGGTAAGAAACGTTAGTTTTGATGTGGATTCCTTATTTACATATGTCCCGCTTGATGACGTGCTAGATTTTCTTGAAAGGAAACTTTCTTCGTTTCATCGGAGGATCCCTATTCCGGTCAATTTCTT